>CM066033.1:955781171-956226171 GCA_033557465.1 Ichthyophis bannanicus | reverse complement strand
ATCTTGATTATTCTAACCTGCTCCTTGCTGGTCTCTCTGAATCATCTCTCCCCCTTTCATTGTGATCAAAACTCAACTGCACAGCTTATCTTCCGCCAGCGTCACTATGCTCATGTAGCCCCTCTTCTCAAGTCACTTCACTTGCTCCCTATCCGCATCCAGTTCAAACTTCTCCTACTGACCTACAAGTGCATCCATTCTGTGGCTCCTCACTACATTTACTCTCTTCTCACTCTGCACCTCTCCTCAGTAGCTCTGCTCCTCTGGCAGATCCCTTTTATCAGTGCCCTTCTGTGCCACTGCCATATGCCTGGAGGAAACTACCCAAGTCAGTGCGTCAGGCTCCTTCTCTAGTCCTCTTTAAATCCAGGCTTAAAAACGCACCTCTTTGAGGCTGCTTTTGGATCCTGATGCTCCTCACTCTCTTGTTTACTACTTGTGTGTCTCTTACCATAATCTAGTCTCCAGTTTTGTGGTGATTTTCGTCTTGAAACATAGGCCATATAGTCTTTTTCTGATGTCATGTTTCTATCTAGTCTGCCCTTTCATATCAACTACAATAGTCCCCTTTTTTGCTTTAGAGATCTTCTGTGTTTGTCCCATGCTTTCTTGAATTCAGATGCTGTCTTCATCTCTACTACCTCCACTGGAACTATTCTATGCATCTACTACTCTTTCCGTAAAGAAATATTACCACTTCCAAATCATCCTGTTAGACCAGTCCACACATAAGAACATAAGATATGCCATACTGGGTCAGACCAAGGTCCATCAAGCCCAGTATTCTGTTTCCAACAGTGGCCAATCTAGGTCATATGTACCTAGCAGTTTCCCCAAGGGACACAGGTTCCACAATGCTTGTATTGGTTCAAGCATTGATATCCTGGGTCCCTTCTTAATAATGGTTTATGGACCTTTCCTCCAGGAACTTGTCCAAACCTTTTTGTGGGTTATGTGCCCCTGCCAGCAGATGTTGGAGACAGAAGTACCAAAGGCTTCTGGGAATTCTCCCTGGGGCATATAGGACTACCCCTAGGGGTCGCCTTCAGTATTTCTCTATCTCCAGCAGATATGGATGCTTTCTTCGGCTCCTGACAGCTACCAGGAGGGTTCCCTGTCAGTAGCTTTTGGATTTTGGCTTAGGACTCTCCTCTGGGGGGGGTGGATTCTTGCCCAGCAGACACAAGAGGTATGCTCTGAGCTTGTTGTCTTTACACAGGTGTAACTCCTGGCCACGAGGATCAGTTGAGCTACCTATCTTTCCCAAAAGGGGGAAGGGAGCCTGGTCGGGGAGACCAGTGGAGCCTGCGCGGGAGTCATCAGTACTTCTCTAAGGCACTGCGTATTTTTTATTTTTGCACTCTGCTGGTTTGTTATTTTGCTCTTGCTTTCTCAAGTACTGGCAGGCTCTCAGTCATCAGAAGGCACAGTGAGTGATTTGCCCCCCCCCCTCCCCCCGGGCCTCTTCTTTATGCGTCGGAGCGACAGGAGCAGTTTTGACCTCATTGCAGCCTCCTCTGCAGCGCTTCCCACCGTTGCTGCCTTGCCTTGCCTTTCCTTGACTGCCCATTCTGCACACGGTGGCCATTTTGGAGGAGTCACGTGGTGCATCAGAGCACCTCTCCTGTTTGCGGCGGACATTTTGGTGAGCCACGTGGTGTTTCTCCCGTGACATGAATTCTGCCTTCTCAGTGGTGGGGTACTGCAGCAGGTACTTGTAAATGAGGTGGAAGTAGTTATCATCACATGTCTTCAGGATGCCGTCTGCCTTGCTGTGCTGTGTGGCAAATGCAGGTATCTGGTGGACAAGCTTTGCATCGAATGCTTTGAAGACCCGTGACAGTCATCTCAGACAGGACAGCACTCCCTCGCCCCCGGTGGTGAGGCCCAGAGCCCGTCGGTGGTTTCAGCTGTGCAGGATAAAGAGTCTGCTCCTTTTCGCCCTCAAGGAGATGGTTCTCCTCCTCCTCTCCTATTACCTCAGACTCGGCAGTCATCTCAGCAGCTAGCACAAACATTGCAGCAGCAGCTTCCTGAGCAGCAGGCTGCCATCTTTATGAGCCTCTTCAGGCAGGCCTGGGAGTTTTGGAGGGTGGGCCAGGGTGACTGTCCCTCATGGCCCGCAGTTCCGGTCTTGGCGTCTTTTCCCCCAGGAAAGCGTACCCATGCTGTTCCCTTGTGAAAAGGACCACATGCAAAGGCGGTGGCCTGGACCTCTAGTGACTCTCAGCCCCTAGAGGAGGGCGAACAAGTGTCCTCCGCTGACTCGGGGGAGAGTGCTTTGGACCGGGAAGACAGGGTATGGTCACAGCAGGAAGACAGAGAAGAGCTGGACCAGTATCAGGATGTCCGGCTTTTCCATAAGGAAGAGCTTTCCTTGCTCTTTCCCAGGTAGTGGAGGCCTTACAACACAGTCACAGGCGACGGATGGGCCTCAGCCAGACCCTATTCTAATGGGTATTCGCAAACCCTCCAAGTCCTTCCTGTTCCCGTCAGAGCTTCAACAAATGGTTTCGCTTGAGTAGGGTTCTCCAGAGGCCTCGTTATGCACCGCTAAGTGACTGGGGCACCACTACAGTTGGTCCCCGGAGGACCTCGACAGCTGGCTTCAGTATCCCAAGGTGGGCGCCATTATCGTAGCCGTGGCGAAGCACACAAACATCCCAGTCGAGGGAGGAGCGGGTCTCCGCAATCAACAGGACTGCAAGGTTGAGGGCTTGCTGAAGACTTCTTTTTCCTCCTCCTTGGCTCTTTAAGCCTCTTCTTTTTGTGCCCTTCTATGCTGAGTTCAGCTTCTTCCGGACAACCCAGCAGCTGCCCGACTGGAGTCGGTTGCAGCCTTTATAGTAGATGCCTTCTATGATTTGCTCCGCTGGTCAGCGGATGCAATCTCTTAAGGCTCATTTAGCCTGTCTCCCCTTTAAGGGCAAACTTCTTTTTGGAGTGGATCTTGAGAAGCTCATAAAGGATCTAGGGGAGGTTATTCCCCAGCGAGACCTAGGCCTTCTAGTGCCGTTCTGGTTTGGTCGCTACTTCTGGTCCTAGCTCCAGAGCGCGGTTCCAGGAAGCACACCAATATCAACCTAGCTAGTCGACCTAGCTTGGTGCACAATCTAGGATAGCATCTAAATCTCAGCCCTTTTGCGGCTACCGCCAGAGTAAGGACTCCTATGCGGTCTCGGGAAAGTTCTGTGGCCCCGGCCGTGCCTCACACTGACGGTCCTGTGGCCCTCCCCGGAGTAACACCGGTTGGCAGGCGACTCTCCCTTTTTTCCGGAGAATGGGCCAAAATCACTGTGGACCAGTGGGTTCTCAGTCGTCTGCCATAGATATGCCCTAGACTACGTGGTGCCCATTCTGGTTGCCTTCCTCGTGTCCCCGTGTACCTTGGCAGCCAAGTGGGTGGCAGTGCGGGCAATTCTTCAGAGCCTCTTACATCTACGGGCCATTGTTCCGTCCCTCAGGCAGAGAGGTGCTACTCAATATATTTTTTCATCCCAAAAAAGGATGGATCCTTAAGGCCGATTTTAGATCTCAAAGGCGTCATCGCTTTTTATGGATTCCTCACTTCCAGATGGAAACGCTCCTTTCCGTTATTCAGGCGGTGCGAACAGGCGAGTTCCTGACTACCCTAGACCTCGCCGAGGCTTACTTCCACATTCCCATCTGACGCGACCAGCAGCAGTTCCTCCGCTTTGCTATTTTGGGTGAACATTTCCAGTTCTGCACGCTGCTGTTTGGTCTCGCTGCAGCCACACACACCTTTTCGAAGGTGATGATGGTCGTGGCTGTCATGCTCTGGAAGCAAGGAGTTTGTGTCCATGCCTACCTGGATGACTGGCTAATCTGAGCAAAGACTCGCATGGCGGTTCGGGAGGCCATCTCCTGAGTAGTTAGGGTGCTCGAGAGCCTCGGCTGGATTGTCAATCAGGCCAAGAGTATCCTACAGTCCTCACAATCCCTAGACTTCCTGGGGGCCAGGTTCAACACACAAAGGCAGAAGTCTACCTTACTCTGGAACGCATCCAAAAGTTTACCAGCCAACTTCGACTTTTCCTCTCGCAACCTCGGCCACAGGCCAGGGATTGCCTACAAGTTCTAGGGTCCATGGCGGCCACGATGGAGACTGTACCATGGGCGCAAGCACACATGAGGCCTTCACAGCATACACTCCTGTTGCGGTGGTCTCCTTTGAACCAGGACTTTGAGGTTCACCTACAGCTCCCTCGGACGGTGCGCCCAGGACCTTCAGTGGTGGCTGTCTCCGGCCCATCTCCTGTGGGGCATGCCATTGGAAGCCCCACACTGGCTTCTCCTCACAACTGATGCGAGCCTGGCTGGCTGGGGTACTCACTGTCATGGCCAGATGGCACAGGGCACGTGGGGCCCACAGGAAGTGTGGTGGGCCATCAACCACCTCGAAATTCGAACAGTCTGCCTGGCCTTGCTGCAGTTTCAACCCCTTCTACAGGGCCAGGCAGTTTGCGTTCTTTGCGACAACGCCATGATGGTAGCTTACCTCAACCGTCAGGGGGACGCCAAGTGCTGTGGCGTAGCCAGGGAGATGCTCCTCCTCCTCCCTTGGGCGGAGGCCAACTTGCAAGCTCTGTCAGCCAGGACATAGCAAGAGTGGACAGCATGCAGGCAGATTTTCTCAGTTGGCATGTGCTTGACCCCAGCGAGTGGGAACTCGCCACTTGGGCGTTCAACAGCATTGTGAGGCGGTGGGGTCAGCCCAGCCTGGACCTTATGGCCTCAGCCCAGCCTGGACCTTATGGCCTCAGCTCAGCCTGGACCTTATGGCCTCAGCAGTGAATGCAAAAGCGTCTGCCTTTTTCAGTTGTCATCGAGAGTATGGCTCGAGCGGTCTGGATGCGCTGGTACAGCCTTGGCCGAGCAACCAACTTCTTTATCTTTTCCCGCCCTGGATGATGATAGGGCGAGCACTTCGCAGGATCGAGCAACATCCGGGCTCAGTGATACTAGTAGTCCCCGACTGGCCTCACTGACCATGATATGTCGACCTGATGCGCCTTGTTGTGGCGCCTCCTCTCCCACTCAGAATTTGCCAGGGGTTGCTGCGCCAAGGCCTTGTGCTGATGGACAATCCGTCTCCTTACTCGCTTGTGGTTTGGCCCTTAAGAGTTGGCGCTTAGAGCGAAAGGGCTTTTTGGAGAGGGCCGTCTCTACCCTTCTGAAAGCCAGGCGTCCGTGTACCTTGCTGGCGTATGCCTGGGGGTGGCTCATTTTTGAGTCTTGGTTTGCTCGGCGTCAGATCTCCCCATAGCGTTCTGTCATTTTTGACATCCTTGCCTTCTTGCAGGACAGCTTCGATAGGGGCCTGGCGCTCAACTCCTTGCGCATACAGGTAGCGGCTCTCACTTGTTTCCGGGGACCTGTGGCGGAACGCTCCATAGCTTCCCATGCAGACGTCAGCCAATTTCTCAAGGCTTCTTATGACCTCCGCTGTGGGCAGTGACCCCCGGGGACCTCACCTTGGTACTTCAAAGCCTTATGCGGCCTCCTTTTGAGCCCCTCAAGGGCATGGCTCTCCGCAATCTCTCCTTCAAAACAGCCTTCCTGGTAGCGGTTATGTCGGCCCGGAGGATCTCCGAGCTTCAGGCGCGCTCATGTCGCAGTCCTTATCGCAGCATGTCCAAGGAGGCAGTCTCATTGTGGACGGTACCCTCTTTTCTGCCTAAAGTCGTTTCGCCCTTTCAATCTGGCCATTTCTTTGCCGGCTTTTCCTCAGGGATGTGTGTGTCGGTGCAGACACAGGCCTGCGGGCTGTGGAAGTCTGCCGAGTTCTCCGCCATTATCTCCTAGCTACTGTCTGTAGAACTGACTGGCTCTTTGTCTCTTTGCAGGACCCGTCGGGGTATGGTGGCTTCCAAAGCCACTATTGCTTGCTAGATTAAATGGGCCAGTGAATCAGCCTATATCTCACATGGGTGGCCCATACCAACGGGTCTCCGGGCTCATTCCACCTGGGCTCAAGCCACCTCCTGGGCAGAGTGGTCTTATGTGGCCCCTCTAGATATTTGTCATGTGGCGGCATGGTTTTCCTTATCAACATTTGCCTGTCCTTACCACCTCAATCTGCAAGCCCATGATTCTGCCTGCCTGGGAGCGCGGGTGCTTGCGGCGGCTGTTTCTTCCCTCCCAGTGGTGGACTAGCTTGGGTACTGCCCACTTGTGTGGACTGGTCTAGCAGGATGATTTGGAAGGTGAAATTTCACTTACCGTTAATTTCCTTTCCTGGAATCCTGCTAGACCAGTCCACGGCCCACCCTTGGCTGTTGGAACCTGCTTTCAGACAAGAGCATGGCTCTCTGAGCCTTATTATAGTGGTTCCTGCCTCTGGCACCAGTCACAGCATTAGCACTCTCCCTTGGCACAGTGCTTGTCAGTACGGCTCATCTGTTGAATCGTGTACAATAGTTCAGGTTGCATCTTTCACTCGGTGCACGAGTTTTGGTTGCATTTCTTCTTGGTGCATGAGTTTTCAGTGGCCTTGGTTCTGCTTTGTCAAGAGAATACTGAAAGCGACCCCTAGGGGTAGTCCTATATGTTCCAGGGGGTGGAGTGGAGTGGAGGAGTGGCCTAGTGGTTGGGGAAAGGTACTTCAGGCCGGAAGGTCGGGGGTTCAAATCCCACTAGAGGACAGCAATCTTGGGCCGGAAGGACTGGGGTTTCTAGTCCCACAGGTGCTCCTTGTGGTCTTGGGCAAGCCACTTAACCCTCCATAGCCCATGTTCCCTGTAAAATAGTTATCTCCAAGTTATAATGCCCTGTTCAATGTAATTTCAGTTTGTTCAATGTAAACCGCACTGATGCAGAATAGCGCGGTATATAAGAGAATGTAAATAAATAAATAAATTCCCAGAAGCCTCTCTCTCCATCTACTGGCAGGGGGACATAACCCACTTGTGTGGACTGGTCTAGCAGGATTCCAGGAAAGGAAATTAGCAGCAAGTGAAATTTCACCATATTAATCCTAAGTCTAACCCTTTCACTTTCATCCTATGTCCCTTTGTAGCAGAGCTTGCTTTCAGTCGAAAGAGGCTCTCCTCTTGTGCATTTATGCCACAAAGATATATCTCCTCTAAAGTATACATATGAAGATCTTTGTCTGTCCCAATATGCTTTATAACAAAGACCATTAACCACCCTCTGTACCGACTTTATCCTGTTTATATCTTTTTGAAGGTGTGGCCTCCAGAATTGTATGTGGATAGTGCCTTTGTATGAGTCACACCAGAGACTAATACAAAGGCACTATCATCTCCTTTTTTCTGTTGGCCAGATTAGATTGTAAGCTTTGTTGAGCAGGGACTTTGTGTTTCATGTATATCTACAGCGTTGTGTGCACCCTGTAGTGCTATACAAATGAGTAGCAGTAGTATCTAATGTTCTCTTGCCTTCTAGGAGAGATTCCGCTAGGTCATCTTATGGACTTAAATGGCAGAGGTTTGTCATCTGATGTGAGGATCAGACTCTAGATCAGTGGTTCTTAACCTTGTTGGAGGTACTGAACCCCACCAGTTTCATATGCACATTCACCGAACCCTTCTTTATTGACAAATAAAATATGATTTTTTTTTCAAATTCAAGACATAGGTATATGTTTTACTGGTTCACAAAATGAATCGTGCATTAACATCACTTCAACACAGCTGGTTTTATGAGTGTTTCACCAATAGTGTGTGGTTTGCCCTGCTTTGCAATCAGGTAAGCAACTTCGTACGATGCTGTGAGGATCGGTTTGTTGATGGGTACAAAGCCGAGAGCAGGCAGAGTAGCCTTGTCATCGAATCTGGCTCTCTTCACCTTGAATTCAGCAAGCGTTGTGTTCTTGTATTCCCCATCTCCATGCAGGTTAAGGAAGTGTTCCTTTAGTTTTGCTGGTACTAGACTAGAATTGCTTAACTTGGCATTGCAAATCATGCAGATAGGACACTGACTCCCATCACGTTCTGTTATATATGCGAATCCATGTTGTACATATTCGTCCGACCACTTTCTTTTTTTGCTCGACATAGTTAGTATGGATTAAAATATTAAGAAAGAAATCACACGACATACCATCATGACAGTCACAAGTCGACTACTGAGTGCACCAAATTCCCTGCAGCACAGATTGGCCAAGCAATGTAGCGTGATCACCTGCAGCCAATGATGGCCAAGTGGGGCTTGTCATCACGAATCATATGAGTCGGGTGCGTGTCTTGTGTCTTGACCTCCGCCGAACCCCTGAGATTGACTCACCGAACCTCTAGGGTTCGATCGAACCCAGGTTAAGAACCACTGCTCTAGATCCATTCTTGTATCCCATATCAAAACTGCTTGAATATCTGCTGCATCTTTAAGTCTGGTCTCAAAACAAACTCCATAAGGATGCACTTTAATGCAATTGGTGCTTAGCACCACCATTTAGAAGGAAATCACATCTCTTTACAGCCTTTGTTTACTTCATGCAGGTCTTGCTTTTTTTGAAGCCATTTAGGATAGCTATCCAGAGGGTCGCCATGAGTCGACTCCGACTCGACGGCACTTAACAACAACAACATTTCTTATCCTGCTAGACCAGTCCAGACAAGTGGATTATGCCACCTTACCAGCAGGTGGAGGCAGACTTGAACAACTTTCTGTGATGTTATCAGGTGTTCTAAGCACCGGTGACACACTGAGAGAATCCAGTATTGTCTACCTCCAGCAGCCAATTTGTATATAACTCGGTTTGAAGAATCGTGGCTGCCTTCTTGTCAGTTTCCATCTCAAATAGTTATGTGGGTTTGATACATAGATGTATTTATGGTGTGGGATGGTATGGAAGAACAAGTGAGACTGTTTTGTAACTGGCTTAACCAGTGTGATCCTTGCATTCAATACACTATGGTATGTAATAGGGACAGCATTTCTTTTCTTGATATTTTGAATCTCCAGGAACAAGCAGGAATGTAGTCTTCACATATGGGTATCGTCGGTACCGACGGAGCCTGCGCGGGAACGCTCCCCAGCGTCCAGTTAGAAAGCTTTTGGGAGCATCGCACAGCACCTGCGTGCTGCCTTCCCGCCTTTCCCAACTGCCTCTCTCCAGTTCTTCGTTTTCTGCGGAGCCAGCAGGTCGTGTTCCTGTCACCGCAGAAAATGTTTCTTATTGCCTTTCTTTTTTGTGGTTGCATCTGCCTTCATCAATGCTTTACCGGTACCGCCGGTGGTTCTTTCTTTCTTTTCTTACAAAAAAAAAAAAAATGTAGATATATACTTTGCATTTTTTTTCCAGGTGCACGCGCCATTTTGGGCCTTAGGCCCAAACCTTTTTCCACAATGGAAAAAGCCCGCTTCGGGTTTTAAAAAGTGCACCAAGTGTGGCGGTACCATCTCCGTCACCGACACCCATGAGTGGTGTCTTAAATGTTTAGGTCCTGACCACTCCATCACGGAATGTATGGCCTGTGCCATGATGTCCAAGAGAGGTCGACAGAACCGAGCTGCCAAGCTCAGTACCCTCTTTCCCTCTGATGCAGCCTCGGTGGCATCGACGTCATCCAGGGCTTTGTCTTCCTCCTGTGGATCTCAGGTAACTAAACAGAAGTCTAGCCAGTCCTCAAAGGGTAGATCTCCCTCTAAGCATCGAGATGCCTCTGGCATTGCCCTTGAGGATTCTGCACCTGCAAAATTGCCCCGGCGGGAGGCTTCGGCTTCCAAAGCATTATCGGGCTTCCAGGACGTTTTTGAGGCCTCGACCTCAGCAGAACTACTGGTGCCATGCTCTGGGGTACCGGCTCTTTTCTCCGGTACTGACACCCAGGCATTGGCAGCATTGATAGACCAGAGGTTTCTGGCTAATGAACGCAGTCTGGCGGCTCTCCTTGCGGCATAGACACCCTCGGAACCGCGTCAGACAGTTCAACCGGTACCGGCATCGACTCCGGCACCGGTGTCGATACCGGTACCAACAACATCGACTTCGGTGTCCGCATTGCCGGCACCCAGTCATGTGATGCCTTCTGGTACCGATACACCGGTACCGATTCCCCCCGGTACCGACTTTGGTCGGTACGGTATTGGGCTCTTCAAGAGCATCCGGACAGAAGGTACTTCGAGTCCTCAGGGGAATCAGAGGATTCTGACAGTTCTGTCGATGCAGGAATACTTCTCACAGAGGAGCCTTCCTCCCCTAAACGCAGGATGTCTCCTCCAGAGGACATTTCCTTTAAGGATTTCATCAGGGAGGTGGCTCGAGGTCTGTCCATTACTGTGGCTCCTGAAACAGAGCCCAGAGCAAAGGAGTTGGAAATTTTACAATATCTCAAGGCTCCTAAGGAGGAAGCTACTTTGCCCATCCATGAGATCTTGCATGATCTCATGCTAAGAATGTGGGAGACTCCTCTTACCACCTCTCCTCACTCTCGTACACTGGATACTATGTATCGAGTCCCTCCTTGTCCTGGTTTCCAGAAAACTCAGCTTCCTCACCACTCTATTGTAGTGGAATCAGCTATGAGAAGGATCAAGAGTGCAAAGAGACATGCCTCTAATACTCCAGGACGTGAGTGCAGAACTTTGGATGCTTTTGGACGTCGTATCTTCCAAGCTTCCATACTTTCTGCCAGGATCAGTTCCTATATTTTATATATGGGTATGTTCCTGAAGGAAGTCACAGGAGATTGAGGTTTTGAGCCCTCTTCTTCCTGAGGATAGAAGGCCGGACTTTCTCACATTGGTCAAACATGCCCAGGATGTTTCTAAATTTGTCAACCGTGCAGCTTTTGACTGTTTTGAGTGCATAAGCAGAACCTCTGCCATTGCCATAGGTGCACGTAGAATTGCCTGGCTCCAGGCATCTGATTTGGAGCTCTGGGTACAAGACAAACTAGGAAATATTCCTTGTACTGGTGAGAACCTGTTTGGCAAAGATTGGCAAGAAAAGGCCAATGAGTTGGATGCTGACAACTCCACCTTGGATAGATTATCCAAGGCCACAGCTGATCCTGCAAGAAAGAAATCTTTAAAGAAACCATTCTTTTCCAAAAAGAAAAGGTTTTATCCTGCTTATTCTCAGCAGGGACGTTCTGCAGGTCAACCTGTCCAGAAAGGTCAGCAACCACCCAAACAAAGGAAAGCAAAGACTGCTAAGCCTCAACCGTCCCAGCAGTCTCAGCCTCCACAAGGCCTTTGACTTTCAGCTAGAGAACTTAGCCTTCCTGGCTCTCAATGGACCAGAGCCTTCCACCATTCCAGGAAGGTTGTGTCACTTTGCCCCCAGATGGGGGCAGATAACAGCAGAGCATTGGACACTTTCCATCATAAAAGAGGGGTACAAGCTTCATTTTTTGAGCATGCCCCCTCCCACAATAAGACAGTTCAGTTCTCATACCTCTCTCATCAACCTGTTAGATCTAGAGGTCACCACGCTTCTTGCCCAAGGGGCAATAGAAGAAGTACCCATCCATCAACAGGGTACAGGGTTTTACTCCCCCTATTTCCTTATCCCAAAGAAAACCGGGGGATACAGACCTATTTTGGACCTCAGAGAATTGAACAAATTCCTTCTCAAAGAGAAATTCAAAATGATTTCTCTAGGAACTCTGCTGCCATACCAAGGATGCGTACACCCATGTTCTCATCTATCCAACTCACAGGAAGTTCCTTCGGTTCTTTTTTTAAGGAAAGCACTACCAATGCAGGGTGCTTCCTTTTGGCCTGGCCTCAGCACCAAGAGTGTTCACGAAATGCATGGCTGTGGTAGCAGCATTTCTCCAGGACCAAGCAGGAAGTCAGTCCTCACATATGGGTGACGTCGGCGCCGACGGAGCCCTCGTGCGGAGCATTTCCCCAGCTTTCAAAGAAAGCCTTTGGGAATTGCAGCGCGCATGCGCGGTCCCCTTCCCGCCCAAGTGTGCCATCTTGCTCAGTCTTCTTTTTTCCGCGGAGCCCGACGGACGTAGTTCGTTTTTCACCGAGGAAAAAGTTGATTTTCCTATTTTTTGTACTCCTTCGGTTCGACGCCGGATCCTTTTCCCGCCTGGGCCCGGTACGCCGGTATCGAGCCCACTCTCTCCTTTTCGGTTTTTGTCCTTCGTGACTAGCGTTCGTGCCATTTTTTCTTTTTTCACTGGCAGCCCTGTCTTTGGACTTTGGACTGTAAAAGAGCTTTAGCCTTTTACTTAAAAAGAACACAGCAACATAGAAAGTCCTCTCAGCTCTTTGTTGCTTTTGATCCTTCTAATTTGGGATTTCCAGTCTCGAAGAGAACACTGTCTAACTGGATTGCTCAGTGTATTTCCTTTGCCTATCAGAGTAAGAATCTTCCTCTGGAGGGCCATGTCACAGCTCACAATGTGAGAGCCATGGCAGCTTCAATGGCTCATCTGCACTCTGTCTATCGACGACATCTGTCGAGCAGCTATCTGGGCCTCGGTTCATACCTTCACAGCCCATTACTGCTTGGACAAGGACTCCCGCCGGGATGCCTTGTTTGGTCAGGCTGTTCTCCAACACCTGTTCCATACCTAATCAACTCCTACCCACCATCCCTGGTTGGATGCCAGAGATCCATGGGAGGAAGTGGAGCCCTTTCACAAGGGCACACAACTTCTGTGGTCTCTCCCTGGCATCTAAAGCTAGGGAGTCCTCATATGTGAAGACTACATTCTTGCTTGTTCCTGGAGATAGCATAGTTACTCACCTGTAACAGGTGATCTCCGGGAACAGCAGGAATTTAGTCTTCACAACCCACCCACCTCCCCTAGGAGTTGTATCTCTCTATCTCTTTCTCTTTCCCTCTCGCTCTCTCTTTGTCTGAGCTTTAAAACTCAACTGGAGAGAGGCAGTTGGGAAAGGCGGGAAGGCAGCACGCAGGCGCTGTGGGATGCTCCCAAAAGCTTTCTAATTGGACGCTGGGGAGCGTTCCCGCGCAGGCTCAGTCGGTACCGACGATACCCATATGTGAAGACTAAATTCCTGCTGTTCCCGGAGATCACCTGTTACAGGTGAGTAGCTATGCTTTACCAACTCACGAGGTGGTTGTCCACCTCAGTACATTTAAAATCGGTGGATAGGAATGCCTTTTTACATTACTCCAGTGTTCATCCTGTTCATCTTAAGACTGGCCTTCCTTTTTCGCAATTCCTCCGGTATCGGCGGAATTGTAGTTCAATTCAGAAATTTAGATCCCAGTCCTGGGGGTTGTTTTAGGCCTTTTTGGATAGGGGTTACCCCAATGCGCTTGTTCAGGGCTCTCACCCATGCCTGTTTAACAATGATCGGGATTGGCTTCTGTATTCTAGACCACAGGATGAGCAAACACGAGAAGAGGGATTTGTTCATTTGATGACTCTATTCTCTCCATTTAGTAAACGTTTAGAGCGATTGTTCGGATCCATTTCTTACTTTTGTCTCTTACGCCGAGTCTAGAGGGTTTACGCCCTAGGTTTGTTTTTACCAGGGGTTGGAATTTGTGACATCCCAATGGTACCGGTGGCTGTGAATAATAGATGCAGACAGGGCGGCCATATGTGATGTGGGTCCTGCTCAGTATGTGGGATGATGTTGGAATCTTCTGTTTTTGAATGCAATGGGAAGCAATAGATTTTATTTTCATTTTAAATATTTTATTAGTAGATAACACAAAAGAACAGAACATGCTGTGTGCACCATCTTTTCCCAACACCCTCCCTTTCACAGCAACTATACATTAAACCACAGATAAACTGCTCCAATTAACAATGAACTTATTGCCTTGCATAAATCTGTGTCTGCACACCAAATCAACACCTTAGAGCTGCGGGTGATTTGCCTAGCTCTTCAAGCCTTTTGTCATTTCCTCTCACATCAGTCTGTATTGATACAGACGGACAACCAGGTAGCAATGTTCTATGAGAACAAGCAGGGAGTTACGGGCTCTCATGTCCTATGTCAGGAGACACTGGACCTCTGCTCCTTTGCCATCAGGCAGGGTACGTCTCTCAAGGCAGTGTACCTGCCTGGTAAGGAGAACCGCCTAGCAGACAAACTAAGCAGGATTCTCCAACCTCACGAATGGCAACTGGATCCAGTGGTGGCACAGTGGATTTTCCACCGCTGGGGACATCCGTCCATAGATTTATTTTGCCAGTCCGCAAAATCACCAGCTGCCCAGATTTTGCTCAAGACGGCCACATCCTTTGAGGGTGGCTGCAGATGCTTTCCTGATCTCCTGGTCAGGGGGCCTCATGTATGCGTTTCCTCCCATGCCTCTGATGGCCCGGACTCTGTTCAACATCCTTCAGGACAAGGCCTCTGTCATTCTGGTAGCTCCCAGATGGCCAAGACATCCTTGGTTTCTGCTTCTCCTCCAGCTGGCAGTGGAAACCACACTTCCACGGGGGGCGCAGCCCGACCTCCTATCACAGGAGCAGGGCTCTCTTTTGCACCCCAACCTCAGGGCCCTCAACCTGATGGCATGGCTGCTGAAAGGGTAGTGAAAGGGATGCTCCTCTCCTCCTACCTTGGAATGTAGAAGTGTTACTGGCCTCCAGGAGACAGTCCACTAGGAAATCCTATGCTTACAAGTGGTGTAGATTTGAGGTGTGGTGTAACCAGCACAATGAAAACCCTTTCTCTTGCCTTGTACCAGTGGTGCTGCAGTACCTGCTTCACCTCTCAGAATTAGGTCTCAAGTCTAACTCTGTCAGGGTCCACCTGAATGCTTTGTCAGCAAACCACTCACCAGTGGAGGGGCAACCTCTTTTGGCTCACCCCCTGGTGTCCAGATTCCTCAGAGGTCTGCTTCTGCTGAAGCCCCCAGTTCGTCCTCCGGCAACTGAGTGAGATTTGAATGTGGTCTTGCAGCAGCTTACTCACCCACCTTTGGAGCCGATGTCCTCTTGCCATCTGCTTTTCTTCTCTTGGAAGGTACTCTTCTTGGTGGCACTCACATCAGCCAGACGTGTGAGTGAGCTGCAAGCTCTCGTAATTTATAAACCATACACAAGGTTTTATAGGAATAGGGTGGTCCTCTGCACTCACCCGAAGTTCCTTCCAAATGTGGTCTCTCCTTTCCACCTCAACCAGGAGGTGGTTCTTCTGACCTTCTTTCCCCGGCCGTATTCTTGCCGGGCAGAGGCAGTCCTGCATACCCTGGATTGTAAGAGGGCGTTGTCCTTCTACTTGGAGCGTACGAAGGGACATCGAAGGGCTACTCAGCTCTTCTTTTCATATGACCCCAGTAAGCTGGGGTTACCTGTTTCCAAGCATATGCTGTCCACCTGGGTGGCAGACTGTATTGCCTGGGCGTACAGGGCGGCCGACCTCCAGTTGCAGGGTCGAGTCACGGCCCACTGCGTCAGGGCTAAGGCTGCATAGCTAGGGAGTCCCATATGTGAGGACTGACTTCCTGCTTGTTCCTGGAGAAAGCGTAGTTACTCACTTGTAACAGGTGTTCTCCAGGGACAGCAGGAAGTCATGACCCTCCCTCCTCCCCTGGAGTTGCAGTCCTATTATTGGTTTTTATTCCTTTTGCCGTCTTTTTAGCTATGTCATTTGACTGAGTAAGATTGCACCCTTGGGCGGGAAGGAGACTACGCATGCGTGATGCAATCCCAAAGGATTTCTTTGAAAGCTGGGGAATTGCTCCGCACGAGGGCTCCGTTGGCGCCGACATCACCCATATGTGAGGACTGATTCCTGCTGTCCCTGGAGAACACCTGTTACAGGTGAGCAACTACGCTTTTTTGCTACTTCATATACTTTTTTTTCCTGTGGTTGCAGGGGTTTTTTTGTAGTTTTTCACTGGCTTTATTTCGGCAGGCTTTTCTCTGCGGTGGTTTTTTTTTTTTTTTTTTTAAACCAGTACCATGTGGAGCAGAGCAGGCATGCCACATTCCCACACCTGTGCCCAGTATGGCATCACAAGGTGAACTCTGTGGCAGGCTCCTTTGCTGCCAAAGTGATGGGGATGTAAGTGGCCCTGATTTATTTTGGCATCAGGGCCCCCTGGATGGCCCAAGTCCCATTGCCAACACTGGGGCCTCCTTAGTTTTGCCATCTGTATCTGCAGCTATTGTGGAGTGGACATTGTCAGTGCAGAGGGCAGGGGAGGCTCTGCTCTCTGGCCAGAGAGACCCTTTGCGACCCTTTGGGGACACAGGAGAGCTTCTCACCAGCAGCAACTGCCGAAACAGCAACTGGGCTGTTTTCAGTCTTGTTTAGCTACTTGGCAACCCCTTACAGGGGGGTTCAGGGCCCTGCTCTCCCACCACAGGGAATCTGGGCTCTTGGGTGGCACTGCCATGGCCATGTCTGAGGCTAAATGCTCCTGCCTCACCCATTCACTTTTTTGCTCCTCCGAGAGCTTGGTCTTGTCCCTTGAGAGGGTTGACAGGGCAGCAGAGGAGGATTCCCTTATTTCGTGAGGTGATTTGAAGCAAGGGGCTCCCCCTTATGGAAGGCAAGGACCCATTGTTAGTTTATCTCTTCTGCCATTTGATTTGTGATACAGTGAAGGGCTTGAGGCTTGAGAAGCCTGTTCCTGACCCGTCATCCAAGGGAAGCCCCATTTTGGAAGGCTCAGGTGCCCTTTGGGGGTTTTCCCACTGCCTGAGTCACTGGAGAAGCTCCTGGTCTTCCAGTTGGAGCACCCAGTTTTGTCTCAGGGCGCTGAAGACCCTAGACTTTGTATCCACTGCTTCAGGGCAAGTTGGATCAGCTTTTTGGGATACTGCAAGTGGATGCCCTAATCTTAGTGGTGACAAAGCGCACCACTATTCCATTGTAAGGTGGGATGCACTGTGGGGAACTGCATGTTCTCCAGGAACAAGCAGGAAGTCAGTCCTCACTTATGGGGTGACGGCACTGACGGAGCCCGCGCGGAGCAATTCCCCAGCTTTCAAAGAAAGCCTTTGGGAATGCTACCATGCATGCGTGGTCCTCTTCCCACCCAAGGGTGCCATCTTGCTCAGTCTCTCCCTTTTTCCAAGGGACGAGGACATGCGTCCGAAGGGCTCCACGGAAAAAGTGTTTCGTTTTCGGCCTACTGGCCTTCTTCTTTCAGGTTTCACTGGTTCTCTACCCATCTTTCCCCTGCTCTACCTTTTTAGAGCTATTAGGGGATGTTTTTTCTTCACCTTGCCTAACGGGCTTCGTGCCCTTTTTTTTTTTTTTCAAAAAAGTGTTTATTAGAAGCACTTAAAACAATACAACAACAGTTACAAAGTTGCTCCCAATTTTCCAGTATACAGTCAAACTCAAATGCCTGCATACCCTGGGCAGGGTTTTTCCTTATCCTCGCCCCAGGGTGTTGCTACAGCGCCATTCCAAATTTCCGTCATCGACCTATCCTTCCCTCTGCTCCCCCCCACCCACCCCACCCTCCCGGGATCCACGAGGCCAGTGGGGGGTTCCCTCCTCTTCGATAGAGCTCACCCGAGTTCTACCCCAAACAGAGAATCTCGCTTCGAACTTTGGACCCCAAATTTTGAATATAGGGCATCCACACCAGGAGAAAAGAAACCCAACTGCGGGGATGACGCTGTGCACTTCTCCGCTCCAACAACATATAATGATGAAATCCATTGCGCCATTCCCAAAAGGAGGGGGCTGCAGGCTCTAACCACCGCCTCAAGACAGGGCCTTTTCCCACCAGACATGCCTTCCGTATCAACAGTTTCTGCCACCTACCCTTCGGGTGGAGTGGTCCCAGCTGATCCAGCACTGTGAGCCGCCCTGTCCAGCAAACCTGTTGTAATATCTCGCTCAAAAAAAGTTGCTATTTTCATCCAATAACGGCGAATGTGCGGGCAACCCCACCACATATGACCTAGATCCGCTAGTGGACATGCACATTTCGGGCACCCCCCGTAATCCGTAAGATGACTACGCAGTGCCCTCCGCGGAGAGAAATGGGCTCGGACAATACTTTTAAACTGGATTTCCCACCAGCAGGCTCCCTCCGCCAAACCGGCCACCCTGCACAGCGCCGCCTTTATGGAACCCGGAGCCACCACACAACCCAATTCTCGTGCCCAGGAAGCCTCTTCCGCCGAGTAGTCTACTGACTGCAGATAGGGCTCTAAGACTTTTTTAAAATGTGTAATAGTTGGTGTGTCCCCAGTTCCCAAGGCGAAGAACTCTAAAATCCGCGCAGAGCGGTCAGTCCGTAGTTCCCGTCTCGCCACGGAGTTCACATAATGCGATAACTGCCGGTAGGGGAATAAAGACGTCACAGGGCACAAGTCATATTCATGACAAAGCGCTTCCAGAGATTTGCACCGCCCGTCTAAATCAACTACGTGCCCCAACAGCCGTATTCCGACCTGTGCCCATCGAGCAAAGGGGGTCGACCCTGAATCCGAGGGGAAGAGAGCGTTCCCCTGCAGCGGCAGCCAACTGGAAGTCTCCGGGGAACTCTCCCACAGTGCATTCAGCCGCTGCCAAGTACGCCGCGCTGCCTGTACCAACACACTTCTCACTATAGGACCCGGCAAAACCGCCCGCGGAAGGTGCAGAACCGCCAGCAATGAATGCGGTGCCACTAAAGCCTCTTCCACCTCCCTTGGGGTATACAGCTCCATATTACCAAGCCAGTCCCCCAGGTGTCTAGCCTGGCAAGCCAAAGCATAGGTCCCGAGATCAGGCACTCCAATCCCTCCAGTTCTCCAGCCCCCCTGTAAACGGCATAGCGGGATACGCGCCTTAGCTCCCCGCCAAAGAAACCCACGAAATTCCCGTTCGAGACATAAGAGATCGACGGAGCAACCAGACCGGCAAGGTTTGTAGCCAATAAAGAATCTGCAGTAGTATCACCATTCCCAAGACTGCCGCTCGGCCCAAGAGGGACAAGGGGAGAGGCATCCAGGCCCGAAGCTGTGAGCGAACTTTTGACCAAATACGCTCAAAATTCTGTTTGTACAATGCCGATGTATCTTTGGTGAGTATGATCCCCAGATAAATGAAAGAGGCATCCGCCCATCGCAGCGGGAAGCTCCCCCCCCAACGCTCCCGTAGTCGACCCCCAATGTCCAAGGCTTCCGACTTGTCTTGATTGATCCGTAGACCCGCAAACGCACCATATCGAGCAAATTCAGCAAGTAGATTCGGCAATGAGTGTTGTGGGTCGCATAAATGAACCAAGATGTCATCCGCAAAAGCGGCCACTTTAAAACCCCAGGGCCCAAGGGGGACACCACGTATCGCATTAGAGCCCACTATGCTCCGTAACAGGGGATCGAGAGTTAACACAAATAACAACGGGGAGAGTGGGCAGCCCTGTCGCGTGCCCCGTGCAAGATTGAATGAATCAGACAAGGCCCCATTACATAAAATACTAGCAGTAGGGTGTGCGTATAATAAGTTCACCATTGCGATAAAGGGGTCACCCAGCCCATAGCGGGGTAAGAGGAACTTCAAATAGTCCCAGTTGACCCGGTCAAACGCCTTTTCCGCATCGAAACTGATCAACAGGGACTGTATCTCCCGCGCACGCACCCATTCTATGGAGGCTAGAATCTTCCGCAGGTTCCGCACCGCATGCCTCCCTTGCACAAAACCCACCTGTGACTCATGCAGCAGGCCTCCTAGGACGGCAGCCAAGCGATCCGCTAGAACCTTTGCAAGCACCTTTAAGTCAAAATTCAATAAGGAGATGGGCCTATAAGAGGCAGCCAGCAGGGGGTCCTTACCAGGTTTAGGAATCAGAGTGATAAATGCATGATTCATTCCCCAATTAAACTTCCCCTGTTCCACCCTCTTGCGATACACCTCGGTTAAAACAGGGGTAAGACAGCCTAACAATAATTTGTAGAACTCTGCACCAAAACCGTCCGGTCCAGGCGACTTGTAACAGGTAGCCCCCTTGATTACTTTATGTATCTCCTCTTCTGCCACCAGCGCACCCAGCACCGAGCGTTGCTCCGCGGTCAACATAGGAAGGTTCAATTCCTGAAAGTAGCTTTCCATGGATACCAACGACCCGGCGGGTCCCTGATATAATTTCTGGAAGAAACCGCAGAACACTTGGGCTATGGCCTGACTTTTTGTATGCAATTGGCCCTGATCGTCGCTCAGTGCCGCTATAGAGCGGGACCCCCGGCTGCCACGTAAACAGCGCACTAGGAGTCGCCCTGGTTTGTTCCCAAAACGATAAAGTTGATACCGGTAATATAATAGCGATTTTTTTGCTCGCTGATGGAGCAGTTCATTGAGAGATGATTGCAACTCCCAAAGCGAGCGTCTATTAACCACCGTGGGGTTCCCGGCGCACCGTCGACGAGCCTTTACAACCTGTCGCTCCAATTGCACTATGCGGGACGCAATTAACTTCCGCTTCCGTGCCCCATAGGCAATAATGTCACCACGCAGGACCACCTTCGCTGTTTCCCACAATAGCTCAGGCTCATCTCTATGCTGCCGATGGTTGTCCATGAATTCGCCCCATCGCTGCTCCAAGTAAGTATGAAATTCGGCATCCCCGTACAGCCCCAGAGGAAACCGCCAAATGCATTGTGAGGGAGTGGGGTCCCCCCACCGCAAGTCTACCCATACTGGCGCATGATCGGATATCACGCCCGGACCAATCTCCGCCCCTCCCACCTGTGCGAATAACCTTTCCGAGAGCAAGACGTAGTCAATCCGTGCACTTGTCATGAGCCCGCGACTGATGCGTAAAGTCCCGCTCTAGTGGGTGAAGTAAACGCCACGGGTCTACTAACCCGAGGCGTCGTCGTAGTCCTTGAAGTGCTCTAGTGGTCGGGACCCGCCATCCCTCCCGCCCTCCCCCCGACGTATCTAAATCGATATCCATCACCCCATTACAGTCTCCCGCCAGGATCAGAGGGACGTCCGGGAGTTGCTCAACCTGCGAGGCCAAACGGGCATAAAAGGATGTATCGAGGACAGTGGGGGCGTAGAGATTACTCAGCACCACCCGCTTTCCCTCCAAGGAGCCAAATACCAACGGATATCTACCTTTGGGATCAACGTATTGCTGTTCCAAGTCAAATCGCACGCGCTTATGGATCAGCAGGACCACCCCACCTTTTTTCCCATTTGCTGGGGCCCCCCAACTCTGCCCTACCCAATCCCTCTGTAGTTTCGCGTGTTCCTCAGCTGTCTGGTGGGTTTCCTGTAAGAAGGCAATATCACAATGCAGCCGGGCTAGAGCCTGCAACACTTTATAACGTTTAATAGGGTTGCCGATTCCACAAATATTCGAAGACACAATCTTCAGCTTAAGGCGGGTTATAACAGTACCCATAGACAAGTGTAGTAATCATCTGTAAGTGAACCCCCCCAGCCTGGGGCCCACCCCTGCACCATCCCAGTTCCTCAGGGTTGATCCCCCACATGACCTCGCGATCCCAGTGCACCCCCAACCCCTCCCCCCCTAGAACCCCCCCCTAACCATCCCCCCCCCTAGAACCCCCCCCTAACCATCCCCCCCGTCTCCAATCCCTTCCCCTACCCCCTCTCCCCCCTAATCTCAGGACTCTCTCCACCTCCCCACTCTAGAGAAGTCCAGTTTAGGTCCTGCTGAGTGCGCCCGATCCACCACCCATTAGACAGTATATCAGTAATCCCGCGAACAAATCACTAGCCTACTCAGAATCCCGCACCACTCAGGCTGTCCTGGGCTCCCAAGTTCCCAGTCCCCCCGGACCCCCGATACGTGTCCTAGTAGCCACTGATGGCCCAGCCCTATATGGTAACAAACTTACACAAAGCATAAGCCCCAGCTGAGAAGGGGGTTTTACAACAGGTTCAAAGGTTAGTATTCTCAGCTATTGATAGAGAGTTTTACTAGCAGTGAAAGCAAATACAGTAAACGCAGTCAACTAATCTCGCAGCATTACTAGGCTGGAACTAACCCCCCGGGCTATGTTCTACTAGGCCCTCCTCCCACCACAGCATTATTTGCAGGCCTTCCAATGTGGGGACAAATAAAAGGGGGATAAAAAAGGAAGACAGAGCAACCCCAACCAAGTAGGGAGGAACCCAACGTACAGAAATCATGTCTCCGGACCCCATTCCTGCCTCCCACACAGATAGGGCAATTAAGGGGGAGAGGGAGGGGGACCCAAAACAGCACAGCAAAACAACGCAGCACACACCGATGATCAGTAGGGCATCCCCCCCGTCCCCAAACGGCAACAACGTATCCCAGGACTAGGCCATCAAACACTTCACATTCCCGGGGGTAAAATACGGTAACATTAAAGGAAAAAATAAATGAAATAAATAAAATTAATAAAGAAATAAAGGTCCTGTCCCCCCGATTGCAAAACTGTTGCACGTGCCTATATCGAGGAAGGACTCTCCAGGCGATTAATAATAAAAACAAAGGAAAAAGCATAGTCAATAGGAGACAGTTCTGAGCGGCCTCGTAGAGTCGAAAACAATGTTACAATGTTACAAGTCACCACAAAGCAAGCTAGTAACGAAGTGAAGGGTTCCAGAGATACATTATTGCACGGCTGATAGTCAATGCTACAGGCCTGACTAGTGCGGAGGCCCGTTTTTCCTCCGGCTGCCATGTGCTGTACTTTCAATAAGGAAACCGGTCACACCAGAAGGCTCAGCGAGGCGGTGTTGAGGGTGTCTGTCCCCTGGCGATCAGTTGATTCACGTACCCCTCCGCCTCTGCAGCCGTTGCAAACACGTGGTGGGATCCTTCATGTGTTATGTGCAGTTTAGCCGGGTACTGCACAGTGAATCGGATTCCAGCACCAATGAGTTTCTCACAAAGAGGGGCATAGTCTCGTCGTTTTCTACTTAGCACTGCTGAGTAATCTTGCGCCACGCGAATCTTGGATTTGTTGTGAAGAGTTTCCCCCTTCTGTCGTGCTGCACGTAGTATCTTTTCTTTTTGTGGAAAGTAGGTAAACTTTACCAGCACAATCCTAGGCCGGGTGTCCCTGGTCTGTTTACCGCCGACACGATGCGCCCGTTCAATGCGGATCGGGCCGTCGCGCTCATCTCCCTCCAAGATCTGTGCAAAAAGCGTTTCCAGGTAGCCCTGCAAATCTTTGTCGGCAACGCTCTCAGGTATACCTATGAAGCGGAGGTTGCTACGCCGTGACCTGTTTTCCAGGTCATCAAGCTTAGCTTCGTTCGTTGCAAGTTGATGCTTTAGGCCAGCAACCTCCGTCTCCAGCACCTCAATTTTATCCTCGGCTTGCCCCAGACGGTCTTCAGCCTCCTGAAGTCGATTCCCTAGGCTATCGACAGAGGCACGCAGTCCATCCATCTTTTCATGGAGCGCCTCAAATTGCGGTGAGAGAGCCGCAGCTACCGCCGCGGACATCATGTTGAGTGAGGCAGGGGACTTAGGTGAGCCGGACGTCGTAGCCATGTCAGCCATCTTGCTGGGGCCAGTGACCCGCTCCCGCTCTCTCCTAGTCGCTTTGGGTGCTGTCGCCATGTTATCTATCCACCAAGACCACACACCAGAGCTCTGTATGCACTCCAAGATACCCGAAAGACCGTTTCGGCCGTTGTCCGCGGGAATTACACGGTTCTAAATCGCCGGTTTGGGCAGCGGGGCACGGAACGCTCTCAGGATGCGACCACTACTCTGCTCGCATCACGTGACCCTCGCTTCATGCCCTTTTTTCTTCCATCTGCTGGCCATGTAGGTCTTCGACATCTCGGGGGCCATTTTTTCCCCTATGGCCACCGGATTTAAAAAATGCGATGCTCTAAGAACACGTTGCTTACGGACACTCATGACTGTTGCCTGCGATGTCTCGGAGCTGATCATGATCTGGAGCTCTGTTTGCTCTGTCATCCTTGACACCATGTAGAAGGTACAGCATGGCCCTGGGTTCAGCAAGACCCAACTTCCCCACACTTCTATAGTGGTGGAATCAGCCATGAGAAAACAAGAGCCCAAAATCGCACTCCTCGATTTCCCCCGGGCCGGGAGTTGAGAGCCCTTGACGCCCTAGGCCGCAAGGCCTACCAGGAGTCCATGCTTTCCTGTCACATTCAAGCATACCAATTATATATAGGCATGCTCTTGCGCGACCTGTCCAAGGAGCTCGGAGGTTTCTCCACGGGCCTTGAGGGCGAACCTCTCAATAGGTTCAGTACTCTGAAGTCTGTGGCAGACTACTCAAAATACCACTCCCACGCCGCCTACGATGGTTTCGAGTCCTCGGCTCGGGTAGCGGCTGCGGGTATCGGGGCCCATCGCCAGGCATGGCTTCAATCCTCAGACTTGGAGCAGTGGGTGCAAGAGAAGCTCCTGGATGTATCTTGCCTCGGGAGCAGCTCTTCGGCAAGCCGATGGAAGATAAGGCCGCGGAGATAGAGACGAAGTTCGTCACTAGAACTCGTCTCTCGCACAAGACCTCCACTCTCCCTTGGAAGAAGCAACAGGCCAAAAAGCCTTTCTTCCTGAGGAAAGGTCTTCCTTCTCTAGGAAAGGCCTTCCTTCCTGTGGCTACCCACTGTACCCGACCACCCCCACGCCGACCACTTTGGCACAAAGGAAGTCCATTCAGGGTCAGTGCAAGCTGAAAGGGCCCAAAACGCAGACCCCGGCTCTGTCGCAACCCACACTGGGGTTTTGACGCCAGCCCATAGCCTCTCGTCGTCCTGCGGCTCAGCAGCCAGTGGGGGGGATGCCTGTCCTCTTTTGCCCCTCAGTGTGCTTCCATCACCTTGGATACATGGGTCCTCCGGGTCATCCAGAATGGCTGTCACCTCTGCTTGGACAGGCTTCCCCTTCCCTTCTCCCCAGCAGAGCCTCCTCAACTCCCTATGCACAAGGCCTTCCTGCAACGGGAATTAGTCAACCTCCTCGCCCAACGGGCGGTCGAGAAGGTGCCATTGCACCTCCGAGGTCGGGGCTTCTATTCCCGGTACTTCCTTGTCCCGAAGAAGACGGGGGGGGGGGGGGTCGGGAGAGGGGGGGTGGTCTGCAGCCCATCCTTGACCTCCAAAAGTTAAGCAAGTTGTTCGTGCGGGAGGCAGAATGACTGGCTGTGCTCCTTGGATCTAAAGGATGCTTACACCCATATTTTGATTCACCCCCAGCACAGGCAATACCTGCGCTTTAGGGTGCGGGGAGAGCACTTCCATACAGGGTGCTCCCCTTCGGCCTCGCATCTGCCCCACGGGTCTTCACGAAATACCTCTCCGTGGTCGCCGCCTGTCTCAGGCGTCAGGGCGTACCAGTCGTCTTCTACCTCGATGACTGGCTCGTCACAGGATCCTCGGTCGAGGAGACTCGCCGGGCGGCGTCGCACACTATTCTTCTGTTCGAGGGCTTGGGCTTCTTGGTCAACTATCCCAAATCCCACCTCGAACTGGTGCAGGCTTTAGAGTTCATTGGGGCATGCCTTGATACTCAACGGGCGACTGCGTTTCTGCCGGTGGATCGCGCTGACCACCTCTGAGCCCTGGCGGCTCAGGTTTAGAGCACTCCATGGGTCACGGCCTGAACTATGCTGCACCTCCTGGGCCACATGGTCTCCACCGTCCATGTGGTTCCCCATGCCCGTCTACACATGCGGGCAGCTCAATGGTGCCTCAGCGCCCAGTGGACTCTGTCCGTTGGCCACCTGAGGGACCCCATAAGGGTCTCCCACAGTCTTCGCCTGTCCCTGGGTTGGTGGCAAAACCCCCACAACCTTCTCTGGGAGTTGCCCTTCCAGACCCCGCAGCACGACATGGTGTTGACAGCTGATGCCTCCCTGGTGGGGTGGGGTGCACACTGCAGTGCATTATGCCTGCAGGGGCAGTGGTTGCCCGAGGAGTTGCAGCAGCAGATAAACTTGCTTGAGCTCCGGGCGATTAGGTGGGCCCTGAGGGCTTTCGAGGACCACCTCAAGGAGAGGTCGGTGCTCGTACAGATTGACAATCGCGTGGCGATTTTCTACGTCAACAAGGAAGGGTGTACCGGATCACACGCCCTCTGCCGGGAAGCTGTTCTCCTCTGCTCTTCCGCCTCCCATCGGCGATGACCATCAGGGCAGTCTACCTCTCGGGCCAGGAGAATGTCCTAGCAGACAGGCTCAGCAGAATCCTCCGCCCTCACGAATGGCGGCTGGATTCGGGGGTGGTCAGCTGGCTGTTCCTTCGGTGGGGGACTCCGGCTATGGACATTTTTGCCAGTCCGCTGAACGGACAGCTCTCCCACTTCTGCGGGCCGGTGCCTCACCCGATCAGGGAGGGCCCGGATGCATTCCTTCTGAGCTGATCCTCTGGCCTGCTCTGTGTGTTCCCTCCCACTCCTCACATTGCGAGGACCCTCCTCAAGGCTCATTGGGACCAGGCATCAATGATCCTCGTAGCTCCCTCATGGCCTCGACAGCCCTGGTTCCTGCTCCTGCTCCGGCTGGCGACGGAGCCCCCAGTCCCCCTGGGCTGTGCCCTGGGCCTGCTAACGCAGGAGGACAGATGAGTGTGGCACCCGATCCTGGCCTCATTAGCCCTCACAGCCTGGCAGCTGAACGGGTTTCCCTAGCCCCGCTGGGTCTCCCGGAGGAGGTCGAGGAGGTTCTCCTCGTGTCAAAGAAGACCTCGACTAGGCAAGCTTACTCCTTCAAGTGGCAGCGTTTCTCGGTCTGGTGTCCAGGGCTCCAGATCAACCCAATCTCCAGGAACAAGCAGGAATGTAGTCTTCACAGAGAGGAATGGCTAGCAGAAAAAAGGAGGTGATAATGCCTCTGTATAAGTCTTTGGTGCGACCTCATTTGGGGTATAGTATGCAATTCTGGAGACCGCACCTTCAAAAGGATGTGAACAGGATGGAGTCGGTGCAGAGAGTGGCTACTAAAATGATTAGTGGGCTTCATTATAAAGCATATGAGGACAGACTTAAGGATCTTAATATGTACACCTTAGAGGAAAGGCGGGATAGAGGTGATATGATTGAGATGTTTAAATACCTCTGTGGCATAAATGTTCAGGGAGAGAGCCTCTTTCAATTGAAAGCAAGTTCTGCTACGAGGGGACATGGGATGAGGGTGAAGGGAGATAGATTCAGGAGTGATATGCGGAAATATTTCTTTACGGAAAGAGTAGTGGATCCGTGGAATAGTCTCCCAGTGGAGGTGGTAGAGATGAGGACAGTAACTGAATTCAAAAAAGCATGGGACCAACGCAGAGGATCTCTAAAGGTAAAAAGTGGAGTGTTGTAGTTGTTGATATGGAAGGACAGACTAGATAGGACATGTGGTCTTTTTCTGTCATCATGTTTCTATGTTACCTGCCTGTGTTCTTTCCAAGGCCTCATGCATCTAATGCAGAAAGGAATCTTCATACTTTGGACTGTAAAAGAGCTTTAGCCTTTTACTTGCAAAGAACACAGCAACATAGAAAGTCCTCTCAGCTCTTTGTTGCTTTTGATCCTTCTCAGTTGGGACTTCCAGTCTCCAAGAGAACACTATTCAGCTGGATTGCTCAGTGTATTTCCTTTGCCTGTCAGAGTAAGAATTTTCTCTGGAGGGCCATGTCACAGCTCACAATGTGAGAGGCATGGCATCTTCAATGGCTCATCTGCACTCTGTGTCTATCGAAGTCATCTGTCGAGCAAGCACTTGGGCCTCGATTCATACCTTCACAGCCCATTACTGTTTGGACAAGGACTCCCGCCGGGATGCCTTGTTTGGTCTACACTGGAGGGCTGCTTCTCCAGCCCCTCTAGTTTTGTCACTATTCCAGTGTGGAGTTTTTCCTCTCTGAGTTAACTCCCTTCTTCACTTTTGCTTTAGGGCAGCTTATCAGACAGGTCCAGAGCTTTCTTACTCATGCTCTGTCTGTTCTTTCTGTTTTTAAACAGAAAGATTTTTCTGCTGTCCTACTAGCAGCTGCCCATGCAGGAGCTCTAGTGATTGGACCACTGGTTCTTTTCCACAAGCATCCAGGGTTGTCCTCCATGGACATTCTTTCTGGCCTTAGTAGTGACTCCAAGACAGTCGATTCATCTGTCTTGGAAAATCTAATCACTACAGGTTTCTTGAATTGTCTTCTATTCTTGCCATCTCCAATTCCCTTGGGTTTGGCAGCATAGTTGACGTAGGTACTGGCTTTTCCAACAGCCAGTTCTATCCCCTAATTCTCCTGTATCATGCTCTCTGCAACTCTACAGAGAAGCTTTCCACTATGGGCCCTTGCTAGAGAGCATTAGGATTTTCTCTAACAGCTGTCTTAGATGGTTGGAAAAGGCTCCCTCAGTCATGCCCTCATGACTGGAAGGGTTCTTCCTACCCTTCTTTCTCCTTTTTAAAACAAGGGACATGGGCCTTCTCTTACGTGAAAGATTAAAGAGTTGTTCAATTCCCTGGTTTGGTCCTCTGGATTCCCACCGGGAATATGTTCTTTTTTTCCCTGCAGCTCGTCCTCATGGTATCCTAATGCTTCATGGACAGCGCATATTCAGCTAAAGAACGCATGATACCCGTTTTGCCCCTCAAGTAGGTCAACATGGTATCTCATTCCTATGCGTCTTCTGTCCATTTGCCATGCTAGAGTTCTGGAAGACTCGAGACTTGCTGCCTGCAGACTGATATTATCCTCTGCTCTTCACGTAACTATCCTGGTCATTTCACTGGCTAGCATTCTTGCAGCAATCTAGTCTGTTCCTTGTCAGGGAGATTTTTCCCCTGACTCCCTCCATCATAACCAGGAGGAATAGATTCTCTATATATCTTCTCAAGTAGGTTCCACCTTCTTATTTATTTTATTTAGACAGTTTTGTATACCGCCTTATCCTTCAATCAAAGCGGTCACAACACAAGTGGGGGATATATTTAACATGCGGGGATATGAGACACACACTAATACTTACAGGGAACATGGGCAATGGAGGGTTAAGTGGCTTGCCCAAGACCACAAGGAGCACCTGTGGGACTAGAAACCCCAGTCCTTCCGGCCCAAGGTTGCTGTCCTCTAGTGGGATTTGAACCCCCGATATTCCGGCCTGAAGTACCTTGCCCCAACCACTAGGCTACTCCTCCCTCCTGTTATTAGATGAATCTTTCCTCTCCACATATCCTATGTGAATATACTTCTATAGGCATATTTCTGTCTGCTTAACTGCAGATACCTATATATAGGCCTATATATTCATATCTATATATATATATCTGTATACATCTCTATAGATATATATATCTGTCATTTGTGTGTATATATATATTATGCCCTTCTACATCTCACTATAGATATATTCTTATATGTCTATCTATATATCCATATGTATATATATATATATATACACATATATACATATATATGTGTGTCTGTCAAGATATGTTATTATAGGTAAATATGTATTCACATACTTATTTATCTGTCTATGTTCATATAGCTATACATATCTCTATATGATTCTGTCAATTGGGCTCTACCCATACCATGCTGTCCAGCATGTTTGGGGTTCTACACACACAACCACTTCCCGTGGTAGTTAACAACTTCTACCATAACCTTAAGGTTTAGGTACCCCTGAAGCTCTCCGTCTCCAGTATCTTTCCTAGCTACACCAGTTAGGAAAGACATTGCGGATCTTCAGTTAATCAGCGGATCTAATGTCTCAGACATCTGTCCTTCTTTTTGGGATGCAGGGGGTTTTCCATACCCCTTCTTCCCACAAGGACAAGGCCGGTTTGTCCAAATCGGTCAGCCTTTCCTCTCTTTTGCTCCTAAGAGTGAGCCACTCTGCAGCCAAGAGTCTAGGCTTTTTTCATAAAGCCTTCCGCTGAAGGCCTACTGTTTTTGTACTACCCCAGTTGATCTCTGGGGTTATCTCTCACCTTTCAGGATTCTGACCTCCACTGTTTTTTCTAACAGGTTTATTACCTTCACTTCAAAGTGGGGTCCTCCTTGAGGTTCCTCTACTGGATCCCCAGTAGATCTCATGAACCTCCATGCTTTTCTGCAATCCTGTTAGGGGAGGTCCATATTGCAATATTTCCTTTTCAATATATTGATGATAATTGTCATCCACACAAGGACTCCTTGCCTGCAGTCCTATGCTAGGTTGGCTGTCTCTTACAGCACCTTTCTGTTCTCAACTCCTACCCTCCATCCTGAGGATGCCTGGCGATATGAGGTGTAGCATGTTCCAGTCTATAACATGCTGGGACTCCAGGCATCTTAGCTTGGGAGTCCCCATATGTGAAGACTCATTCCTGCTTGTTCCTGGAGATAGCACAGTTACTTACCTGTAACAGGTGATCTCTGGGAACAGCAGGAATAAGTCTTCACAACCCCACCTCCCCAGGAGTTGTATTTTCTCTATCTCTATCTTTCCCTTCTCTCTCTCTTTGTCTCAGCTTTAAAACTTAACTGAGGAGAGACAGTTGGGAAAGGCGGGAAGGCAGCACGCAGGCGTGGTGGGATGCTTCCAAAAGCTTTCTGATTGGAAGCTGGGAAGCGTTCCCGCGCAGACTCCGTCGGTACCGACGTACCCATATGTGAAGACTTATTCCTGCTGTTCCCAGAGATCACCTGTTTACAGGTAAGTAACTGTGCTTTACACCCTGCATTGTTTATATTTTACTGGATTCTCAAAGGAAGTAAGAATAACATTCTATGCCTCCGTTGCTGAGTTGCAGATGCCACTGCATTTGCTATGGTATCTTAAATTACATGTCGGTAGTGTTTGTTAGGTAATATTCTTTTGGAACAGAAGGTTGAAAGATGCTATTATAAAACAAATTATACATGCATCTACATAATAAACAAACTATTCTGTTACATTTCTGGAGGTGGGTGAGGGGGGCAGGTGGTGGTAATCACATTATCTTGTGTAAATGCCACTCAGTCCCACCTAGAATTGATTGTGTTTGCAAGGTTTGTGATAGCTTGTGGACAAGAGACAATGAACCAATTGAGCATAAAACTACAAAAGTGCAACAGTTGTAAAATAACAGACGAAATACATTTGGTCCTGCGGTTAATATGAAGAATGGCAGGTTGCCATCTGAGCACTTTGTAAACTTCAGAGATATTTGAATGGTTAAGTAATGCAGATGAGAGCTAACGGTGTAAGATTAAAGCAGAAGTCTGCAGTAATTTGTTCTTTTTATGCTTCTAAGATATTACAGCAAATTCTTTTTAGGATGAAAAACCCCCAAAACCAACCTGCATGTAATGAAATTTTGCATTTGAGCCCATTATGTTAAATGCTTGGCTTTGATACACTAGTGTTTTGACTTGTTGAATTCACTATTCTCTGTGGACAAGTAGGTAGGAAGCCCTTACATATGGGTGACATCTTATTCCTGCTATCCATGGAGAACACTTTACCATTCCTCCTAGACGTATCCCATGTCTACAGCTACTGTGCTGTCCATCTTGATTAGATTGTAAGCTCTGATGAGCATGGTCCGTCTTTTACATGTGTACGTTTTGCACTATACAGACATTCAGTAGTAGTAGTACTCTTCGAGACTATTTTTGGTTCCTAATCCACTTAATCTTCTGTGTCTCCTTACCATTCCCTAGATGTATCTTTGTCCTCCGCTGTTGTATTGTCTGTCTTGATTAGATTGTAAGCTCTGATGAGCAGGGATCGTCTTATATATGTGGCTTGTAGCGCTATACAAATGATCAGTAGTAGTGGTAGTACAGATGAGTAACTACCTTTTTTGGAAATGGGCCTACCAGGAAAATGTGAGCAGACGCCTTAACTGATAGCTTTACTTTAATCGAGACACTTAAGACTTGGCTAATGATTCTGAAATAAAGGAAAAGTGATTCTTAACAATGGGAACAAGAATGGTGCCTCGTTCTGTCAGCTTATGCTCTCAAACAATGAGTTTGAAATAACTATTCTGACAATAAAGACAAATCAGTCTTCAACCCAGTGAAATGATTCTGTGCTTGAAGTCATGCTAAGTATTTACACATATTTTTCCTCCTCTATATTCTTTGAGACAAGATCAGCTAGTAAATCTTATCCAGCTCTCTGGATAATTATCAAAGATGACTTAGAGAAGTGCTTTCTAATCTTTTATCCCATATGACCCCATTTTAGCAATTGAAAATTCATGTGACCCGAGATGATCAGGAAATCCAAATAGTCTCCAACCTCCTTCCCCTCTCTCCGCTCATTTAAAGCTGAAAGCAGCAGTAGTGGCAACAGCAGTAGCAGTCAGCACATGGTCCTTTGTGTCATTGTGTGCTTACAGACTCCAGTACGACCCAGTGGGGGGTTTCCAGTCTAACAGAAACTTACCCAAGTTGGGGGGCAAGGGCCTATGAATGTTCTCTGGTTCACAGGCCAATTGCTGACTGCTGTCTGGCACTACTTGGCATAGGTCATAGTGAAAGACCAGCAAGAATGGGAATTGACCTTGTTCCTTACTGTCCCTCCAGTCCAGTCCTACACCTTCCAGAAGCTTGGAGACTGAGCATGTCATCTTGGAGACTGAGCATGTCATCTTGATGACACCCCTGTACTTATGCAGCTGGCACTGCCTACGAGCCCCAGTATGCTTAGTCTCCAAGCAGCTGAAGGAGGTAGTGAGCCAGGGTGCTGGACTCACTGAGGGACAGCTAAGCGGATAGATTTTCTGTTCTTATTTTCTTCTTTTCTTTTCTTTTTCTCTGGAGAAGGTGGTCCTTTGTCTGGTACCTTCTTGCCCAAGGTGGTTTTGGCTTTTCATTTGAATCAGTCAGTTTCCCTACCGACTCTAATGGTGGTAGAGAGGGGCTCTGATAGATCACAGTTGCGCCTGTTGGATGTCAAAAGAGTTCTGCGGTGTTATTTCAAAAGGACAACATCTTTTCAGAAATTGGATCGTTTGTTCTGTTTGGGGGGGGCCGTGCAGAGGAGAGGCAGCGGCCAGGGCCTCCATTTCCAGATTGATTAGAGAAGCAATTGCGTCAGCTTATGTCTTGAAGGGTAGAGTGGTGCCAACGGGATTGTGGGCACATTCCACGACAGCGCAGGCGGTCTCATGGGCCAAAGTATAGCTTGGTACCACCGGTGGAAATCTGTAGGCGGCAACATGGTCTTCTCTTTATACTTTTGCAAAGCATTATCTCCTGGATGTACAGGCAGCGGGATATGCATAGTTTGGAGTGGCAGTGCTTCAGGCTAGTTTTGCATGTCCCTCCCATTAATTTAACTGCTCTGTTACATCCCAGAGGTGCAGGAGTGGACTGGAGGGACAATAAGGAAAGAGAAATTAGACTTATCTTCTAATTGTAGCTCCTTGGAGAACTCCAGTCCAGTCCCAGATCCCACCCTTGGGGGTTTTAGTGAGAAGCTTTTGGCACCTCTGCCTAGGAAGATGATTTTCTGAGTGCTGGCAGGAGTCCGGGGGTGCCGAGGAGGATGCCAGGAAAAGTGGACTAGGGGCGGACCAGGAGAGCTGTCGATCTTACACTCCGTACTGGAGGGTGTTACCCAGGTACTCCACAGGTAATCTTTCCTGTTTAAAAGAGAAAGGGGGGTGCCTTCTCCATGAGAGAGGGAAGGGAGTAAGTTTTCTTGAGGTATACTGTAGTTTTTCTTGTTTAACTACTTATTTGTTGCTCCTGTGAGTCTGCTTTGTCAATAGGTTACTGGGGCTGGTAGGCAGTGCCAGCTGCATAAGTACAGGGGTGTCATCAAAAGATGACATGCTCAGTCCCCAAGCTGCTGGAAGAGGTACACTACCCAGAGGTGCAGGACTGGACCTCGAGTTCCTCTAGGAATTACAATTAGCAGGTAAGTCTAATTTCTCTTTTCTGTGACCCAATTTGGGGTCCTGACCCCAAGTTTGGGAACCACTCACCTAGACTCATTTTACTAGTTTTCCCCTATGCAGGAATACTAGGAAAACTCAGCAGGAATCTCCCCACTCCTTACTTTCTGTCTCAGGGCAGTTGCAGTAATATCCTACAGAATAATCTTGAATTAGTCATCCTTTCAATATGATGGCAGCATGACACAGTCTGTAATATCTTTTCCATGTCCTTGGGAACCCTGGTAGATAGGGTAACATTGGCAGTATCACAGGACAAAACATATAGTATTTAACTCTGGAAAACAGCAAACCCTCAAAGCAAAATATCAGTTGGTGCTGTCACCTGAATGTCAACATATTTACAATGTAGTCTAAGACATTTGGAGCGGGCAGAGGCATGACAGCTGCTGTTGTGGCTGAGGAATTGCTAAAGGTGGCATAAAATAGTATGAAAGTGGATACCATTAAGGTGCACTGTCTGATTCATGGAATTTAGGACCCAGCTTAGAAATTTTGGAGGCAGCTGACAAGACCTAGGCTGCAGTGCCACCGCCCCCACCCTTGGCCAAAGATTTATCACAGCTCCTAGATGGGAAAAAGAAAGAAAAGGAATGGAAAAGAAAAATAAGGATATTACAATGCCTCTGTGATGCGACTGTTTCTTGAATTGTGTGCAGTTCTGCTCACCGTATCTGAAAAGGGACATAGTGGAATTAGAAAAAGTAGAGAGAAGAGTGACCAAAATGGTAAAGGGGATGGAAGGATGCCCCTATGAGGAAAGGTTTAAAAGGTTAGAGCACTTTAGCTTGGGAAAGAGACGGCTGAGAGGAGATATGATAGAGGTCTACAAAATAATGGGTGAAGTGGAACAGTTAAACGTAGATAAGGTTTTTACTGCATCAAAAAATAGAAAAACTAGGGGACATGCAATGAAGCTACAAAGTAGTACATTTAAGAATAATCAGGGAGACTATTTGTTCCCTCAACATACAGTCAAACTCAGGAATTTGTTGCCAGAGGATGTTGTAAAAGCTATTAATGTAGCTGGGTTTAAAAGACGTTTGGACAACTTCCTGGAGGAAAAGTCCATTAACCAGTATTAAAGTGGACTAGGGAAATCCACTGCTTACCCCTGGGGTAAGCGGCAAGAAATCTTTATCTTTTTGGGAACCTGACAGGTACTTGTGACCTGGATTGGAGATACCAGAGGCATTATAATATCCTTCATTTCTTTCAATATGATTCCTAGCATTCTATTTGCTGTCTTGGCCACCGCTGCATAGTGGGCAGAGGGTTTCAATGTATTCTAAACGATGACACCTAGATCCTTTTCCTGGGTGGTGATCCCTAATGTGGAACCTTGCATTCTCCAGGACCAAGCAGGAAGTCAGTCCTCACTTATGGGTGACGTCGGCGCCGACGGAGCCCTCGTGGAGCAATTTTCCCCAGCTTTCAAAGAAAGCCTTTGGGAATTGCAGCGCGCATGCGCGGTCGTCTTCCCGCCCGAAGGTGCCATCTTAGCCAGTCTTCTTTTTTCCGCGGAGCCCTACAGACGTCCCCGTCTTGTCCCCGCGAAAAAGTTGATTTTCTTCTTTATTTTATCCTTTTTCTTTCGGTTCGACGCCGATCGTTTTCCCGCCCGGACTCGCGACGCCGGTCTCGAGTCCTCTTACGTTTTTTCGGTTTTTCTGACTTAGTCAGCTTTCGTTTTCGTTTTCCCTGGCAGCCCGGTCCTTTGACCTCGCAGGGGCCCTTTTTCCCCCGATGGCTGCCAGTGGGTTTAAGCGGTGTGGTCGGTGTGACCGAAATATGTCACTAACCGACACACACGACTTTTGCCTCCGCTGCCTGGGCCCGGATCATGAGGAACTGATCTGTGGGCCCTGCAGCAAACTGTCCTCGAAGGCGTTGAGAAGTCGGCGGCATCAGCGTGAGAGAATCTTCGCTGACCCCAGCCGTACCCGGACCTCGTCGGAGGCCTCCGTGTCGAAAGGCTCCAGCTCGGACCGTCGCCGGAGCTCCTCCGACCGGGGTTCTCCCTCCGGGGACCATCGTCGGAAGGAAAAAACCCGCGAGGGCGGCGTCGGTGGACGCTCCTGGCTCCGCGAGGGCCAGGTCGCATAGCCCCGACAGCCGCCCCGGGTCCTTGGAGAAGGAACACATCCCGAAGCGACCTCGCCTGGAGTCGGAGATGCCTGCCCGGGTAAGTCCTGTGGTCCTTCTGGACTCGCCTCCGCGACAGCCGACGTCGGGCCCGACGCCGTCGGGGCCCGAGTCGGGGGCTGCTGGGTCACCTGAGCTCGGACTCAGGTTGACGGCCTTGGAGAGCAGACTGTCTGCCTTCATGGACCAGCAGCGGGCACTGCTCGCTGGCTTCGCTGGCGTCGCTGCCCCGACCGCCGGGACGTCGACGTCCAAGTCGACCCCGGAGACCGAGCCGATCCTCGAGTCGATGAGAACTCGAGTCGATCCTCGGTCGAGGTCGCCCTCGGCCTCCCGTTCGGGACCGAGGTCGCCGACGCCGACTCCCTCGGCGTCGGGGCGGCTGGCGCCGCACCCTGCCCGGGCCGACCCCACCGAGTCCTCGTCGGAGTCGGTCTGGGAGTCTGAGGAGGAAGAGTCACCTGATTCTTTCCGGACTCGGTGTGTCCCATCGGACTCGCCGGAGTCCGAGCCTCGGAAGCAGTCCCCCCCGGAGGATGCCCGGTTCTCGGACTTCGTTAGGGATATGGCCAAGGCTTTGGCCTTCCCTGCGGATCCCGAGGAGGAGCCTCGAGCCGAAGAGCTCGACGCCCTCCAGTATGACTCTCCCGCGAGGGAACACTTTACTGTGCCGGTTCCTCCTATGCTGGAACGACTACTCTTCCGCATGTGGGAGAGTCCGGCCTCCTCGCCGGTCCTGAGCAAGCGGGTCGATTCTATCTATCGGGTCCGCAAGAGCCCTGGCTTTCAAAAGGCACAGCTGCCACACCATTCCATGGTAGTGGAATCGGCCATGCATCGTCTTAAGAGCCAGAAGATGCACTCCTCTGTGCCTCCTGGAAGGGAGGCCCGTAACCTGGATGGCCTTGGCAAGAAGTGCTTCCAGGGCTCTATGCTCGCCTGTCGTGTCCAGACTTACCAGCTATACATGGGCATGTATCTCAGGGATCTGGCTAAAGAGCTAGCCGGATTCTCCGCTGGTCTCTCTCCGAGGAGCCCTTGCGGAGGTTCCTAGCCTTGTCCACGGGCATTCGGGAATGCTCAAAGTTCATGTCCCGAGCAGCCTATGATGGCTTTGAAGCCTCGGCTCGAGTAGCCGCAGCCGGCATCGGTGCCCGCCGACAGGCTTGGCTTCAGTCGTCCGACCTTGAGCCCTGGGTACAGGACAAGTTGGTCGATGTCCCCTGCCGAGGCGAAAACCTCTTTGGCAAGCCCATGGCGGAAAAGGCTGCACAAATTGAGACTGAGACTCTCACCAGGACCAGGCTTTCTAGGAAGACCTCCGCCCCTTCCCAGAAAAAGAAGGGCTCGGGGAAAAAGTCCTTTTACCCGAGGAAGGCGGCTGCCTACAAACAATACCCCCATTATCAGGCCCCTGCAGCTCCCCAACAGGGCCAGCAGGCCAAGGGACGGGGTAACGGGTCCCGTAGGCAGCAAGCCCCCAAGCCTGCACCACCAGCCCCTGCTCAGCAGGGTGGGGGTTTTTGACTCGCTCAGCATAGCCTCTCCCCCCCCGCTGGTCCCCCCCAGCACCGGAGGCCGGCTGGTTCACTTCGCCCACAGGTGGTCCAGCATCACCGCAGATGCCTGGGTACTTCAGGTCGTGCGAGAAGGCTACCTTCTCCACTTCCATCAGGTCCCTCCCTCCTATTTTCCGGGAGAGCCCCCCGCGCCCCCTCTGCACAGGGAGTTGCTCCTTCAGGAGTTAGCAGGTCTTCTGCAGGAACAGGCGGTGGAACCGGTGCCACACCACCTGAGAGGTCAAGGCTTCTATTCAAGGTATTTTCTGATACCAAAGAGAACAGGGGGCCTCAGACCCATCCTGGACTTGCGCAACCTCAACAAGTTCCTTGTGCGGGAGAAGTTCAAAATGCTTACCCTTGGAATCCTTCTGCCCTACCTCCAGCAGGGAGATTGGCTATGCTCCTTGGATCTAAAGGATGCCTACACGCACATCCTCATCCACCCAAGCCACCGCCAATACCTAAGGTTTGTGGTGGCAGGAAATCATTACCAGTACAGAGTACTGCCCTTTGGCCTGTCCTCCGCACCGCGAGTCTTCACAAAATGTCTCGCGGTCGTGGCGGCCCATCTCCGGCTTCACGGCCTCTATGTCTTTCCGTACCTCGACGACTGGCTCATCAGAGCAGCGTCCGCTCAGGAGGTCACCAACGCCACGTGCCGCACGGTGACTCTGCTGCAGCACTTGGGCTTTGTCATAAACTTCGCAAAGTCCACTTTGCTCCCCTCACAGGATCTTGAGTTCATCGGCGCAAGGCTGCACACTCCTCAGGCGCGAGCGTATCTACCGCTCGACAGGGCTCAGCGGCTCATGGACCTAGCCGACCGCTTTCGCAGCCAGCCCCTGGTCTCCGCCAGGCGCTTCCTGAGACTGCTCGGCCATATGGCTTCCACCGTCCATGTGACCCCCAATGCCCGCCTGAATATGCGGTCTGCTCAATGGTGTCTCCGCCGGCAGTGGCGACAAGCCACGGGCGGCCTCGCAGACCTAGTGCGCGTTTCCGAGCCGCTGATCTCGTCTCTCCGGTGGTGGCTCCGGCAGCCGAACCTGATATTCGGTATGCCTTTCCAGTCACCTCAGCCGACCCGGGTGCTGACCACTGATGCATCCCTCCTGGGCTGGGGAGCGCATTGCCAAGAGGCGCGTACTCAGGCCTCTGGACCACGTGGGAGTCTGCTCAGCAGATCAACTTCCTGGAGCTCCGGGCGATCCGCCTAGCTCTCAAGGCCTTCTCCCACCTGACTTCCCAACAGTCCGTCCTTGTCCAGACGGACAATCAAGTTGCCATGTTCTACGTGAACAAACAGGGGGGCACGGGCTCCTTTCTCCTCTGCCGGGAGGCTCAGAAGCTCTGCTCTTGGGCCATCAGTCACGGCATTCTCCTCAAGGCAGTTTATCTCCCGGGCCAAGACAATTGCCTTGCGGACAAACTCAGCAGGGTCCTCCAGCCGCACGAGTGGCGTCTGGATCCCTTGGTAGTTCAGAAGCTCTTCCTCAAGTGGGGCCTCCCCACGATGGATCTCTTTGCCAGTCCTCGCAACCGGCAGCTTCCTCGCTTCTGCTCTCGTCAGCCACACCCCCTTCGGGTTGCGGCGGACGCCTTTCTGATCTCATGGTCGGGGAGCCTTCTGTACGCTTTCCCTCCCATCCCGCTGGTCTCTCGGACTCTTTTCAAGGTTCTCCGAGACAAAGCCTTTTTGATCCTGGTGGCCCCTCGCTGGCCCAGACAGCCGTGGTTTCCGCTCCTGCTGCAACTGGCGGTGGAGGGTCCGATCCCTCTGGGGGTACAACCGGATCTCCTCACTCAGGATCAGGGGTCCCTACTGCACCCCAACCTCCGGTCTCTCAACCTCATGGCCTGGCTGCTGAGAGGGTAGTCCTTGCTCCCCTTCTCCTGCCGGCGGAGGTGGAGGAGGTCGTCCTGGCTTCGCGACGCCCTTCTACCCGCAAATGCTACGCCCTTAAATGGCGTCGCTTTGCAGTCTGGTGTACCCAACAGTCGCAGGATCCCTTCTCCTGCCCGGTGTCGGTGATCTTGCAGTACTTGCTGCACCTCTCTAATCTGGGACTTAAGTCCAACTCCGTCAAAGTTCACCTCAGTGCTCTTTCGGCACATCATGTGCCGGTGGACGGTAGACCTCTCTCCAGCGACCCTCTCGTAGCGAGGTTTCTCCGAGGTCTTCTTCTACTTAAACCACCTCTGCGCCCGCCAGCGCCGGACTGGGACCTGAATGTGGTTTTGCAGCGGATCACCTGTCCGCCTTTTGAACCTATGGCTACATGTTCTCTCCGTTTTCTGTCTTGGAAAACACTGTTCTTGATAGCCCTCACTTCCGCTAGGCGCGTAAGTGAATTGCAGGCCCTCGTGTCTGATCCCCCCTACACTCGGTTCTACAAGAATAGGGTAGTCCTACGGACTCACCCAAAGTTTCTGCCTAAAGTGGTCTCCCCTTTTCACATCAATCAGGAGGTGGTACTTCCAACCTTCTTTCCCAGACCACACTCCAGCCGAGCTGAGACGGTCCTCCATACCCTGGACTGTAGAAGGGCATTGAACTTCTACCTTGACCGTACGCGGGAGCACCGGAAAGCTGCTCAGCTTTTTGTGTCTTTTGACCCCAATAAATTGGGACTCCCGGTCTCCAAGCGTACTCTGTCCATCTGGGTTGCGGACTGTATCTCTTGGGCTTATGGGGCAGCCGGACTCGCCTTAGAAAGTCGAGTCACGGCTCATTGCGTTCGGGCAAAGGCCACGTCAGTGGCTTACCTCCGCTCTGTTCCGCTGGCAGACATCTGCCGGGCCGCTACTTGGTCTTCGAGCCAGACTTTTGCGGTCCATTACTGTCTCGAGAGGGAGTCCCGTAGGGACAGTGCTTTCGGACAGGCAGTCCTCCGTAATCTCTTTGAGGTCTGAGCAACTCCTACCCTCCATCCCGGATGTGGGCTACCGGTGGGTGATAATTCAGCGAAGATTCTATCCTTCTGTGCTGCTGAGCTAGAGGGAGCTCATTTTTGTGCTTAGGGTCTCCGGTAGCCTTGAGCTTGGGAGTCCCATAAGTGAGGACTGACTTCCTGCTTGGTCCTGGAGAAAGCGTAGTTACTCACCTGTAACAGGTGTTCTCCAGGAGCAGCAGGAATCAGTCCTCACTACCCTCCCTCCTCCCCTTGGAGTTGCAATCGTCTGCTTATGTTCTTTTTGCAAATTTTTATGCTGTCTTTTTTAGCTATGTCATCTGACTGGCTAAGATGGCACCTTCGGGCGGGAAGACGACCGCGCATGCGCGCTGCAATTCCCAAAGGCTTTCTTTGAAAGCTGGGGAAAATTGCTCCGCGAGGGCTCCGTCGGCGCCGACGTCACCCATAAGTGAGGACTGATTCCTGCTGCTCCTGGAGAACACCTGTTACAGGTGAGTAACTACGCTTTCTGGACTGGTCCCAGAGTTGATTTAAGGTATTGGTGCCCTAGACAAACCTTAAGCCATAACCTTCTCTCTCCCCTCTCCCCCCCCCCCCATCCCCGGCTGCTTTGAATGGTCTTCTCTTTTCTGCACTCCAGAAGTTACCACCCCAGGCAACTACCCTAGTGTGCCTAGTAGTTGCCCTAAACCTGCTTGCATCATGTAATTGCAGTTTAGTTTAGGTCAGGTTGCTCTTCCCAAAAAGCATAACTTTTCACTTTTCCAAATTAAATTTATTTACCCATTTGGATGCCCAATCTCTGTTCTCAAGGTACTCTTGCAATTTTTCATAATCCTCTTGTGTTTTAACAACTCTGAATACATTTTGTCTTCTGCAAATTTGCATTTCACTCATTGTTTCCATTTCCAAGTCATTAATAAATATGTCAAAAAGCAGAGGGCCCAGAAAAGATCCATAAGGTACTCCACTATTCACCTTTCTCTATTGAGAAAATTGGCCATTTAGGCCTAATCTCTGTTTTCTGACTTTTAAACAGTTCCCAATTCAAAATAGCACTCTGCCTCCCATCCTATGACTTTTAATTTCCTCAAGAGCCTCTGAAAGAACTTGTCAAAGGCTTTATGAAAATCCAGATACACTATATCAACTGGCTCACTTTGTTTACCTATGTGTTCGAACCTCCAAAAAAATATAGCAGATTAGTGAGACAAGACTTTCCTTGGTTGAATGTTGGCTTTGTCCCATTAAAACAAGAGTAGCTATAGGATCAGTAATTTTGTTCTACTGTGTATATGTATATGTATATGTATATATATATATATATATATATATATATATAAATATAAAAATATACATATATATATATATATATATATATATATATTGGCTTCTAGTATTTTGTCTGGTAGTGAAGTCTGGCTCACTGGTGTGTAGTTTCCCAGATTACCCCTGGAACCCTTTTTAAAAATTGGCTTTATGTTGGCCACTCTTCAGTTACTACAGATAATTTTAATGATAGTTCACTGATTACTAACAGTAGGTCTGCAATCTCATTTTTGAGTTCCTTGAGTAATCGGGGATGTATACCATCTGGTTCAAGTGAGCTACTCTTTAGTTTCTCAAATTGCTGTATTACATCTTCCAGATTTATCCAGATTTGTTTCAATTCCTCAGATACATCACCTTTAAATATCAGTTCTGGCATTGATAACTTTCCTACGTCTTTAACAGTAATGACCGAAGGAAAGAAGTCATTCATTCTCTCTGCTACATCCTTGTCCTCCCTTAGTGCCCATTTTACCAATCTGTTATCTTATGGTCCAACTGACCCTCTCTCAGGTTTTTTTTTTTAACCTTTATTTATTAACCATCAGAAACATAGCATCAAATACATTCAACAGCAGTAAGCCACCGAAGAGTGGGATCTTATCTCCTCCGAGGCCAAGACAATAAACAGTTATGTCACTGTAGCTAAGCTCAATTCGGGGTGGAATACAATCATGGTTAAACATTTTTCCCCCTTTTTATATTAATAAGATCCCCCCCTTCCCCCCCCAACCCCCCCACCCCTTTATTTCCCCCTCCCCAACTCCCCGTCCTCGCACCCCGAACTCCACGACATGGCATCGGTATCCTCTCTGCGGTCTCCTGTGCCCCCTCCTCACCCAGTAGTCCAGGCCTTAAAGTCCCACATTAACTATTTCGCTCCGGCATCGGGGGCCCAAATTCTGGATATAGGGTTCCCAAATCAGCATAAAGGTAGACCACCTCTTCACTGAACCCCTAGCCCTCCAGCGCTCCGCCAGCATCAGCTGATGAAAACTATTGCGCCACTCCGTAAACGTGGGCGGGTCACGATCTCTCCACCTGTGTAGAATCGGACCCTTCCCCACCAAACATGCTTTGCGTACTAATAGCCTCTCCCATCTCCCGGTGGGTAAGGTATGATGCAATTGATCAAGGGTGACTAAGGCTCCAGTCCAAGGAAACCTCTGTTGTATTAATCGCATAATGTAGCGACGAATATGAGACCAGTAGGGGAGGATGCGCCTGCACTGCCACCACATATGGGTTAAAGTGGCCAATGGCGTAGAACACCTGGGGCAAGACCCATCCTGCGTAATACGACTCCGTAACGCTCGTCGCGGCGAAAAATACACACGAGTTAAGGCTTTGTATTGTATTTCCCTCCAACGTGCTCCTTCCGCGAGCTCTACTATCCGCCCCACTGCCGTACAAATCGTGCCTGTCGGTATTTCTCGTCCCAATTCTCCTCCCCAGGCCGCTTCAGCTCTCCCATAGTCCGGCACAACCCCAAAGCACTCCAGCTTAGCCTTCAGCCCCGCTATCGTCAGGGGTGTATTCCCCCCCCCAAGGTCGAGTAAATCAATAATCTGCATCGACCGGCCCTCCCCCAGTTCCTCTCGGGGTAGCGTAGCCACATAATGAGAGAGCTGAAGATACGCGAAGTAGTGAGTGCGGGGCAGCTGGAAATCCTCACATAATTCCAAAAACGGCTTGCATTTACCCGTAAGGTCTACTACATGTCCTAAGTATCGTAGTCCCTGCCGATGCCATAACAAACACTCTTGAATCCGAGCCTGGCAGAAAGTGCACATTGCCTCGTATGGGCAACCAGCTAGATACCTGCCAATTACGTTGCCAAAAGTTATTTAATTGTCTCCACGTACGCCTCAGCGCATTTAACAGAGTATTCCGCGTAAGTCGCGTAGGTAGCTGTGTACTTTCCGCATGCATAGCCCCCACTAGGGAGAAAGGAACCACTAGCGCCGCTTCCAAGTCTCTTGGTGTATAAACGTCTGTTCCCCCTAGGCAATCTCCAACATGCCGCGCTTGGCAAGCCAAGGCGTATAGTCTTAAATCCGGAAGCCCAAGGCCACCTCTGCGCCACTTACCAATCATACGGGATATCTGGATCCGCGCTCGGGCCCCCTTCCACAGAAACCCTTGTATCTCCCTTTCCATTTTGAGCAAATCCCTTCAGAGTAACCAAACAGGCAGAGTTTGTAGCCAATAAAGTATACGTGGCAAGATCACCATTTTAACTGCTGCAATTCTCCCCAGTAGTGCCAATGGGAGTGGGTTCCAGGCTCTCAATTGACGCCGCATCTCAAACAGGACTTTCTCAAAGTTTGTATAATATAGATCTTGTGGTAACCGTGTTAATATAATACCCAAATATTTAAACCCATGGTCGGACCATTTCAAAGGAAATTCCTCTCCCCATCCGTCCCGCAACCGCCCCGAAACATCCACGGCCTCCGATTTATCTGCATTTATCCGAAGGCCAGCAAAACTACCGAACCTCCGAAACTCCGCCATCAGTCTCGGCAACGATTCTCGCGGCGCCAGCAAGTGTACTAGCATATCGTCGGCAAAGGCCGACACCTTAAAGCCCTGTTTGCCCACCTCAATCCCACAGATCTGTCGGTCCTGTTCTATACTTCGTATTAGAGGATCTAAAGACAAAACAAGCGATAAGGGGGATAATGGACAGTCCTGCCTAGTGCCCCTATGCAATGGGAAGGGAGCTGACAGGACCCCGTTACACAGCACTCTAGCTGTCGGAGTATCATATAAACTCTTCACCATAGCACAGAAAGCCTGTCCGAAACCGTACATTGGTAACAAGTGGTCCAGATAAGGCCAATTAACCCTATCAAATGCTTTTTCAGCATCGAAACTCACCAAAGGTGACTGCAATTGATGGCTGTGCACCCACTCCAAAGATGTTAGTATTCGGCGTATATTACGAACGGCATAACGGCCGCGCACAAATCCCACCTGAGATTCATGCACTATATCACCTAATATTCCCGCTAGTCGCTCAGCCAAGATTTTCGCCAACAGCTTCATGTCAAAATTTAGCAAAGAGATCGGTCTATAAGAGGCCGCTTGCAACGGGTCTTTAGCTGGCTTAGGAATCAACGTGATATAGGCCTGGTTATCTCCCCATCGCCTACCACCCCCCTCTATTCGCTGCCGGTAAGTATCTACTAACAAGGGTCCCACCCAGTTCGACAGGAGTTTGTAAAACTCAGCCCCATAGCCATCTGGCCCAGGAGCCTTACAACAGCTGGCTTGTGCAATTACAGACTGGACCTCTTTTAAAGTTATCGGTTGTCCCAATTGAACCCGTTGCGCCTCCGTCACCCTTGGGAGCTTCAACCCTTGTAGGTAGGCCTCCATAGTAGAAGGGTTATTCTCTTCTGCTGTATAAAGTGTTTGGAAAAAGTTTTTAAAGAGTGCACTTATCGCCTCTCGAGTTTGTTGGAGTTTCCCCTGTTCATCCCGAAGAGCCGCTACCCCCTTCCCTCCTCTCGGACCCTTCAAGCATCGTCCTAATAGCTTTCCCGGTTTGTCGCCAAAGCAATATAACCGATATTTGTAATATAGCAAAGATTTCTTAGCGCGCTGGTGAAGCAGTTCGTTCAAGGCAACCTGAAGCTCCCACAACCGTTTTCTATTCAACACTGTGGGAGAATGACCACTAATCACTCGTGCTTGAGAGACTTGTCGCTCCAGCCGAACAATCTGCTCCGCCAGCAATCTGTGTTTCCGAGCGGCAAACCCAATAATATCACCTCTCAATACCACCTTGGCGGTTTCCCAAACCAACTCTGGATCATCCCTGTGCACCTGATGGTTTAACTCAGTCACGCCAGCGCTGACCCAGAAATTGCCTAAATTGATTATCTTTGTACAGCTCAATGGGGAACCGCCATATACGAGATGCGCCAGTTCCTCCCCCCCCCATTGCACCTCAACCCAAACCATTGCATGGTCAGATATCTCCAGAGGACCTATCTGTGCCTCCTCCACTTGTGCGAAGGTGATTGTAGAAAGTAAGACATAGTCTATTCTCGCACTAGTCCCATGGGCCCTCGAGATATGGGTGAATTCCTTCTCAGATGGATGCAAGACTCTCCACGGATCTATCAAGCCCAGTCGCTTCCGAAATTGTTGCAACACTTGAGAGCTAAGTGTTCTGTCTCTCGTCCTCCTTCCACTGGAAGTGTCCAAAGTCACTTCAAACACCCCATTGAAATTTCTCCCCAATAGTAAAGGTACATCTGGTAGTTGTTCCACTTTGGCCGCGATACGATCGAAAAACTCCCGATCCAACATATTGGGACCATATACATCCCCCAGTATTATCTCACGGTCTTCCAATAAGCCCCACAGTAACAGGAATCTCCCACCGGGATCAGCCACCTGTCGTTTCAGCGAGAAGCGCACCCTCTTATGGATTAAGATGGCCACACACCCCTTCTTCCCCCGTGCAGGCGCACCCCACACCTGACCCACCCAATCCCGACCTAATTTAGCATTTTCTTCAGCTGTTTGGGTTTCCTGAAGTAGCGCAATATCGCAGCGTTGTCTAGCCAGCGCCTTCAGTACTTTATATTGCTTTATCGGGCTACCCAAGCCACAGACATTCCAGGTTATGACCCTCAAAGGATCACCGTAGGTTTATGGCCCAGCTGCCGGCAAAGCGTGTTTGGGGAGACCCTCCCTGCCTGGAGCCTCCCACCATTCTTACCCAAAAAGTTGACACTATACCTCTGCATAGAGTTCAGAGTGCGACGACCCCTCCCCCATCCTCCCCACCTCCCCTGAGTCCCCCAACCCCCCCTCACTAACCCCTCTCCTACCTCTCCCTACCTCTATTCTAAATCTCCCCTGACCCTTTCCTCCAATACCCCCCCTTCACTCCCCTTTAACCTACTCCACCTATCTACAGGACTCCCAGCTCCTACCCCCACCCAAGGAGCCCTCCCGAGACCCCTCTGAGCGTGTCCCCCGCCCCAAGCCCCTAAAACAAATCATAATACCCCAATCCAACTTTCTTCATCCTTTTACCATGAAGGATCTAAACTCTCCCCATACTGCCTGGAAACTATCGAACCATCAGACCTATAGAGCAGGCCTAGGTTTTAGCGCCCCCCCTTTAATAAAGGCCTGCCGTAGCCCCCCCTCCAAGCCCACCCCCCAATATTCCACATCGCCGATTATCCCCCCCACCTCCCACCAAGGTAAACTTTCCTTATCTACTCAAGCCAAATCCCATAGGGGGTCATACAGTAGGGGAGGAAGGAGGAAAGGAACCACCACCCACATTGTTAGTATCCAGGCTCAGCTGGCCCCACTATACGGGCCCCACTTTTCACGCTGCGACAACCACCAGGACACAGGGCCTCTCTAGATCAGGCCCCCCTCAACCTCCATATTATTGCTAGTCTCCTTCCACCTTTGGGCGCTCCCCTTCTCAGCCGCCGCCGCCCAGAAATGGCAGCCGCGGCCTCCTAGAAATCCTGCCGTCTCCCCCGTAGAGAGTGTCGGCAAGATTTTGCAATAAGCAAGATGGCCGGAGGAGCACCGGCATCTGCAACGTGTAGCCAGATCGTCTGGAGAAGGCCCCCTCCCCCCCCCGTAGTCCACATCATACATAACAAATTGTAATAGAGAACCCTTCAAGATCCCCCTGCACATTTAAACAAAGGAACTTTGTAAAAGGTACATAAGCCCCGTCAGGGAGAGAAACACAGAAAATAATCAGGCCCAAATTTTAACTTTGAAAAGTAGGAGCGGGAGAAACAATTTAACTAGAAACTTTTTTGCACTATCCTAAGTATAGCCTTCAGCGTCCCAGGGGGGAACAAAGAGCCACAAAGTTACTTGAGGTTTGTGGCGCCAGATCAAGCACAGATAGTATTCAGTTGTTACGTCCGTGGCTACATTGAATTTCCCCAATCTTCATGTATCAATAGAGGATTTCCATCTCTGCTCAGTTCAAGCAGCCTCCGAGAACTTCATGTAGAGGGCGACGACGCTGCCTTCTTCTGGGTGTAGAGCTTTTGAACATAATCCTCTGCTGCAGCGGCCGACTTGAAGATACGGTGAGCACCATCGCATAACACATGAAGCCTGGCGGGATACTGCACCGAGAACCGGATTCCAGCCTCTATAAGTTTTCCACATAGGGGTGCATATTCTCGTCGTTTTTTTGCTCAGCGCCATTGAGTAGTCCTGTGCCACACAAATTTTGGTATTATTGTGGGACACTTCCCCCTTCTGCCGTGCTGCCTTGAGAATCAATTCCTTTTGTGGGTAATGTAGGAACTTGGCTAATACAATTCTAGGGCAAGGGTCGCGCATTTGTTTGGCGCCTACCCGATGCACCCGTTCAATATGTAGATTATCTCCAAGCTCATCTTCACCCACGAGATGTTTGACCAGAACCTCCAAATATCCTCTTAGGTCTTTGTCTAAGACAGTCTCCGGAATCCCCAGGAAGCGTAAGTTATTTCTTCGCGACCTGTTTTCCAGATCGTCAATCTTTGCTTCCTGTAGAGTTATCCGAGACTTTAAGCCCGCCACCTCCGCGGTCAGCGTCTCCGTCGTCTCCTCCACCAGACCCACACGTTCTTCAGCCTCTCGCAGCCGATTGCCCAGCTGGTCCACAGAGGAACGCAAACCATCTATTTTGCTGTGGAGGGCATCAAACTGAAGCACTATGGCAGTCGCTACCGCCGCTGACATCTCGTCTAACGTGGTAGGAGATCTGGGTGAAGCCGGCATCGAGGCCGAGTCCGCCATCTTACTCGAGCTGGCTGCTCGTTCCCGGTCCCTTCTCAGCATTTTTGCCACCGTCGCCATGTAGTTCGATCGCCCAAACCGCACCAGGACAGTCTCCAGGCACTCCGATTCAATATAACCACCTTCTTGCCAGATAATTGCGGGTTTTCACGGTACTAAATCGCCGGCTTTAGGCTAGGGGCAGTGGGACACGCCCAAGATGCGACCCCCTACCCTGTCCGCATCACGTGGTCATCCTCTCTCAGGTTTTTTCTGTGAATCTACTTGCAAAGATTTTGTCATGAGTTTTTCCTTCCACAGCAAGTTTCTTTCAAATTCTCTCTTTGCCTTGCCTTATCAGTGACTTGTATCTAACTTGCCAATGCTTATGTTTCCTGATATTGTCATTTGGCTCCTTTTTCCATTTTCTGAAAGGTGCTTTCTTGGTTGTAGCAGCCTCTCTGACCTCGCCTCTAACCATGCCGGAAGTCGTTTGGCCTTCCTCCACCTTTCTTAAAGTGTGAAATCCATCTGGGCTTCCAAGATGATAGTTTTTAAAATTTTCCTTGCTGTCCTCCCTCCATTTATAAAATTAAACGTGTCTTGTTATGATCATATTGCCTAGTGGCCCCAATACTTTTATCTCTTGCACTTGATCCTCCATTCTAATAAGGATTTAGTCGAAAATAGCTTTCCCTCATGTCCATTAATGAGCCAACTGTTCATGAAGCTGTCATTTATTTCATCTAGAAACTTTATTTCCCTAGCATGTACTGATGTGACATTGATCCAGTCGATACCAGGGTAAGTGAAATCATCCATTATTACTGTGTTGTAATTTTAGTTTCCCTAATTTCTTTTATCATTTCCTCATCCATCTGTTTCATTCTGGCCAGGCGGACAGTAGTACACCCCCGCTGCCATTGCTTCCCCTTTTTGCATGGGATTTCTATCCATAGGGCTTCTACAGTGTGGTTTGTTTCCTACAAAACCTTTATCCTGTTTGACTCAATAATTTATCTAACTAAAATATAAAAAAGCCACTGAGTACCAAAATATCAATGAAGAAAAAGTTGACCAACTGGGCAGCAAGTATGTTAAGAGGCCTCAGAACAGGAGGGTGAAACTGGCAGTAAGCCACTAACAAAACCATGACCACTTAACCCCAAATGTCATTCATAGGCCTCAATGTGTTTTACAATTTTTAAATGCATTTAGAATAAAGAGAAAACGCTTAGCTAAATTAACAACGCCCTTCAGTCAAACTGTCACCACACTATGCTAAGAGCTGGATCAATGTCAGTGTCGACTCAAGTTTCGTCCTCACCTTTATTCGGGCTGCATCAGGACAAGGTTGACAGCTCTGCTGAGGTTCCTCAGAATGAAGAAATCAATACTTTTCATCATGCCAACAGTTCTTCACCAATAGGGTCAGCAGGCCGACAGCCAATCAAGTGACTCATTAAGACTTTAATTCAAATCTTTAATTCAGAGCTTTTGAAGTCTATCCCCACTCACTGATTCATCTATCGTGTCTAACCAGAAGACATGAGAAGAGACTTGAAGACTTAAATATGTATACCCTAGAAGAGAGGAGAGACAGGGGAGATATGATACATATATTTAAATGCTTAAAGGTATTAATAAATCTTTTTTTAAGAAGGGGAAGCTGTAAAATTAGAGGGCATAAAATGAAGCTGCAAGGAGGTAAACTTAAAAGCAGTGTTAGGAAATACGTTTTCATGGGAAGATGGTGGATGCCTGGAATGCCCTTCTGATTGAGGTGGTGGGGGCAAAAACAGTGGTGGAATTCAAAATGGTATGGGAACAGATGTAGAGGATCCCTATATACAGTGGTGTGCAAAATTCTTGCATAGGCTGCATGATCAAGCTATTCTCAGTTTTATTTTGACAATTTTTCCAAATTCTGTGGCAGAATCCTGGCTTATATACTGTTTTGTTGCAAATTTAATTCGGCAGCCATTTCTACATGCAATATTTACTTGTCTGTGATCTTTTGTATGGCTGTCATAAGTTAACGATGTCCCAGTATGATCAGCTGGATTCTGTGTCAAAGCAGGATCGAAATGAACCAATAGTATACTGTGCTTCCTCAGCCAAAAGGAAGTCATATGTGATATCCAATCAGTGCATGGTATTTTGGTGGCACACAGGGTTTGAATTTAGGGTGGATCAACTTGTGCTCAGCGTCCTGGTATGGTGGATCAACTGGTGCTCAACGTCGCATTTTCTATCAATGGAGGACCGGGTCCGGGTGGTGGTTTTGCACGAGGAGGGGTATTCCAGTCCGCAGATTGCAGCAAAGGTTGGTTGTGATCAGAGTACGGTTGTCTGTATTCTGCAGAAGGATAAGGGCACGGGAAATACGCAGGACTAACATCGTAGTGGTCTGCCTAGAAAGTCAACTAAGAGGGACTTGATAAGGACAACTCTTGGCCAATCTCAAGCTAACCTCCCCTGAGCTTCTGCGGGAATGGAAGGAGAAGTGTTCTGGTGCAGTTTCCACTTCCACTGTGAGGAGATGATGCTTAGAATATGGATTGAGGGGCTGTAAAGTGTGAAGGAAGCCGCTGCTAATGGTGGAACGGAGGAAGAGAAGCATTGAGTGGGCATCCAAGTACTCAAAATGTAGCAAGGCTGACTGGGAGAAAGTTCTGCTCAGTGACAAAAGCAGGTTTTGCCCTGGTCACCCAGAATGCAGAACGTATGTGAGGAGGTTTCCTCATGAGTACAAACCAAAGTGTTGGCATATCTCTTTGAAGCATCCAAGCAAGGTCATGATCTGGGGATGCATGGCAGCCAGTGATGCTGGAAGACTCCATATCCGTTGACTGGATGGTGAATGCAGTGAAATACATAGGAATTCTGCAGAAGTGCATGCTGCCAGGGCCGGCCCGTCCATTGAGCAAGAATGTTTTTTGCACAGGGCCCCGCGTAAAAAACATTCTACATCAGCCCAAGTAGATTAAAAAAAAAAAAAAACGGCTGCTGCTGCTGCTGCCGCCATGGCAGCAGCAGAATCAAGCGTCCCGCCGCGAGGCCCCTCCTGCCCAGCAGAGCCTCTCTGCAGCATCCGTCAGTTCCCGAGTCCCAAAGCGCGGGCTTTCAGAGCTGCGAAGGGAGAGCTTCTCTGACCTCTCGTGGCACTGTTAAGCCCACCGGGGCTGATGGGAAATCCCATCAGCCCCAGTGGGATTAACAAAGCCGCAAGAAAGGGAAGCTCTCGCGGCTCTGAAAGCCCGCGCTTTGGGACTCGGGAGCTGAATGATGCTGCAGGGAGGCTCTGCCGGGCAGGGGGGGGCCCTGCAGCGGGACGCTTGATTCTGCTGCTGCCACAGCGGCGGCAGCAGCTGTTGTTTTTTTTTTTTTAAATCTACTTGGGCTGATGGGGGAAGAGGGGTTAGGACTGATAATGGACTATGGGGGGGGGCTAAGACTGGAATTGGACGGATGGGGTTAGGAATAGTAATGGGCTATTGGGGGGGGGCTAAGACTGGAAGTGGGCTGATGGGGTGGGTTAGGACTAGTAATGGGTTATGGGGGGCTAAGACTGGAAGTGGGCTGATGGGGGGTTAGGACTAGTAATGGGTTATGGGGGAGCTAAGACTGAAAGTGGGCTGATGGGGTTAGGACTAGTAATGGGTTATGAGGGGGCTAGGACTGGAAATGGGCTGATGGGGGGGCTAAGACGAAATGGGCTGTGGGGGGCTAGGACTGGTAATGGGCTATGGGGGGAGGCTAAGACTGAAAATGGGGTGATGGATTAGGACTGGTAATGGGCTGGGGGGGTTGCCAGGACTGGAAATGGGCTGAGTGGGAGGAGGGCTTGAACTGCAAATAGCTGATGGGGACGGAGGCTTGAAATGGAAATGGGCTGAGTGGAAGGTGGGGCTTGAACTGCAAATAGCTGATGGGGAGCGGGGCTTGGAATGGAAATGGGCTGTGAGGGGAGGGAGCTAGGATTAGAAATGGGCTGAGTGGGGGGGCTAGGACAGGAAATGGGTTGATGGAGGGGCTAGGATAGGACTGGAAATGGGCTGTTGGGGGTTGCTAAGATTGGAAATGGGCTGTGGTGGGGGCTTGGATTGAAATGGACTCATGGAGGGGATAGAACTGGAAGTAGGCTCATGGGGAGCTTGGATTGGAAATGGGCCGAGTGGAGGGGAGCTAGGATTTGATATGAGCTGATGGGGCTAGGAAAGGACTAGAAATGGGCTGATGGGGGGCTGGGATTGGAAATGAGCTGATGGAGGGACTCGGATAAGACTGGAAATGGATGGGGGAGCTAAGACTGGAAATGGGCTGATGGTGGGGCTAGGATGGGATTGGAAATGGGCTGATGCGGGGACTAGAAAGGAGCAGATGCTGGGTGGGGCTGGAACTAGAAGGGAGTTGATTTTGGGGGATGATTAGAATGGGATGGAGGTGGGAGAGTGAAATGGAGAGGGAAAAAATATTTTGTGTGGGAGGGAAGACAAATCTACAATTGGCTGGATATTGGGAGAGTAAGTGGGTATTGAGGATGGAGGGGTAAAATTTGAGTGGATGAAATAGGAATGAGGAAAGAGCAAAAGGAGAAAGATTAGTATGTTAAAGCAGATGTAGAGAGAGAATGGAAAAAAAACTAGGAGAGAAGAAAGGACAAATGGACAGCAGGCGATGGAGAGTTAGCAGAAGACACGAAGAAACCAGAAGAAAGTGGCTGGAGCAATTGCAACTGAAAAAAAAAGCACAAAAGGTAGAAAAATATCTCTTTATTTTTAATTTATTAACTGGAATATGTCAGCTCTGGGAAATGTGCATCATTAACGTCTGTGCTTTGTTTAGTACAAGAGGAAATTAATTTATAGTTTTATTTCTACAGTGTTGTACATTCCAAGTTTGGCTTTTGGAGTTCCCAGTTTAATTATTGTCTTCCTGTTTCTAAATTGTGATTCCTTGTTTGGTGATGGTCTGTGTTCTGCATGTGTAACTGAGCTGAGCTGTTTATGTAATTCCTATTTGACATTGCCACTTGTTCTCTTTCCCCAGTAGGTCATGTATTGTTATTCTCTGAAATGTATTGGTTTAATATTTGCAGTGTTTCCTTTTGATAGGTAGGGTATAGTACTTTGTGAGTCCTGATAGTGCTGTTAGGATACGGCGGGTTTGCTTTGGTTTTTTAATGTCTACAACAATTGTCTTGGTCTTCTTTCAGAGCAAAGTATGTAAATACACCACTGTAGAATAATTGCCCTATATTAACATTCACGCAACGTGGTAACTATTTTGTCTGTGGAAAATACTCTACAAGTTTAATCATATGCTCAGAGCGTCTCAGACTCAATGGCACTCGAATAGATGATATAATGAATATCAAATCGTAGCGCCGAAATAGCATCAATGACTGCTCTGGCAGGTAACTTTTTTTGTTGTTTATATAAGATTATCCCACAGTTGAAATCTTTAAATTCTATCAATTTATCTATAGAATTTAAAGATTTCATCTGTGGGATAATCTTATATAAACAACAAAAAAAGTTACCTGTTAGAGCAGTCATTGATGCTATTTTGGCGCTACGATTTGATATTCATTATATCGTCTATTCGAGTGCCATTGAGTCTGAGACGCTCTGAGCATATGATTAAACTTGTGGTTGTAGAGTATTTTCTACAGACGAAATAGTTATCATGTTGAGTGAATGTTAATATAGGGCAGTTATTCTACATTGTTTTTTAAATGGGCAGTGTTTGTAGTAGTTCCTATTCTGCTTGGCGGTTGGCACTGGATTATAGTAATGTAGAAATCTTTTATTCTTTCTTTATCCATACACTCATTAAGAGGCATGTTCACTAAAAGTTAGTGTATGGTAACATTATGCAAATATTTATGCAAACGAGGTCCCTTATGCAAATGAGGCACTGCACCGAGTCTCCGCACATGGCCCCACACCCCCCCTAGAGCCGCCCCTGCATGCTGCCATCAGCTGAGCAACTGTTTCCTGGCAGCTATTTCTTCCAGGAAGACAATGCACCTTGCCACTGAGCGGAAGCTGTCGCCGACTGGAAGAAATTAAATGGAGCTCAGACCATTGACTGGCAATCAGCCAATCTCAACCTGATTGAGAAGCAGCCATGGACCAAGCGAGAGCTGATTGAGTCACTGATTGCAGCCTGGAATTGCATCATAACGCGAGAACACCTCGTCAAACTGGAATACTCCATGCCAGACAGATGTCGTCTGGTGAGAAAGAGCAAGGGCTGGCCCACCAACAACAAAAAACAGCCCTTTTCAGGGCTGCCTAATGAAATTAAGAAGAAAACATGCACATTGCCAACATACATGGAACAGAAAACAACTGTTTGAGCACACATTGCATCTTTGTTCACAACAAAATGAACATGGGTATTAAACAATCATAAAAGAATGCTCAAGTCATGGCAAATTTGTCAGATTTGTACAAAAGACAAAAGGGAAGAAAATGGCATGCAGAAGGGGTTGTAAATCATAACACATTTTGTCGCTGTGATCCAAACAACTAAAAACTGTGAATTTGGCACTACCTATGCAAGACTTTTTCATAACATTGTAGCAAAAGGATGAAATCAACACAGACTTAAGTATCTTTTATATGTCAATAAATAGAGGTGGTGACCTGTATGGAGCAAGGGTATAGCCACTTTAGCCACCTTTCTGGACAGACTAGATATACCGTAGTGGTCTCTTAACTGCCATCATATAACTGGGTTACTATATAAGCTGTAAGGGAATACATCCTAGCTATCTGCTATGTATAAGCTCTAGAATGGATAAAGGTTTTTTGATGTTGGTCTTAAGTTTAGTGTGAATATAATTCACCTACAACAGCTATTGCAAAGGCGAGAGCTAAATACAAATATATACATTTGTTTAACATTCAAACCCTTATTGAAAAACTGTGGGGCTCTTTTATTAAATGGCTGTAGCTATTAGCACGGGTGCTGGTGTGTGCCAAAGGTGCACTGGGACCCATGTTAACAGTGTGGCAGGATTTTGGTGCTAACTGTCCATGGTGCGGAGAGTAGGAGGGCTGAGTGGCTAACTGCAAGGCAAGCAGTTAGTACGGGCGTCCTTTCTGCTACCTCCATAGATAGATGTAAGTACATCCTCACCAATTGTAGCCCATGTTAGGGCAGGGTGCACCATATTCACTGTATGGAACATGATTTCCAGGCCCTTGACAATGAACGCAGAAGTGCTTCACCTAATACGCTATGGTTTTGACTCTTTCTGCACGTTAGAAGCTACACCATAGCACCCTTTAGTAAAAAGGCCCCTATGTAACACACACATCAGACGCAGATTTCTCACTGATAAACTGAAGATTAAGACTTATATAAGAAAATAAAAATAAAGTAAATTCAATGAAGAATATTTTACATTTCCCTTCTACAGCTTCTTTGTCCTGAATGAGCCTGATCCCAGCTGATCTCAGAAGCCAAGCAGGGTTGGACCTGGCTAGTACTTAGATAGGAGACCACCGCCCTTGGAATACCAAGTGCTGTGGACTTACTGTGCAGAAGAAAAGCTTGGCAATCTATAGTACTTCTGGTTACATCTTGCTAAGAAAACCCAGTGGCTGAGTCGCCAAGAGTCAGAATTGACTCAACGGTACACACACACAATGCATCATTTTTAACAATGAAATATTTGGGCATTTTGTTTGTTCAGCTGCAAATTGTAGTGTTCAATGTATCACACACATGACTATTGTCTGTTAGGTGTGTTGCAACAGAAGAAAGGTTGAGAACCACTGACCTAAAAGGATTAATAATTTGCATCTTTTGTTTTCTAGTTAATGAGGGGTTTATTTATTTATTTAAACATATTTGAAAACCTAATGGATAGTCACAACAAAACAAATTGCACTATAGTGCTGGAAAGTGAGACCCCCAGGTTGGAAGGCATTCATCTGGCTACTGGAGATGAGCTGAAGACTTTTAGAGTAAAGCCAGCATTTATGATGTGGTTGGATCAAAGCCCTCGGGACATCTGACTGCTGATGTAGCTGCACATAAAATGAGAGAAGCTGCAAAGATGTCTTACTTATTGGGACATGGGACATACGAAGTATGAACCTAGGAAAGTTGGAGGTCCTCAAGAATGAAATGGAACTTGTACAACTCGATCTGTTGGGTGTCAGCGAATTGAAATGGACTAGCATCGGGCACTTTGGATCTGATGATCATATGGTCTACTATGCTGGAAATGAAAGACAAAAAAGAAATAATGTTGAATTTATAATCAAGAAGAAACTGGCAAGAACTGTAATGAAATACATTGCAATCAGTGAATGTTTAATTTCTATTCATCTACAAGGAATGCCCATCAACACAATTTAGGTATATGCCCCAGCGGCAGCTGCAAGAGAGGATGAAGTTGATGAGTTCTATGAACAAGTACAAACTGAAATTGACAGAACATGCAAACAGGATATCTTGATAGTGATGGGTGACTAGAATGCAAAAGTTGGCGACAAAAATGAAGGCAAAGTGGTTGGAAAATATGGATTTGGCAAAAGAAATGAAGCTGGAGAAAGACTGATAGAATTCTGTAAGACCAATGATCTATTCATCTCAAATACCTTCTTTCAGCAACACAAGCGGTGACTGTACACATGGATTTCACCCAATGGATTGTACAAAAATCAAATTGATTACATCTGTGGAAGACAACAATGGAAAAGCTTTATAACATCAACAAAGACAAAACCTGGAGCTGACTGTGGTATAGATCACCAACTACTAGTATGCAAACTTGAGCTAAAGTTTCAAAAGAGCAAGACATTCATGAATGTAACAAAATATGATCTTGAGAACATGCCACCAAAATTTAAAGGCCGCCTACAAATCGATTTGCTGCTTTATATACAAATGACAGTGCCAGAAGAGTTATGGGATGACATCAAAAAGGTTGTGTTTGAAGAAAGTGAGAAGTCTCTACAAAAGGCAAAAAAGCAAAACTAGTCAAAATGGATGACCGAAGAAACTCTGAAACTTGCTCAGAAACTCAGAGAGACTAAAGCCAGAGGAGAAAGAGAGGCAATCACAGAATTCTACAGAGATTTCCAACATGCAAGAAGACAAGACAAGGATAAGTATTACAACGATGCATGCAAGGAAATAGAATCAGAATCTTAGAGAGAGAACAAGATTGGCTTTCCTAAAGCTATGAGAGTTAAAGAAAAAAATCCAGCCTCGAATTGGAATGTTCAAAATGCTTAAGGATCCATGTTGAATGATGCTGAGAAGATCAAGAAGAGGTGTAAAGAATATACGAGTCATTATTACCATAAAGATCAAGTGGACCAAGAGCCATTTCAACTTGTACCTTATGATCAGGAACCATTGGTGAGGAAAGAAGTCGTTGAAGCTGCATTGAAAGCCTTATCAAAGCACCGCACATTGATGGCATTCCCTTACAGCAATCAGTTGCAGTTGTTACCATACTTGCAAGGCTCTGCAAGGAAATTTGGAAGACCATATCACGGCCAACTGACTGGAAAAGATTTTTTTATACCAATACTAAAGAAAGGTGATCCAACTGACTGTGGAAACTATCATACAATCGCTCTGATCCCACATGCAAGCAAGATTTTACCCAAGATTATTCAGCAGAGACTACAGCCATACCTGGAATGAGAACTGCCTGAAGTGGAAGCAGGGTCCAAGAATGGGCGAGGAATGAGAGACATCCTTGTGGACGTACGATGGATCTTTCAAAAGGCAAAAGAATTCCAAAAGATATCTATATGTGTTTTATCGACTACTGCAAGTCTTCTGACTGTATAAACCATGAGAAATTCTGTGCCACATTTAGAAGCATGGGTATACCAGAACATCTGATAGCTCTCTTGCACAATCTTTACATTGATCAAGAAGCAACTGTTCGAACAGAACAAGGAGCAATATAATGGTTTAAAATTAGCAAAGGTGTATGACAAGGCTGCATACTTTATCTCTACCTGTTTAATTTATATGCAGAACAAATCATCCGAGAAGCAGGGTTGTATGAAAACAACAGACATGAAGATTGGTGGAAGGACTCATCAACAACTTAAGCTATGTTGATACCAAATTACTGGCTGAAAGTGAAGATCAAGGAGCATAGTCTTAAAATGAGCCTGCACCTTAACGTTAAGAAGACAAAGATCCTGACAACTGGTAAAATCAATAAGTTCATCATTGATGGAGAAGAAATTGAAATAGTTGACAACTTTAACCTACTTGGATGAACTATCTATAAAGAAACGACAAGCAGTCAAGAAATCAGACAACGCATTGCTCTTGGCAGAATCGCTAAGAAGGACCTAGACAAGATTCTCAAGAGCAGAGATGTGTCTCTCTCCATACAAAGATTTGACTTGTTAAAGCCATAGTATTTTCAGTAATGTCATATGGATGCGAAAGTTGGATAGTGAAAAAGATAGACAGGAAGAAAATTGATGCCTTTGAATTATGGTGCTGGAGATGAATTCTATGTATATTTATTTATTTAGCTGCACTTATATACCGCTTTTCACCGGGTCAAAGCGGTTTACAATAACAAAGGGGGGGGTACATTAATTAGCTCACAATTAAAGGGGCCGACACTGGGGGGGCCGACATTGATGATCCTGACATGGAGGCATCAGTACTTGATGTTGACTATCTACAGGTCTGTTTTTTCATCCAGATTGTCTATTCTGTGACCACCAAGGATAGGACATTAGTGAGTGGTGTCCAGTTCTGATCCTAGGTGTTCCCGAAATAGATGGGTTTTTAACTGTTTTCTGAATGAAGAGAGAGAGAGCTTTGTTTCGGATCTGGTTAGGAAGGGAGTTCCAAAGCGATGGGGCATATAGTTCAAATGCTCGGTTACAGACTTGTTGATTGAACTTTGTTCTTTCATTTGGTACGGTGAGTGCATTGCTTGTGGCTTGGTGTGTTGGTCTTCCAGAGGTTGCCGTGTTGGTCTTGGACTGCCTGAAGAAAAAAACAGTCTGTACTAGAGGAGATCAAATGAAAGGACTTTGACTTTCATACTTTGGACACATCATGCGAAGAGAGAGATTGTTAGAGAAAGACATCATGCTTGGCTCGGTTGAAGGTCAACGCAAAAGAAGGCCAGCAATGAGATGGATCGATACAATAACAGCAGCTATGGGTGCCACTCTATCAACAATAAGGTGCCTGACTGAAGACCGAACACAGTTTAGGAAAACTATCCAGAGGGTTGCTATGAGTCTGACACAGACTCGATGGCACTTAACAACAAGAACAACATTTGATACCCTGCTTAAGGCGGCTTACAAAATAAATATAAACACATGAAACACAATTCAACAGCAGCAAATACTCCTTATAGATCCCCCACATTGAATAGGGATTTACTTACTTCTCCAGGACCAAGCAGGGACTCAGCCCTCAAATATGGGTGACACCACTGACTGAGTCTGCACGGGAATGCTTCCCAGCTTTCATAGTAAGCTTTTGTAAGGTGCTCCACTCATGCATGCTGGTCTTCCTGCCTGAAGGAGCCATACTTTACTATGATCTTCTTTTTTTTCTGTGTAGCCCTCTAGACGATGTCTGTGTCCCCGAATTTAGTTGCTAATTTCGCTAATTTTTGTTAGTTTTCACTAGTTTTCTAATTTTGTGGTGTTCAGCGTCTTCCTGTCTCCAGGAACATCGGTGCCTCGGTGCCGTGTTTTTTTTGGTGGGGGGGTCCTTTTCCCTTTTTTTTTTTTTCGGTGCATTGGATTTTCCTCTTTTGCTACCCTGGTCAGGTGAGGATGTTGGAGTCCTTTGACTTGGCAGCAGCCATCTTCCCTATCATGTCAAAACTGTCCAGTGGCTTCAAGAAGTGCACTGAATGTGGCCAGACCATTTCCATCACAAACCGCTACAGCTGGTGCCTTCAGTGCCTCGGGCCTGACCACAAGCCCTCGAACTGTGCTTTCTGCTTGAAGATAACACACAAGGGGCTTAAGAACCAAGAACAGCAGTGGGAATCGCTGTTCGGTTCCAAGGCATCTATATTGGTCCCGGCATCAACACACTCAAGCTCCCACTGAGGCTTCGGTTTTGGCTTTGCACAGAGACTGGGCACCGGAATGGCAGCTCTGATAAGGAGTGTCCCCAGACATTCTGGATTTCGACCCCCCCTGTCTGCGTCAAAGAGCGATGCTGAGCCCAGGGCAAAGGCCCATGGGCATCGGCATCAAAGACCTCATCATGACTCTGAGGTCAAGAGCCGGGAGCAGCCCTCTGAACTGCCCCGGCGGGAGGAGTTGCCTCCTGGAGGGCCAGTGTGGGACTCCTGAGGCTGTGACTATCGAAGAGTCCCTGCCAAAGGAGCCGGCATCGGCATCAAAAGCTGCGGCACTGACTCCTGCGACAGCAGAGAGGTCAATTCTCACAGAGAGGATGCAGGCCCTCGAGCGTAGCCTCGCTGCATTCATGGCCTAGCAGGCTGCCAGGGACCTGGTGACTTTGGGCTCCTCAGCACCAATGACGGCCCCGTCCACGGCACGTTCCTCACTTTCAGAGGTGCAGCCCATCCTGGACGTACATGCTTTCTCGGCCGACTCCTGTGAGCATTCAAAGTCCCTCTCTGTGCAGCAGGTGTCCGCCTGAGTGCATTGGGTTCAGATAGATGAAAGCTGAGGATTCCTTCAGCTTTGCCTGAGCCCCACCGGCGCAGTCACCATTAGTTGCAGTACTTTGAGTTCCTCTCGGACCCCGACTCTGATTGGGAGACCGAAGAGGAATCTCTGGAGACCGTCTGACACCGCGATATCCCCTCTGATCCCTTGACCCCATACAAGCGGAGGTTGTCACCCCGCCAAGGACCTTTTCTTCTTGTGTTTGTGCAGGAAATGGGGAAGACTTTGTCTTCACTATTGAGGCAGGGGAGGAGCCTCGGGCAGAGGAGTTGGAAATACTCCAGTACCTGACTCTGCCTAAAGAGGCCATTACAGATCTGATCCACCCGATATTGGAACGACTTCTTTATAGGATGTGGGAAACACTACTCACTGTGCCAACAGGCTGCTGACACCTCGATTCTATGTATCAGGTGCGCAACAGCCCTGGATTTGAAAAAGCACAGCTTCCTCAGAACTCCATAGTGGTGGAATCGGCCATTCGCCGGATTAAAAGTTCCAAGACTCGCTCCTTGGTTTCCCCAGGTAGGGAGGCACTTACCATGGGCTGCTTTGGTAGGAAGTGCTACTGGGGCTCGATGTTGGTGGCTCAGATCCAAGTATATCAGTTATAAATGGGCATGTACCTGCATGACCTGGCAGGGGATCTTGCTGGGTTTTCGTCTGGTCTGTCAAGGAAGCACATTGAGTGCTTCCGGAGCCTGGTGGGAAAAACAAAGGCGTGCTCTAAGTACATCAGCCGGACAGCCTATGACAGTTTCAAGTTTGTGGCTAGTGTGGCCGTGTTGGGCATTGGTGCCCACCCCCTGGAATGGTTACAGTCCTCTGACATGGAACAATGGGTTCAGGACAGGTTGGCTGATGTTCCATGCCAGGGAAGGAACCTCTTCGACAAACCCATGGTGGAGAAGGCCGCAAAGTTGGAAACAGAGCAACTCACAATGAACAGGCTGTCAAAAAAGACTGCTGACCCTTCCTGGAGAAAGGCTTCAGGAAAAAAGTCATTTTACCCTAAAAGGAAAAAGGCCTATGCTATTTACACCCTATATTACTCGTATCAGCTGCCCCAACAGGCTAAGGATCAAAACCAGAGGCAGCAGCACAAGTCTAAAGCCCCAAAACCTCAACCAACACCGTAGCCCCAGCCAAGTGGGGGGGTTTGACTCCTGGCTTCAGACCATGGCCTTTCTTCCTCTCCTAGCTTCTTTTCCGCCACAGGTAGGGGAGCAACTGATACACTTTGACCACAGGTGGTCTAGTATCACATCCGACGCCTCAGCACGACAGGTGGTCCGGGAAGGCTACCTGCTGTGCGTCAATCATATTCCCCCCACCTTATTTCCAGGGGAGTACTCTCTTGAGCTTCATCATCACAAACTACTCGAACAGGAGATCCAGGCCCTCCTGGCAGAATGGGTGGTAGAACTCGTTCCACCATCCCAAACAGGACAGGGTTTCCACTCCCACTGCTTCCTGGTTCCCAAGAAAACAGATGGGTCCTGACCCATCTTGGAGCTCCACAATCTCGATTGCCTTATAGTGAAAGAAAAGTTCAAGATGGTATCCCATGGCATATTGCTGCCCTACCTTCAATGGGAAGATTGGCTGTGCTCCTTGTGTCTCAAAGATGCCCACACGTATATCCTCATCCACTCCCAGTACCTCTGCTTTACGCTCAGCAGACACACTATCAGTACAGGGTTCTGCCTTTCGACCTGGCCTCCACTCCAAGGTCTTCATGAAATGTCTGGCAGTCGTGGCTGCCTTCCTCCAAATCCTGTGAATCTTGTCTTCCCCTACCTGACAATTAGTTGATCAGAGGTGGGACACTGGGCGAGGTCCGGCAGTCTGCACAGCGCACCATTCAGGTAGTAGAACAGCTGGGCTTTGTCATCAACTACCCAAAGTCCCACCTGCAACCCTCTCAACATCTCCAGTTCATTGGGGCTCTCCTCGACACCACACTAATGCAAGCTTTCCTTGTAGTGGACAGAACTCAAAATTTAGTCGTTCTGGTGAGGGATGTCCAGAATTGCCTGGTTGTCATGGCTCAGCAGAGCTGCACCTCCTGGGCCACATGGCCTCTACAGTCCATGTTACCCCCTCAGCCAGACTTCAGATGCGTCAGATGCAGAGGACTCTCTGCACATAGTGCATCAGGTGGCAAGATGCCTCTCAGATAGGGTCACAGTGCCTCTACCACTCCGAGTCCCTATCCTGGTGGCATCAGCCTGCTCAACTGCTAACAGAACTTCCCTTCCAGGCCCCGTGTACCAGCGAGTCCTAACAACTGATGTCTCCAAACTTGGCTGTGGAGCACATCTAGATGGACTGTCCACACAGGGCCTCTGGATAGCGGGGGAAGGCTGACATCAGATTAACTTCTAGAGCTTCAGACCATTACCAGTGCCCTCTGAGTGTTTCAGCAACAGCTGTCCAACCAGGTTGTCCTTGTACAGATGTACAACCAGGTGGCTATGTTCAACATCAACAAACAGGGCGGCATGGGCTCATACCTCCTCTGCTGGGAGGCAGTCTGTCACTGGAAGTTTGCCATCGTGCATGGTATTCTCCTAAAGGCAGTATACCTGCCAGGGGAGCTCGGCATCCTGGCGGATCAACTCAGCAGAGTCCTTCAGCCACACAAGTGGACTCTGAACAGGCAGATTGCCAATTGCATTTTCCAAATTTAGGCCATACCGTTGATATACCTCTTTGCCACCCCTCGCAACACCCAGCTCCCGCTGTTTTGGTCAAGAGTTCCATGCAAGAATCACTTGGCTTCCGATGTTTTTCTCCTGGACTGGAGTGAGGGTCTTTTCTATACCTACCCGCCAAGACTCTTCAAGTTGCAGGCGGACAGTGCTACCATAATCCTCATTGCCCCACACTAGCCCAGGCAACCCTGATTTCCCCTTCTGTTCTGATGTCTCAACAGCAGCTGCTCAGACTGGGCTGTGCCTCAGACCTAATCTCGTAGGATGATGGGACTCTGCTTTAACCTAACCTAGTGCTAATGGCTTGGCTGCTGAGCAGATAGTCACAGAGCTCTGCTTACCGCAGGACATGAAGAAACATGCTCCTAGCCTCTTGTAAGGACTCTATACGACATGCCTATACCTTCAAGTGGCGCAGGTTCTCCGTATGGTTCGAGAGCAAGTGTCTGGACCTCTTCTCCTGCTCTGTGGAGTCAGTTTTGTCTTATCTTCTGCACCTGTCAGACTCTGTTCTGACGTCCAACTTGGTCAGAGTGCACCTCAGTGCTGTAGCTGCTTATTGGCCCATAGCTGATAAGCTGATCTCTGCTCACCCGTTAGTGGGTCACTTTATGTGAGGCCTCCTACTATCTCTACCATCCCCCCCCATTAAACCACCCCCAGTGGTGTGGGACCTTGATGTGGTGCTCAGGCAGCTCCACTTAACTCCTGCCTGCTAAAATTCCTTACCTGGAAGGTAATCTTTCTAGTGGTGCTTACTTCTGCGCGCAGAGTCAGCGAATTGCAAGTGTTGGTGGCTCACCCATCGTACACCAGGCTTCATAAGAAAGGGTAGTTCTCCAAACTCACCCGAAATCCCTACCTAAGGTAGTTCTTCATTTCATATCAATCAATCAGTGGTACTACCTACCTTCTTTCAGAGAGGGAGGAGTAGCCTAGTGGTTGGGGCAAGGTACTTCAGGCCGGAAGGTCGGGGGTTCAAATCCCACTAGAGGACAGCAACCTTGGGCCGGAAGGACTGGGGTTTCTAGTCCCACAGATGCTCCTTGTGGTCTTGGGCAAGCCACTTAACCCTCCATTGCCCATGTTCCCTGTAAGTATTAGTGTATGTGTCTCATATCCCCGCGTGTTAAATGTATCCCCCAATTGTGTTGTGACCGCTTTGATTGAAGGATAAGGCAGTATACAAAACTGTCTAAATAAATAAAATAAATAAATGCTGACAGAGCTGAGGCCTCTCTGCACATCTTGGACTGTAAGAGAGCACTGGCTTTCTACCTGGAGAGGACGAAAGCCCATCACCGTTCCTCCCTGCTCTATCTCCTTTGACCCCATAAGTTGAGTATGGCTGTGTTAAAATGCACCCTGTCCCTTTGGGTGGCGGACTGCATCTCCTTTGCTTACGCTCAGGCTGGCCTGACTTTAGAACGCCATGTAACGGCACACAGTGTCCAAGCTATTGCCCCTTCAGTGGCAAACCTTCGCTCAGATTCGATGGCAGAGATCTGTAGAGCTGCTATGTGGTCCTCAGCCCACACCTTCACAGCCCATTACTGTCTGGATGGAGATTCTAGCATGAAAGCAACTTCGGCCAAGGCATGCTCCGGCATCTCTTTGGGAATTGAAATAACTCCTTCCCATTGGCCCTTCTGTCCATCCAGGCTAACATAGAGTTGATCTGATGTTGATGTCCCTGCTGAACGTTGAATCTCAGAACCTCTCAGTGATTGAAAATGCTGTTTGTTCTCGTTTTTTTTTTCTGGTTGCGCTGTTGGACTTTTTATACATTTCTTTTTTGGTAGCCTGTAGCTTGAGATTCTCCAGGACCAAGCAGGAAGTCAGTCCTCACATATGGGTGACGTCGGCGCCGACGGAGCCCTCGCGGAGCAATTTCCCCAGCTTTCAAAGAAAGCCTTTGGGAATTGCAGCGCGCATGCGCGGTCCCCTTCCCGCCCAAGGGTGCCATCTTGCTCAGTCTTCTTTTTTCCGCGGAGCCCTACAGACGCTGTTTGTATTCACCGCTGAAAAAGTTGATTTTCTCTCTTATTTATTCTTTTTCGGTTCGACGCCGGATCCTTGTTCCCGCCCGGACCTGCTACGCCGGTATCGGGTCCGTTTCTTTATTTTTCGGTTTTTTGTCCTTCGTGACAAGCGTTCGCGCCATTTTTTTCCTTTTCACTGGCAGCCCTGTCTTTTGACCTCGCAGGGGCCCTTTTTCCCTCGATGGCTGCCAGCGGGTTTAAGAAGTGTGATCGCTGTAAGAAACTCATGTCTCTTACCGACACACACGACTGCTGCCTCCGCTGCCTCGGACCCGATCATGACCCAATGATCTGTGGTCCGTGTGGCAAAATGTCCTCAAAAGCGTTGAGGAGTCGGCAGCATCAGCGAGAACGAATCTTCTCTGACTCCGCGTCTGGCCGGGCCCGGACCTCGTCAGAGGCTTCGACGTCCCGGGACTCCGGTCCTGAGCATCGTCGAAGTTCCTCTGAGCGGGGGTCTCCTACCCGGGAACATCATAGGAAGAAAAAACCCGCGAGGGCGGCGTCGGCGGACGCTCCTGGTTCCTCAAGGGCCAGGTCGCATAGCCCCGACAGCCGTCCCGGGTCCTCGGAGTCGGAGAGGCCTTCGAAACATCCTCGTCTCGAGATGGAGTCGTCTGGACACGTGAGTACTGTGTTCCTCGTGGACTCGCCTCCGAAGGAGCTGACGTCGGGCCCGACGCCGTCGGGGCCCGAGTCAGGGGCTGCTGGGTTTCCTGAGCTTGGACTCAGGTTGACGGCCTTGGAGAGCAGTTTAGCTGCCTTCATGGACCAGCAGCGGGCATTGATCGCTGGCCTTGCCAATGCGTCTGCCCCGGCCACCGGGACGTCGACGTCCAAGTCGACCCCGGAGACCGAGCCGATCCTCGAGTCCATCCGAGCTCGAGTCGATCCTCGGTCGCGGTCTCCCTCGGCCTCCCGTTCGGGACCGAGGTCGTCGACGCCGACTCCTTCGGCATCGGAGCAGAGGGCATCGGTGCCCGCCCGACCGGAGCCACTCGAATCCTCCTCCGCAGAGTCCGACTGGGAATCGGAGGACGAAGAGTCCCTTGGTAGTTTTCGGACTCGGTGTGTCCCATCGGACTCGCCCGAGTCCGAACCTTGGAGATGGTCCCCCCCGGAGGACACCCGGTTCTCGGATTTCGTGCGGGATATGGCCAAGGCCTTGGCATTCCCCGCGGATCCCGAGGAGGAGCCTCGAGCCGAGGAGCTCGATGCCCTTCAGTATGATTCTCCCCCGAAGGAGGCCTTTACTGTACCGGTTCCTCCGATGCTGGAACGACTTCTCTTCCGCATGTGGGAGAACCCGGCGCCGGTGTTAAGCAACCGGGTCGATTCCATTTATCGAGTCCGCAAGAGCCCCGGCTTCCAAAAGGCACAACTCCCGCACCATTCCATGGTGGTGGAATCGGCCATGCATAGACTCAAGAGTCAAAAAATGCACTCCTCTGTGCCTCCCGGCAGGGAGGCTCGGAGCCTGGATGCCCTCGGTAGAAAGTGTTTCCAGGGCTCTATGCTTGCTTTTCGAGTCCAGACCTACCAGCTCTACATGGGCATGTATCTCCGAGATCTGGCAAAGGAAATTGCCGGGTTCTCGGCTGGTCTCTCCGAGGAACCTTTGCAGAGGTTCCAAGCCTTGTCCACTGGGATTCGAGAGTGCTCGAAGTTTATCTCTCGGGCAGCCTACGATGGCTTTGAAGCATCGGCTCGAGTAGCCGGAGCCGGCATCGGTGCCCGCCGACAGACTTGGCTTCAGTCATCCGACCTCGAGCTATGGGTCCCAGGACAAGTTGGTCGATGTTCCCTGCAGAGGTGAAAACCTCTTTGGCAAACCCATGGCTGAAAAGGCTGCACAAATCGAGACCGAGACTCTGACCAGAACTAGGCTGTCCAGAAAAACCTCTGCCCCTTCTCAGAAGAAGAAGGGCTCGGGGAAAAAGCCCTTTTACCTGAGGAAGGCGGCTGCCTATAAATACTACCCTCAGTATCAGGCCTCAGCAGCTCCCCAAAAGGGTCAGCAGGCCAAGGGACGGGGTAATGGGTCCCGTAGGCAGCAGGCCCCCAAGCCCACTACACCGGCCCCTGCTCAGCAGGGTGGGGGTTTTTGACTCCCTCAGCATAGCCTCTTCCCCTCAGCTGGTTTCTCTCAGCACAGGAGGCCGGCTGGTCCACTTTGCCCACAGGTGGTCAGCCATCACATCAGATACCTGGGTACTTCATATAGTTCAGAAAGGCTATCTTCTACACTTTCACCAGGTACCTCCCTCCTACTTTCCAGGGGAGCCTCCAAGACTCCCTCTGCACAGGGACTTACTCCTTCAGGAGTTGGCAAGTCTTCTTCAGGAACAGGCTGTGGAACCGGTGCCCCACCACCTGAGAGGTCACGGCTTTTATTCCAGGTACTTTCTGATACCAAAAAGAACAGGAGGCCTCAGACCCATCCTGGACTTGCGAAACCTCAACAAGTTCCTGGCAAGGGAAAAGTTCAAGATGCTTTCCCTTGGAATCCTACTGCCCTACCTCCAGCGGGGAGACTGGCTATGCTCCTTAGATCTAAAGGATGCCTATACTCACATCCTTATTCATCCAGACCACAGACAATATCTCAGATTTGTTGTTGGAGGAAATCATTACCAGTACAGGGTCCTGCCCTTTGGCCTATCCTCCGCCCCACGGGTTTTCACCAAATGCCTGGCAGTGGTGGCGGCCTATCTCAGACTTCAAGGCCTTTTTGTGTTTCCATACCTGGACGACTGGCTCATCCGGGCCCAGTCTTCCCAAGAAGCCACTCAAGCCACTCATCGCACTGTGTCCCTGCTCCAGCACTTGGGCTTTGTCATAAACTTCGCAAAGTCCACTTTGCTCCCCTCTCAAGATCTCGAATTCATCGGCGCAAGGTTAAGCACTCTTCAGGCGCGGGCCTTCCTGCCTCTGGACAGGGCCCACAGGCTCATGAATCTCGCCAGCCACTTTCGCAGCAATTCCCTGGTCTCTGCCAGGCAATTTCCGAGACTGCTCGGCCATATGGCTTCCACGGTCCATGTGACCCCCAATGCCCGCCTGAACATGCGACCTGCCCAGTGGTACCTTCGCACTCAATGGCATCAGGCCACAGGGAGCCTGATGGACTCAGTACAAGTCTCGGACCTGCTGGTCTCTTCTCTGCGGTGGTGGCTTCATCTGCCAAACCTAGTACTGGGAGTGGATTTTCAATCTCCTCCTCCTCAGATACTAACAACCGATGCTTCTCTCCTGGGATGGCGAGCACATTGCCAAGGGACATGTACTCAAGGCCTCTGGACTCCTTGGGAGTCTGCGCAGCAGATAAACTTCCTGGAGCTCAGAGCCATCCGCCTAGCTCTGAGAGCCTTCTCTCACCTCACTTCTCACCAGTCTGTACTGGTCCAGACGGACAATCAAGTAGCAATGTTCTACGTGAACAAACAAGGAGGCACAGGCTCCTTCCTTCTCTGTCAGGAGGCAAGACGGCTGTGCTCTTGGGCAGTCGGCCACGGCATACTCCTCAAAGCGGTCTATCTCCCAGGTCAAGAAAATTACCTGGCAGACAAACTAAGCAGGATCCTCCAACCACACGAGTGGAGATTGCATCCATTAGTGGTTCAGCAGATCTTTCTCAAGTGGGGTCTCCCCAACTTGGATCTGTTTGCCAGTCCTCTGAACCGGCAACTACCCAGATTCTGCTCTCGACAACTGCATCCTCTCAGAGTAGCGCCGGATGCTTTTCTGATTCCATGGTCCACAGGCCTCTTGTATGCCTTTCCTCCCATGCCGCTGGTGTCTCGAACGCTCTTCAAAGTTCTCAGAGACAAAGCCTCGATGATCCTAGTGGCTCCCCGGTGGCCGAGACAACCTTGGTTCCCGCTTCTAATGCAGCTGGCGGTGGACACTCCTCTTCCTCTGGGGTTTCAACCCGATCTCCTGACACAAGACCACGGGTCTCTCCTACACCCCAACCTCCGGTCCCTTCATCTGATGGCCTGGCTGCTGAAAGGGTAGTCCTTGCTCCCCTCCAACTGCCTCGGGAGGTGGAAGAGGTCGTCTTGGCCTCCAGGCGGCCCTCCACCCGGAAGTCCTACGCTCTTAAGTGGCGTCGCTTCTCCGTGTGGTGTGCTCAGCAGTCTGAGAATCCCTTCTCCTGCTTGGTGGCGGTGGTCTTGCAATATTTGCTTTACCTCTCCAATCTGGGCCTTAAGTCCAACTCTGTCAGAGTCCACCTCAGTGCTCTCTCTGCACATCACGCACCGGTAGATGGCAGGCCTCTGTCCAACCACCCTTTGGTGGCTCGTTTTCTCCGAGGCCTCCTTCTGCTTAAGCCTCCTTTGCGTCCACCAGCCCCTGAATGGGATCTGAATGTGGTCTTGCAGCGGATTACCTTTCCGCCCTTTGAACCTATGGCTACCTGCCCTCTTCGTTTTCTTTCTTGGAAAACCTTGTTCTTGGTAGCCCTTACCTCTGCTAGGCGTGTTAGTGAACTGCAGGCCCTAGTGTCTGATCCTCCTTACACTAGGTTCTACAGGAATAGGGTGGTCTTACGGACTCACCCTAAGTTTCTTCCAAAAGTGATTTTTCCTTTTCATCTCAACCAGGAGGTGGTTCTTCCGACCTTCTTTCCCAGGCCGCACTCCAGCCGGGCTGAAATGGTCCTGCATACCCTGGACTGTAGGAGGGCCTTGTCCTTCTACCTTGACCGTACGCGGGAGCATAGGAGGGCTGTTCAGCTCTTCGTTTCTTTTGACCCCAATAACTTGGGGCTACCTGTCTCCAAGCGTACCTTGTCCATCTGGGTAGCTGACTGTATCGCCTGGGCTTATGGGGCAGCCGGCCTCTCGTTGGAGGGTCGAGTCACGGCTCATCGTGTTAGGGCGAAGGCTGCATCAGTGGCAGACCTCCGCTCTTTTCTGTTGTCAGACATCTGCCGGGCCGCTACTTGGTCTTCAAGCCAGACTTTTGCGGCACATTACTGCCTGGAGAGGGAGTCCCGCAGGGACAGTGCTTTCGGTCAGGCAGTCCTCCATAATCTCTTTGAGGTTTAGGCAACTCCTACCCTCCGGCCCTGGTGTTGGGCTACCGGTCGGGGGCGTTTTCAGAGAAGATTCCTTCCTTCTATACTGCTGAACTAGAGGGAGCTCATTTTTGTGCTTGAGGTCTCCGGTAGCCTTAAGCTTGGGAGTCCCATATGTGAGGACTGACTTCCTGCTTGGTCCTGGAGAAAGAATAGTTACTCACCTGTAACAGGTGTTCTCCAGGAGCAGCAGGAATCAGTCCTCACAACCCTCCCTCCTCCCCTTGGAGTTGCAGTCCTATCATTTCGTTTTTGTTAATTTTTTTGCTGTCTTTTAGCTATGTCATCAGACTGAGCAAGGGGACCGTGCATGCGCGCTGCAATTCCCAAAGGCTTTCTTTGAAAGCTGGGGAAATTGCTCCGCGAGGGCTCCGTCGGCGCCGACGTCACCCATATGTGAGGACTGATTCCTGCTGCTCCTGGAGAACACCTGTTACAGGTGAGTAACTACTCTGTCTCATATGTAAGAACTGACTTCCTGCTTGGTCCTGAGAGAAAGTGTAGTTACTCACTTGTAGCAGGTGTTTTCCGGGATTAGCAGGAATCGGTCCTTACTACCCTTCCTCCCGCCCGTGGAGTTCCTTTCTTTTTTGGCTTGATTAAGCTATGTCATTATACTGAGGTAAAGATAGCTCCTTTGGGAAGGAAAACCAGCACACTTGCATGGAGCATCCTCCAAAAGCTTCGGATGGAAGCTAGGAAGCATTCCCGCGTGGGCTCTGTCGGTGGAATCACCCATATGTGAGGACTGATTTCTGCTGATCCCGGAGAGCACCTGCTACAGGTGAATAGCTATGTTTTTCTTACTCAAGACTGCAAGTGTAAAAATAATAACCAAAAGTACTGTACAGTACTTTTTGACTGGGAGGCAATGGATGTACCTGGGATGTAGGTTCCTTTCCACCACAGTGTTGAGTCTTTAAGCTGTAAAATAGGGATGCACCTGGTAACAGGTCACTTCTACAACTTTGAGTCCATTCTCTTCTCTTTCTCTCCCCTCCCTCCCCCCCTTAGTAGATGATTAGATGCTTTCTTCCCTTGGTACATTGGCTCATCTGTTTGCTGGAATCTTTCCTCCTCTCACAGACCTCCCTTTGTATGTGTTTCTCCTTTTCCCTTGTTGCATTGTACTGCTGGTTCAAACCTAGCCAGCTAATAGGTGAACTGCTATCTTTCTGACGTGGCCAGGTTGGTCATATCAGATGCAACATCCAGGCTGTGCTGTGTGCCAGCTGTGGCCTCAAACAGCATCTCCTACTTCGCTATACTCCTTGCTGAAAGGAAGACTGGCTCCTGCATGCAGAACCACTGTATTTTGTGGTCCCTTCTGATTTGGAGAGGGGACGCTGAGTCCTGCTTAATGACTGACAGGAAAGTCCAAACTTTATTAGCAAGGATGTGTTGCCTGGGGGGGAGGGGGGACTTGGGACCTGGGTCCTTTTACTTTGGATTCAGTAGCCCCCAAACTACACAATTGCAGCAAGTGGTAAAACTCAGCAGGCAAACTGATAGCTAAAACAAGAAAGAAACATAAGGTTTCAGCACCTGCAAACGGGGAAGGCTTGCTGTATCCCTGCCCACTCCAGCACAGACTTCCTGTTAGGAAGTGGGTAGGGTCTTGACAAGCCTTCAGCATGTAGTTGATGAGGCCCTGAGTTTCCATTTTGTACTGCAAGCTGGGTTCAGCTTACGTGCAGGGACTCCAGAATGTTCCTCTGTAGGGACACAGGCACACTTTTTAGACTTCTGCAGTACACAAGGTAGGATTTCTAAAGGCCAAACACCGATCTAATGTCCAAGCCTTCTTTTTCCCCTTTGTGATTTTCCTTTATCTTTTTCTACTGTTCTTTCCAACCCAAAAAGGGTTGAAAATATGGAAAAATGGCAAAAAGAGAGATTAACGTAAAAAATAGGCCAAATTGTACCAGCCCCCTACAAAAAAAAATGTCCAAGTGCATTTCCATGGGAGGAATTCCTCTCTCACACTCTGCAACCTGCCCCCCCAAAAAAATTATCCTCCTGCAACTGTCCCACTACCCTGTAATCTTCCCACATGTCCCAAAAACTACCTCCTGCAACTCTACCCTAGCACATCACAAACTGTCCAGCCCCCCAAAACTAATCTCTGTAATTCTGTCCCAGCACACCGCAAACTGGCCTGTTTCCAAAATCTATCCCTGCAACTCTGCACCATCGTACCATAATGCCCACCCCCCAAAACCTACCCCCCTGCAACTCTGCTCCAGCATACCCCAAACTCCCCATCCCCCAAATATTAACCCCTGCAATTCTGCCCCAGCACGCTGCAAATTGCCCCACCCCTTAAAACTACCCCCTGCAGCTCTGCGCTAACATCATAATGCCCCCCCCAAAAAAAATACTTGCAACTGTCCCACCACCCTGAAGATAGGTCTACACCACCAAAAACTAGCCCCCACAAACTGTAGCTCTACCACCTGCAACAGTCCTCTCCCAACACTATGCACAGCGCACATACAACAGAAATAAATGCATACTATAGACAGCACACACACACATAGAAGACTTGAAAATAATTCCCTATTCCTGATGGGATGCATTTTAGTCACTCTAATATATGTTTCATTTTCTTTATCGTTAATTCTATTGTGAAAACTAACAACTTACTCATTCTGTTTTCTTATTGGTTGCTATTTGTACTACCAGTTAATATCTTTTGCTATGGACAGGGCCAGATTAACTCATTGGCAAACTGAGCACATAATTTGGATCCAAATGCAATGTGTGCCTTCAAGTCAGTACGGACTCCTGGTGACCCTTCAAAAGATTAGATTTGCCAAATATCTAGATTTTTTTCGGGATTTAACAATTTTGCATTAATGAAAAGAAGGTAGAAGGATGGCTAATGAGTCTGGACATTTTTCTGAGTTTAAAAGTTTTACCTGCAGTTCTCCAATCCTCCCCTGTGTGAGTCAGCCTACACTGCTTACTTCTAGTATATATAGAAGCAAAGGGTTGGTATGGTCTTAGTTAATCAAAAGGCTGTAGGGATGTGGTGCACAGAAAGGCTGTCGTAGTCTCAGGAAGGGAGTTGGTGAGTTGGGGGAAGTTCATGTGCTGGAAGAGAAATGAATCCCTCGCCCAAAAAATGCTGCAATACATTAATATGGCAAAAGCTGTTCCAGTAGCAGCATACATACATGGATTCACTGAAAGATAGGGATTATATCTTTTAAACTCTGTTCTCCTTTCCCATTCATAGACAAAGCCAGCACAGATAAGGGGACAAACAAACATACAACACACCCATGCAAATGTACCAATATACATACAAACACGTATTAAACAGACACACTTGTGTGCGCACACAAAAAAAAACAGATATTCATCCACAACACTACATGTGCCAAAGCACAGACAAAATAGACATGGAAATGTGTGCTCTGTATGCTTTCCTTACTAGTTTGTCTTTATATGCTTAGAGAATAATCTCTGAGCTGTTTAAGTACAGTAGTAAGGGTACAGGTTTATACACACAAGTTTGTGTGTTGAACATTCAATTCACACAGATTGTATGTCACAATATCTGTGTTTTTTATTATATTCAAGTTTGCAGAACATATACCATCTTATTTGTTGCAGAAAAAGCAGCTACAGCAGCTGATGATGATGTCCAGAAATCAGATATCTCTTCCAGCAGCCAGGGAGTGATTGAAAAGGAGTCCCTGGGGCCTCTTCTTTTAGAGGTAAGTGTCCTTATCTAGTTTAGGCAGAAATTATGTAGGGGGGTTCATATTTCATATTTGAATGGCAGATATTCTCTGTTTAGTTTTGAAAATTAGAAGGTTTTTTTTTTTTTTGTTACTACTAGTCTAGAGAACTCAGTCAACCACGTTGACATGTTACGCATACGTATACAGTAATAAAGTTCAGCATGAAAAAGCCTCAAAAGAAGAAAATATATTTAACTCTAATTTTTTTCTGAAATGATTTTGCTTTCTGGTGTTGAACACTTTTGCTTTTAATCTCTTATGGAGCTTATCCGGAAAGAAGAGAACAAACTCTCCTGATGGTACCAAACCTCAAATCACAAAAGAAAAAGCTTTTCATTAAATATTTGTGTTTGACCTGATAGCCCATTAGTGCTGCCAGTAGGTGACCCAGTTTCAAGTCCTAGTCTGATTTTTTTTTTTTTTTACTCCTTTTGGTGCACTATAACTGGTAATTATAAGAGCAGCGTTTACAGTTCTGGTCAACATTATTGGCACCCTTGCATTTCAGGTATGCTGTGTACAATATCTTGAGAAATAATTGGAAATATTCCAACTGTATGTCGTCATAATATTTTTTTTTTTATTAAAAGACTTCCAAAGAATACAAAGATACAAGAACCACAAAGATCTTCAAAAAGAATGCAACAGTATCAACACAACATCAGGTCACATTAGTAACCTACAATATGTCTTCATTTTTACACGTTTATAATAAAGAAACCAGGACCCCCAACCCCCCCAACCTCCCTTCCCCCCCCCAACCTCCCTTCCCCCCCCCAACCTCCCTTCCCCCCCCCAAAGTCACCCCAATCCCAGGGCCCCCCACCCCCACCTCCCAACCCCTCCAACTATGGCTTGCTAATGCTAGGGCTCGGGACAGAGGTGAGCTAAGAGACACACATAGGGAGCAAATCTCCGGAGAGACCGGCATATCACCCCCAATTATCCAAAACAATCATGCGCCATAGCGAGAAACGAAGGGCGCCCACACCGATTCAAAGCGAGCTAAACGCATCCTGCTAACCGCTACTACTCCCCGTTCCATGGAGTATGTATCCCACATGCGTTCCAGCCAGACCTGGAATGAGGGGGCCAAAGCAAGCTTCCAGGCCGCCGCCAGGGATAGTCGGGCCGCATTCAAGCCGTGCCGGAGTAAAGCAAGTTGCAAAGCCCGGGCCCCCGGCACGGATGCCCCAAAAAGAAAAATCCCCGGATCCCAAGGGATACTCAGTCCTAGAAGCATCTGCATCCGGAATTGTAGACCTCTCCAAAAAGAACGAATGCGGGGACACGCCCACCAAATATGTCCCAGGGTACCCCGTTGCCCACAGTTACGCCAGCATAGGTCCCCAGCCCCAGGATACATACGAGCAATCCGCGCCGGAGTCATATACCAACGGTACAGCAATTTATAATTTGTTTCTCGGGCATTAGTCGCTATTGAGCTTTTCCACAGGCGCGCTTCCACAGTCTCCCACTGCTGATCAGTATAAGAAAGACTCAAGTCAGAGTTCCAAAGCACCCTATGACGGGTGGGGCACGCCTGGGCCCCCTGCAAATGGGCTTATAATGTCGCCACAAGACCCCTTGTAGTAGTGCACCCCTCACAGTAGCGCTCCAGTTCCGTCAGGTCCCGAGCAACCTGGGGCCGAACGGACCTAGAATTGACCCAGTGTGTCACTTGCATATAACGATAGAGATGCCCAGCCGGGAGATCAAATTCGTCCTGCATTGCACGAAAGGGTTGTAGCCGACCATTAGCAAAAAATTGGCCAACCCGGCTGAGGCCAAGGTGCCCCATTGCCGAAAAACTACATCACTCAAACCCGATGGGAAAGAAGCGTTATCAACTATAGGGGCTAAAGGGGATAGATCCACGTCACGGGGTCGAAAGTGCTGGTCCCAGCAATGGAGGGTATGAAAAATGTAGGGATTACTGGTGCACTTGCCGCGGCGAAGTTGTGGCCCTAGCCACAGCCAGTCCCCTAACCCCGCTCCCCCCGCCAAACTCATTTCCATCTGCACCCATCGCTTAGTGCTATCAGCAATCATCCATTCCACCCCCGCCCGACACTGCGCCGCCGCATAATACCAATGTAAATTGGGCATTCCCATACCGCCGGAACGCGTGCGGGCAAAAAGAACTTGCCGCGCTAGGCGCGGGCGACGATAATGCCACACAAACTTCATAAGCAACTGTTGCCAGGTCGCCAATGTAGCTCGCGGGATGGGGAGCGGGAGAACCTGAAAGAAATAAAGAAAGCGGGGGACAATCACCATCTTGACTACGGCTATACGCCCAAACCAGGAGAGGAGCAGGCCGTTCCAAACCTCTAAGTCCCGCCGGACCTGACGAAGCAAGGGATCATAGTTAGCTTTGAAAAGATCCGTCCGCTCCACGGTTAGATTCACCCCTAAGTATCGCAGGGCTCCTGACACCCAGCGAAGAGGATAAGCCTCCTGAAGTTCCGCAAAGACCGCCCTAGGGACCCCAACATTCAAGATCTGCGATTTAGTATAATTGATTTTGAAGCCGGAGACACGAGAAAAATTTGTGAACAGCTGCATCGCGATTGGGAGAGAAGCAGATGGATTCACCAAGGATAGGATGATATCATCCGCAAAGAGCGCGATCCGATATTCTGCAGGACCAATGCGGACCCCTCGCAGACCTGGATGATCTCGAAAGCTCTGAGCCAGAGGTTCCATCGCTAAAGCAAAGAGCAGCGGCGATAGAGGGCAGCCCTGTCGTGTGCCTCTCTCCAAAAAGAAGTGTCTCGAGTGTCCCCCATTAATCCGAACGCATGCCTGAGGCTGCTGGTAAAGGCTGCGAACCCAACCAATATAATTAGGGCCAAAGCCCATTATCTCCAGAACACACCATAAATATCCCCAATCCACCCGGTCGAAAGCTTTTTCGGCGTCAATTCCCACTAGCAACGCTGGTTGTGGATCCCGTTGCGCCACATGAATAATCTGCAACATACGCCGAATGTTGTCGGCGGCCTGGCGACCCGGCACAAAGCCAACCTGGTCTGGGTGAACTAAGCCTGGAAGAGCCCGATTCAGATGCGCGGCCAGCACAGAAGCAAAGATTTTAACGTCAACGTTTAACAAGGAGATAGGGCGGTACGATGCTGCATCGTGCAAGGGTTTGCCAGGTTTGGGTATCATCACAATCAATGCCTCACATTGGGACGGGGGAAGGGAAGCCGCCCCCAAGACCTCATTAAACAAACAGGTCATATTGATATATGCACTTGCCAAGACTGTGAACATTCTCACCCAGGCAGCCATCTGACAGACCCCAGTTGACTGGGGGAGGCTTTTTCCAAGTGGATCCCATCTACCTGAGTGGCGGACTGCATCGTTGTAGCATTGGGTCACAGCGCACAACATCAGGGCTATGATAATATTGGTTGCAAGCCTACGCTCTGTCACTGTGATAGATATCTGCTGGGCTGCCACCTGGTCCTCAGTTCACACCTTTGCAGCTCCTGGAGAGGGAGTCCCAACGGGACAGCGCCTTTGGCCAGGCTGTATTCCATAATCTGTTTGGGGTTTAGCAATTGCTACCCTCCGACCCTTCTTGTTCAGACTACCAGAGTGATGATTCTCCCTGGACACTGGGGTCCTTAAAGTCTTTCCTTGGACTCGCTTGCGGCTGCTCGCTGCAGGGCTGTGTTTTTCTATAGGTTCTTGGTAGCCTGTAGCTAGGGAGTCCCATATGTGAGGACTGACTTCCTTCTTGTTCCCGGAGAAAGCGTAGTTACTCACTTGTAACAGGTGTTTTCCAGGGGCAGCAGGAATCAGTCCTCACAACCCTCTCTCCTCCCCTTACAATTTTTGCCGCCTTCTTTTGTCAGCTCTAGCTATGTCGTCTGACTGAGTAAGATGGCACCCTTGGAAGGGAAGGGGATTACGCATGTGTGGTGGCATGTTCCAAAGGTTTTCTTTGAAAGCTGCTTCTGCAGGGGCTCCATTGGCGCTGATGTCACCCATATGTGAGGACTGATTCCTGCTGTCCCTGGAGAACACCTGTTACAGGTGAGTAACTATGCTATTCATATGGGCATATGGTGACAGTGCACATTTTATCTTGTATATATCATTTTGGTTCAAGGTTCTTTTTTCTCTGAGAACAAACAGTGTAGAGAAAACTGTTGCTTAGCAACAAGTAACAGCTGTGATAAGGATGAGGTTTTGGGTGATTTTTACAGAAATACCTCTATTTTAAAAAAGATGTCTTGTGTTTACGTTCTGAAATTCAGCATGAAAAATGATTAATGATTGTGGCATCACATTACCATGGCAAGATACTGGCTTTGGATGCTCAGGATGTAAATGTCTCTTAGAAAGTTAATCATTTAAAAGTTTGTTTTTGAAATGATATATACCTAGAAGACTGCCTCTCACTAATCCTTCCAGTTATCCTGTCTAACATGCCCACTTTCCACAAGCTGGCCTATAGCAAACCAGCCTATCCCAGTGTGAGGAACTACAGTACACCTAGAGTACTTCATTGCTTACAATTAATACAGAATACAGCTGCTCGGATTATAACCCATTCCTCCCGCCGTGATCATATCGCACCATTTCTCATTCAATTACACTGGCTTCCTGTAGCCTATCGCTTTCAATACAAAATTTTAACAATAACTCATCGTGTTATACATATTGGTATTCCACAGTATTTGGTTGACTTATTGCAATTCCATACTCCCTCACGCAGTAACATAGTAAATGTCTTCACTCTATCCATATTAACCGTCTGCTGCCATTTCCCTCCCGTGCACACCTCCAATCCACCCGGCACTCTGCATTCTTCTTTTTGGAAACCTCACTATGGACGCTCTTCCCTCCACAATACGGCAGAAGCCGTTTTCACTAAATTCAAAACCCTTCTGAAGACCCACCTCTTTGAAACGGCTTTTGACTTGCAGTCCACCATTACCTAACCTCTGTCCCCCAGGCTCTTATTAGGCATCTTGTCTCTTCTCTTTCTGTTCTGCTTTCTATTTTCTCTTTCCTGTCATATAATGGAGTTCCTTTCCTTTTCTAAGGCCTACGGCCATTGTGTTTGTTATTAATTGTAAACCGCCCTGGATTAATAAGGCACGGTATATCAAGTATTCCAGTAAACATAAACATCCAGCAGTCAGTCATATGCGAACTTTGATGAATCTGTGGTTTATGACAGGGAATATTAGATGTATAAATGACTTCACTAACCATTTAATTAAACATAGCGAGGGTAATTTTATGACTGGGCGTCCAGGTGGGGAAGGCAATCATTTAGTATGGTCTCTTTCCACTGTTGAATATAGCACTAGGTAATAATTGCTGTAAGACAGTAGATGACATTGAATAAAGGGCTGCAGCCGGGCAGAAGGCAAGAGTATTTTTGTATAAAGATCTAGGCTGGGGAACAGATGTTTAGGTCCGTACTTAAACAAACATTTTATAAATTGATAACTGAACATGGAACCTTTTATAGAATACATAAAATGATATCAAAAAGCATATGGCTTTAGTGCACAAAGTTGAAAGAAGGCAATTTCTAAAAGAACATTTCTCAATAAAGAGCTGCACTACTTGGAACTTTGCATATGTAAGTAGCACTACTTATGTATATAACTGAAAATTTTGCTACTTAAACATGTAAGGGGTAGATTTAGTAAAACAACATGTCCAAGGGGAGACAGTTACAATGAAGCTCCAAAATACACATTTTTGGCTTTCTGAGGTAGTTTAGAACACCTGAGAGGTAAGTGCCATAGTATATGACAGCAGGTAAAGACCAGTGTGGTCCATCTAGTCTGCTCAATAAGATGGCTAGAGTGTATGTACATGTCGCTCCATGCAGGTCGCCCCCCTCTATGCCCTTGTTTAGGGCTGTACCTGCTGCTCCATGTGGTCACCTCTCTCTTTGCCTTTGCTTAGGATTGTACCTGCCGCTCCGTACAGGTCGCTCCCCTCTATTTGTTGAAATATAAAAGATGGTTTAATTTGTTTTGATTTTATCCTCTTACTTTACATGGATCCACTGTGTCTGTCCCATGCCATTTTGAATGCCATCACTGCATTTCTCCCCACCACCTTAGTCAGGAGGGCATCCCAAGCACCCACCACCCATTCAGTGGAAAAAGTAATCTCCAGGAACAAGCAGGAATGAGTCTTCACATATGGGTATCGTCGGTACTGATGGAGCCTGCGCGGGAATGCTCCCCAGCGTCCAATCAGAAAGCTTTTGGAAGCATCCCACAGCGCCTGCGTGCTGCCTTCCCGCCTTTCCCAACTGTCTCTCCTCAGTTCTTCTTTTTCCGCGGAGCCAGCAGGTCGTGTTCCTGTCACCGCAGAAGAATTTCTTTATTTTTCTTTATTTCTTTTGTGTCGCGTCTGCCTTCTTTGATGCTCCACCGGTACCGCCGGTCTTTTTCTTTTCTTCTTGTTTAAAAAAAAAAATCTTTTTTCCGTTTCTTTTCTTCAGGTGCACTTGCGTTTTGGGCCTTAGGTCCAAAACATTTTTTCCTTAACATGGAAAAATCTGCCTCAGGATTTAAGAAATGCACAAAATGTGGCGGCACAATTTCCGTCACCGACACCCATGACTGGTGTCTAAAATGTTTAGGTCCTGACCATTCCATCACAGATTGTATGTCCTGTTCTATGATGTCTAAAAGAGGTCGGCAGAACCGAGCTGCCAAGCTCAGTACTCTATTTCCCTCTGATGCGGCTTCAGTGGCATCGACGTCTTCCAGGGCTGCTTCTTCCTCACATTGATCTCGGGTAACTAAACATAAATCCAGCCGGTCCTCGAAGGGTAGATCTCCTTCTAAGCATCGAGGTACCTCTGGCGTTGCCCTCGAGGATTCTGCACTGGCAAAATTACCCCAGCGGGAGGCTTCGGCCTCTAAAGCATCATCATCGGGGTTCCAGGATGATCTCGATGGCGTGGCCTCAACAGATCTCCTGGTGCCATGCTCTGGGGTACCGGTGGCTTCCTCCGGTACAGACTTCCAAGCATTGGCAGCGTCGATGGATCAGAAGATTCTGTCCATAGAACGCAGTCTGGCGGCTTTCCTTGTGGCATCGACGCCTGTGGTACCACAACAGACTACCCCACCGGTACCGGCTATAGCATCGCCATCGGTACTGATCCCGGTACAGGTGGCATCGGCATCAGTGTTCGCTATGCCGGTACTCTGTCCTCTGAAGCCCTCCGGTACCGATACCCCGGTACCGGTTATTCCCGATGCCGATCCCAGTCGGTACGGGTATCGGGTTTTGCAAGAGCATCCGGACAGACGATACTTTGATTCCTCTGAGGATTCTGAAGAGTCGGTCGATGCAGTGATGCTTCTTCCACAGGAGGAGTCCTCTCCTAAACGAAGGATGTCTCCTCCAGAGGACTTGTCCTTTCAAGACTTCATCAGGGAGGTGGCTCGGGGCCTTTCCATTACGGTGGCCTCTGAGACAGAACCCAGAGCCAAGGAGTTAGATATTTTACAGTATCCTAAAACTCCTAAGGAGGCAGCTACCTTGCCTGTTCATGAGATTTTGTATGATCTCATGTTAAAGGATGTGGGAAGCACCTCTGACCACCTCCCCTTATTCTCGCAGGTTGGATACCATGTATCGTGTCCCTCCTTGTCCTGGTTTCCATAAAACTCAACTTCCTCACCACTCTATTGTGGTTGAGTCTGCTATGAGAAAGATTAGAAGTGCCAAAAGACATGCCTCTAATCCTCCAGGACGTGAATGTAGAACCCTGGATGCTTTTGGAAGAAGAGTCTTCCAAACTTCCATGCTTGCTGCGAGAATTAATTCCTATAGTCTTTACATGTGAATGTTCTTAAAAGAAGTCACTGATCATTTGTAGACTTTAAGTCCTTTCATTTCTGAAGATAAAAGACAGGACTTTCTCACTTGGCTTAAACATGCCCAAGATATCTCCAACTTCTCCAACCATGCAGCTTTCGACTCCTTTGAATGTGTCAGCAGAGCCTCAGCTATTGCCATAGGTGCACGTAGAATTGCTTGGCTTCAAGCATCTGATTTGGAGATCTGGGTTCAAGATGAATTGGGAAATATCCCTTGTACAGGTGAGAACCTGTTTGGTAAAGATTGGCAAGCAAAAGCCAATCACATGGATGCTGAAAACTCTGCCTTGAATAGACTATCCAAATCCACAGCTGCTCCTGCTAAGAAAAGGTTGTTCAAGAAAGCACCTTTTTCTAAAAAGGGAAGATTCTATCCTGCTTATGGTCAGCGGGCATCTTCTGCAGCTCAGTTCCCTACCAAACGTCAGCAATCATCCAAACAGAGCAAAGCAAAGGCTGCTAGGCCTCCACTGACCCAGCAACCTCAGCCCCCTCAGGGCCTTTGACTTTCCGCTAGAGAACTTGGCCTTCCTGGCTCTGGAAGGACCAGAGCCCTCCACCATTCCAGGAAGGTTATGTCATTTTGCTCTCAGATGGGAGCAAATTACAGCAGAGCATTGGACACTCTCCATCATAAGAGAGGGGTACAAACTTCATTTTTCAAGCTTGCCCCCTCACACAAGAGTGCACCAGTTCAATTCTCCAACCTCCCTCCTCAGCCTGTTGGGGCAGGAGGTTGCCACCCTTCTCACCCAGGGGGCAATAGAGGAAGTGCCTCTTCAACAACAGGGCGCAGGTTTCTACTCCCTTTATTTTCTTATCCCAAAGAAAACAGGGGGCTACAGACCTATCTTAGATCTCAGAGACTTGAACAGATTCCTAGTCAAGGAAAGATTCAAAATTTCTCTGGGAACTCTGCTGCCATACCTTCAGAGTCAGGATTGTCTTTGTTCTCTAGATCTCAAGGATGCGTACACCCATGTTCTCTTCCGTCCAACTCACAGAAGGTTCCTTAGTGCTTCTCTTGAAAAAGGAACCTATCAATACAGAGTGCTCCCTTTTGGTCTGGCCTCTGCACCAAGGGTGTTCACAAAATGCATGGCAATGGTAGCTGCATTTCTGCGCACTCTGGGAATATTCGTCTTCCCTTATTTGGACGACTGGCTCATCCGAGCTTCTACTCAGTCAGAGGCCAAGAGTTCTCTGGCCTGCACAATGAGTATCCTTCAGTATTTAGGGCTGATAATAAACATCCCAAAATCCAATTTAACCCCTACTCAGTCCCTGGAGTTTATAGGGGCATTGCTGGATACCACAAAGGCAAGGGCCTATCTCCCCCAGGCCCGTTGCCTTCGCTTGGTGCAGTTAGCTTCTCAAGCAGAGTTGAAGCCTCACTTAACTGCTCGAGAGATGTTACAATTACTAGGCCACATGGCATCCACCGTGCATGTGGTCCCATATGCTCGCCTTCACATGAGAGCAGCTCAGTGGACTTTATCCACCCAGTGGTCCCAGGCATTAGACTGCCTGTCAGACAAACTAGCAAACACAAGTCGCCTCATTTTGTCGCTCCAGTGGTGGAAGTCCCCTCAAAACCTGTTGCTGGGGTCCCCCTTTCAGCAGTCTCTACCCCAAGCAACTCTCACAACAAATGCTTCGCCAGTGGGGTGGGGAGCTCATCTACAAGACTTCTCCGCCCAGGGCATCTGGTCCCCACAGGAGACTTATCTGCATATCAATCTCTTGGAACTCAGAGCAATCTTTCTTGCTCTGCGAGTGTTCCACACTCTGCTCAGCTGCAAGACAGTCCTTATCCACACGGACAATCAGGTAGCCATGTTCTATGTGAACAAGCAGGGGGGATCTGGCTCTCTGTCGCTTTGCAACGAAGCTTTGCGACTGTGGGCCCTCGCCAAGAGCATAAAATTCATCTTCTGGCAGTTTATCTTCCAGGCATTCAAAACTCTTGGGCAGACAGGCTCAGTCGAGTTCTGCTTCCACATGAGTGGTCCCTACATGTGGACCAGGTGACCAGGATTTTTCAGATTTGGGGAACCCCGGACATAGACCTCTTTGCAAGTCCGTGGAATGCCAAGCTTCCCCGGTTCTGTTCCAGAACTCCGGCTCAGGGGGCTCAGGCAAGGGATGCTTTCCTCCTTTACTGGGGTCAAGACTTCCTGTATGCCTTTCCACCCATTCCCCTAATTCCCAAAACCCTGTTCAAGCTTCAGAGAGACAGAGGCCACATGATTCTCATAGCTCCACATTGGCCACGGCAAGTGTGGTACCCTCTGCTTCTACATCTCTCTCAAGCTCCCTCCCTCGAGTTAGGGTCTGCTCCAGATCTCCTATCTCAAGAGGACGGGAAGCTATGGCATCCCAATCCCCAGTGTCTGCATCTCAGGGCTTGGTTGCTGAAGGCCTAGATCTCCAAGATCTTCATCTTTCTCAACAGGTGAAAGATGTTCTTTATGCTTCCGGAAAACCTTCCACTAGACATTCTTATGCTTTCAAGTGGAAGAGATTTACTATCTGTTGCGTTGGGAAGGGTCTTAACCCCCTTGCCATACCCCTGGAATCTTTGCTGGAGTATCTCCTCCATCTGTCTAATGCAGGCCTTAAAACTAATTCAGTAAGGGTCCATTTGAGTGCTATTGCAGCTTCCCTTAAGCCTCTGAATGGACAACCTGTTTCCTCTCATCCTCTTGTAGCAAGGTTCATGAGAGGCCTCCTTTTAACAAAGCCTCCCATTACACCACCTCCGGTGACATGGGACTTGAACCTGGTTCTTGGTCAGCTTATGAAGCCGCCTTTTGAACCTTTGGCTACCACCTCCTTGAAATACCTTTCTTGGAAAGTTATCTTTCTTATTGCAATCACATCAGCACGTCGTATTAGTGAATTGCAAGCACTTGTAGCTAATCCACCTTATACAAGGTTCCATCATGACAAGGTAGTCCTTAGGACTCATCCACATTTTATGCCTAAGGTGGTCTCGCCCTTTCACCTCAACCAGGAGGTCTACCTACCTGTCTTTTTTCCAGGGCCTCATGCATCAAGTGCAGAGAGGAATCTTCATACCCTGGACTGTAAAAGAGCTCTGGCTTTTTTTTTTTTTTTTTTTAATACTTTATTTACAGACCACCAAGATAACATCAACATACAGTATACAAACATCTCCAGGGAGGGGTGGACTCTGATCCCCTCCCGGAGACTCGGATAACAAAAACAAGCAGGTGGGTTATAACAAAACATCCCCTCCCCCCCTCCCCTCCCCTCCCCTTCACCCCCTTCCATCCCTACACTGCACCCCTTATCCATGAGAGGTCCACAACTACATGCCACTGACCTCCCTCCCCCGTCCACCTACGTAGCCTGCTCATCTACCCACCTGTAAAATTTCATTACAGCAACGAGCACCCAAACTCTGAATATAGGGTTCCCAAACAAGCATAAAAGCTGTCCAATGTTTGACACTGCCCCGTGCTAACCATCTCTCCGTTAGCATGAAATGGTGAAAACAATTGCGCCATTTCCCAAAGGTAGGGGGATCCCACTCTCTCCAAAGGCGAAGAATCAGCCCCTTCCCCACCAGACAGGCCTTACGCATCAGCAAACGTTCTCCTGCTCTCAGAGGGCCTGGCGAATCGATCCGGTCTAGTACCACAAGGGGGGCAGACCAACACAATCTCTGCTATAGAAGACCACTTAGAAACCTAGAAATCCGAGCCCAGTAAGAACGGATACACCTACATTCCCACCACATATGCAACAAAGTCGCCAAGCCCTCCAAACATCGAGGGCAGCGACCATCCGTCGTTATGTGACTACGCAGCGCCCGCCGTGGAGAAAAATGAGCCCTGGTGATACATTTGAATTGCACCTCTCTCCACCGTGCCCCTTGCGCAATTTTCACTATCCGTTTCAAAGCCATACGAACCGTGCCGGGGAGTACCTCTCTGCGCAATTCCGCCTCCCAGGCTTCCTCTACCGTCCGATAGTCTGGGACTACCCCAACACAATCCAAACGAAGCTTTAATTCTGAAATCGATGGCGGACTGTCCCCCCATACCAAAAAATTCCATAATCTGCGCTGAGTGTTCTATTCTCAGCGCCTCCCGCGGTAACGAAGACACGTAGTGGGAGACCTGTATATAAGCAAAGCAATGTCTAGAAGACAGGTCATATTCCCGACTCAAGGCCAAAAATGACTTACATTTTCCGGTAGGATGGACTAAATGCCCTATATTCCGCAATCCCCTATCGATCCAATCCCAGAAAGTCGCTGCTTCGGAACCGGGAGTAAACTGTACATTCCTTTGTATCGGTAGCCAGCTAGATGCGTTCCACGGAGTGTTTCAAAAAGTATTATTGTTTCCAGGATCTTCTAGCAGAATCCATCAGCTCACTGTGTACTATCCTACTAGGTAAATCACCATGCGCCCCATGTAAGGACCCCCGTCAACGTGTGTGGGGCCACTAAACATTCCTCCAAGACCCTCAGCGTATAGACATCCGTCCCTCCTAGCCAATCCCCAATATGCCTGGCTTGACACGCCAGGGCATAGACCTTTAGGTTTGGAAGTCCCATCCCCCCCTCCCGCCATTTCCCCACCATCCGGATCCACGGAATACGTGCCCTACCTCCCTTCCACAAGAATGTTCTAAGAATGGATTCCAACCGGCGCAAATCCCGACTTAACAACCATACCGGTAGGGTCTGCAGCCAATAGAAAATCCGCGGCAATATCACCATTTGGATCGCCGCCACCCTTCCTGACAGGGAAAGCGGAAGGTGCCCCCATGCCTGCAATTGAGTTTGCAACCCCCTGATGATACGATCCAAGTTACGCCCATATAGTGCATTAGGCCGGCTAGGAAGCACAATCCCTAAATATTTAAACTCTCTATCAGCCCACTTGAGCGGGAACCTCTCCCGCTGCTGTCGCAACCGACCGGAAATATCTAACGCATCCGATTTGTCTTTATTGATTCGCAAGCCCGCGAAGCGTCCAAATCACGTATGTTCCGCCAACTTACACGGCAGTGAATGATCTGGGGAGAGCAAATGCACCAGGAGATCATCTGCAAAGGCCGCAAGCTTGAACTCTTGCGTCCCTATCCTAACGCCCTTTATCGCTCGAGAGGCCTCTATGGTCCGTATCCAGGGGATCCAGAGAAAGAACGAACAATAAAGGCGAAAGTGGACACCCTTGTCTGGTACCCCGTTCCAAGGGGAAAGCCTCCGAGAGCACCCCATTACAAAGGACCCCAGCTGTCGGCTGCGCATATAGGCTGTCCACCATTTTACAGAAATAGCCACCCAGACCATATCTTGGGAGCAGACCACGCAAGTATTGCCAGTCAACCCTATCAAAAGCCTTTTCAGCATCAAAGCTAAGAAGACAACTGTTGGTCGTGTACCCACTCCGAGGCCAATATTTTTCGCTTGTTCCGGACCGCGTACCGCCCTTTAACAAACCCCACCTGGGATTCATGCACCAGATCGCCTAGCATTCCTGCCAAACGCGTTGCTAGAATCTTTGCCAACAATTTTAAATCAAAATTTAGCAGTGAGATCGGCCGATACGATGAGGCTTGGATGGGGTCTTTGCCCGGTTCAGGAAGCAGTATGATATGAGCATGGTTGTGCCCCCACCGAAACCCCCCCCCCTGTTCCGTACGCCTACCAAATACCTCAACTAACATGGGACTTACAAATTCCTTAAGAATCTTATAAAACTCCGCACCTAGACCATCTGGTCCCGGCGTTTTACAACCGCAGGCTGTAGAAATGGCCTTACACACCTCCTGCACAGATACGGGCTGGTCCAGCAGCGCCCTCGGCTCCTCGTTCAATTGGGGCAACTTCAACTCCCTCAGATAGTCCTGCAATTCCATACGGGGCGCTGATTCCGCAGTATACAAGGATTTAAAAAAGGTGCAAAACACACGGGCTATCTCGATACTCTCTTTATGTAACTGTCCCCCATCATCCCGGATGGCCGCTATTAACGCTGAACCGCGGTGGCCCCTCAAGCATCTGGCTAGCAGTTTCCCAGGTTTATCCCCATAGCAATGCAATTTATAGCGATAGTAGAGAGCCGCCTTCTTGGCCCGCTGATGCAGCAGTTCGTTGAGGTCCACCTGTGCTTCCCAGAGCCTCTTCTTATTCACAAGTGTCGGAGTGCGCGCCCACAGGTGTCGTAAGCCAGTGACCTGTCGAGACGAATTATTCTCTCCGCAATCATCCGGCGTTTCCGGGCCATATACCCAATTACCTCCCCCCGAAACACCACTTTAGCCGTCTCCCAAACTAATTCAGGATCCTCCTTATGGGATTGGTGGTCACTCTCAAACTCCCGCCATCATTGCTGTATAAATTGCTGGAATCGAACATCGTGATATAGCTCCAGCGGGAATCGCCATATCCGTGGCCGTGCAGGATCCACCCCCCACCTCAACTCCATCCAGACCCACGCATGGTCTGATATTTCCGTAGGGCCTATCTGTACGTCTCCTGTCTGCGCAAACAAGCACCCCGACAGCAAGAGATAATCAATACGAGCGCTGGATCCATGTGCTCGAGACTGATGGGTAAAATCTTTCTCCAGCGGATGTACCAGCCGCCACGGATTGATCAGGCCCAGTCTTTTACAAAAACGCTGCAGCATTCGGGCTGTGGGAACGTGTTCCCTCGCCTCCTCCCCTCGAGAAGTATCCAAGTCTACATCAAGGGCCCCATTGAGATCCCCTCCCAGAAGCAGAGGGCACTCCGGCAGCTGTTCCACCTTGGAAGCCAGTGCGCTATAAAAACTGGGGTCCAACACATTAGGCCCATAAAGATTCCCCACAAGCAGAGGTTTCCCCTCCAAGTTTCCACATAGCAACATGAATCTCCCCTCCTCATCTCCCACCGCAGTTATCACCTCAAATCGAACTCGTTTATGAATCAAAATAACTACACCCCCTTTTTTCCCCCTAGCAGGTGATCCCCACACCTGCCCCACCCAATCTCTATGCAGTTTACTGTGCTCATCAGCCGTCTGGTGGGTTTCCTGCAGGAGAGCAATATCACACCGCTGCCGGGCTAATGCCTGTAAGATTTTGTATCGCTTAATGGGATTCCCCAATCCACAAACGTTCCATGTAATAATCTTCAGAGTCACGGGCAGTGTCAAGATCCGTCAGCACGACAACCTCTGTTTGCACAGAAGGGGCTTCCCCAGCCTGGAACCCCCCGTGACTATTGGATGAAAGCATGCAGGTCAAACATAAATGCAGTATTGGAGTGTACACTAACCCTCCCCCTATAAACCTCCCCCTCCCCGTCCATCCCCCCACTTCTCCCCTACCTCACTACCACCTGGTCCCCCCATGAGACCAAACTAACTTCCTATGGCATTCGACTTTACCCCTCCTCCCACTCCCCCCAGATCACCTTATACCTGAATGTCTAACCTACCCCATAGACCCAAGGCCGCCCCCAATCCCAAGGCTTATATCCCAGACTCCCTTCCCCTCTCCCCCCTCCAAACCAACTGGGGCAGTAGAACCCATACCTACAGACACTCAACATCAGGTTCCAGAATTCCCCGAGTGGTCGCGAGGCACCCCACGGGCAGTGTGTTAGTTAAAACCCACCCTGGAGTGATTCGCTCCCTCATCCCTCCTGAAGTCAGCTACCAATTCACCTCCTGTCTTCCCCCAGTTGCCCCCGGGTAACCACAAAACGAACGAGGCTGCCCCTCACACTGTCTCACCTCCAATATCGGAGCCTCTTCCATAGGATCCCGATCCCCCCCGACGAGAACCGTCTAACTCCACCCCCGGCCTTAATTAGCAATGCTACTCCCTCCCCCCTCCCTCCATAGCAGAGTGTGGAGCCAAACTAAGAAACCCCCCACAGTGTGCACACCCCCTCGCAGCCTACCCCCCCTAACATGGAAGCAGCATAAAAAGAACCCCAGAACCCCCTGCCCCCCCCCTCATCAGAGCATGCATGCATCAACCACTCACTGATCCCCATAGTCTAGAAAAAAGAAACAAAAACCCAGAACCAGGGCAGTACAGGCAACAGTATTGCAAACGAAACAAATAAAAAGAGCAACAAAGAAGAACAGGCACAAAAATGTAACAGTTTGTATCTGCGGCCCACAATCGCAAGCCAATTAACACACTGACAACATAAACGAAGCCCTCATACATACAGTCTACTACAGGCACTCGCCTCCTGATTCCGGCCAGGATGCCCCAGCCACCAGGCTTGATCACAGGACCAGGAAGGGTGGATCATCAGTCCCCAACACCACAGGCCCTCCCAAGCCCCCCCTCAGTCCGGGAAATAATCCTCCGCTGTGACTGCTCCTGTCGCCGTATGGTCACCCCCACTCTCACCGGGCTGGGTCTGCGGCGTCGGCCAAACTGTCCAGAAAAGATTGAGCCTCCCCCGATGTCAGCAGGAAGCGGGTCTGTCCCTGGTAGTCAACACGCAGTCTAGCCGGGTAGAGCAGGGAGAAGCGAACATCTTTATTCATCAGCTGGGCACAGATAGGGGTGAAGGCGCGTCGCTGTTGGCTCACCAGGGCTGAATAGTCTTGAAAGACCAGGATAGGTGCCGTGTCCCCGGTTGATACTTTGCGGCCGCGAGCAGCCCTCAGCACAGCCTCCTTCTGCCGAAAGTCCAAAAAGCGTGCGATGACCGCACGTGGCCGCCTCGCCTGCTCACATTTAGGGCCGAGCCTGTGCACGTGCTCCAGCCGTATGGGGCCTTCCTCCTTTTCGCTCAGCAGCTTCTCCATCCAGGCAGTCAAATAGCTGAGCAGGGCGCCATCTCCCACACTCTCCTCAATCCCAATGAAACGGAGATTGTTACGACGCCCCCGGTTCTCAAGGTCATCGATCTTTTCGCCTTGTTGTTTCACCACACGTTCCAGGGCTTCAACTTTGGCTGTCAGGGACTGCTGAGTGTCCTCCACATCAGAGATGCGGGTTTCCGCCTGCTCCATACGTCCCGTGAATTCAGTGAAGCGCTGGCTGATAGTTTGCATCTGCTCCGCCAGGTTTTGAAATCGGGCATCCAACGCCTGTACCACCGCGGCACTAACCTCAGCCACCAGGGCCTGATCGCCAGCTGATTTAGGGCTCTTAGTCGCCCCCTCCGCCATCTTCACCTCTGGGGCATGCGGCTTCTCCCTCCGAGGTGGTTTTGCTGCCATCAGCCTGTCTCTCACACTTGGATCTCTCACTGCCGTTCACCGGGTGCCTCTTCAACCAACAGCCAGTGAAATTAGTGGTGATCCCCCACTTTTTGAAAGGATTGTTGCAGATTTTCAGGGTAGAGTAGCCGGAGCCGATCGTCCCCTGTCTGATCAGCTCATTGCCAAACCGGAAGTCCCCTAGAGCTCTGGCTTTTTATTTACAAAGGACACAGCAACTTAGAAAGTCCTCTCAGCTCTTTGTTGCCTTTGATCCTTCTCATTTGGGACTACCAGTCTCCAAGAGAACACTATCTAACTGGATTTCCCAGTGTATTTCTTTCGCCTATCAGAGTAAGAACCTTTCTCTGGAGGACCATGTCACAGCTCACAATGTGAGGGCCATGGCAGCTTCAATGGCTCATCTGAACTCTGTGTCTATTGACGACATCTGTCGAGCAGCCACTTGGGCCTCGGTTCATACCTTCATAGCCCATTACTGCTTGGACAAGGACTCCCGCCGGGATGCCTTGTTTGGTCAGGCTGTTCTCAAACACCTGTTCCATACTTAATCAACTCCTACCCACCATCCCTGATGGGATGCCAGAGATCCATGGGGGGAAGTGGAGCCCTGTCCCAGGGACACACAACTTCTGGGGTCTCTCCCTGGCATCTAAAGCTAGGGAGTCCCCATATGTGAAGACTCATTCCTGCTTGTTCCTGGAGATAGCACAGTTACTTACCTGTAACAGGTGATCTCTGGGAACAGCAGGAATAAGTCTTCACAACCCACCCACCTCCCCTGGGAGTTGTATCTCTCTATCTATCTTTCCTTTCCCGCTCTCTCTCTCTCTCTCTTTGTCTCAGCTTTAAAACCTAACTGAGGAGAGACAGTTGGGAAAGGCGGGAAGGCAGCACGCAGGCGCTGTGGGATGCTCCCAAAAGCTTTCTGATTGGACGCTGGGGAGCGTTCCCGCGCAGGCTCTGTCGGTACCGACGATACCCATATGTGAAGACTTATTCCTGCTGTTCCCAGAGATCACCTGTTACAGGTAAGTAACTGTGCTTTTCCTGGCGTTGCCATTTCACCTTCGAGCATGATGCCCAAACCTCAAGCACAACAGGGGTTATGAGTGACTCAAAGCGGGTTCAGGTGCTAATGTGGAAATTTTCTGTAGTATGTGTATTGCTAATATAAAATACAGAAAATTGATCTACTTTGAATGGCCATCCATAACATGAATCTAATTTCTGTGTTTTGCTGCTTCCATGTATAAGTAGTCTATTTTCTGAAATTGCCACTTACATGGTATGCTAATTTACACATGTAAATAAGCTTTTAACATGTGTAAATATTATCTAGTCCTTCTAAAATCTGAATATGAAGCCTGGAAAGTTTCTTTATAAAAAGCTGAAGCTGAATCGTGTCCAATTTTTATCAGGTTTATAACACACATGGCATAACTGTCTGAATTGATAGAATAATAAATAATAGTGCTATAAGGTGTGCGTAGCACTATACAGAGACATGTAGGAGACTGTTCATGCTTATAACAGCTTACAATGTAGTCAAGAAAGACAACACAACAGCTGGGGGACTAGGATATGTCTAGGGGAATGGTATGGAAACACATAGTTGGAGTGCAGGATACTACACTATCAGGATCCAAAAGCAGCCTCGAAGAAGTGAGTTTTTAGCCTGGATTTAAAAAGGAGCAGAGATGAAGCCTGATATAACGACTCAGGTAGTTTGTTCCAGGCATAAGGAGCGGCAAGGTGGAAAGATCAAATGTATGGTTATGCTTATAATGATAGTTATGTTATTTAATAAGTGACTTTACATTCTATTTAATATTATGCCAATACAGTATCAGATTTGTATCAGATAAGTTCATAAAAATCTTATAAACAAAACTTACTCCAGGTCTCGACAAACCCCAGGTCACCACAGTGACTGAATAATCGGACCTGGTGCTTGGGGCTCAAAGCACATGTGGGTAACAGAATTGAGGCCAAGACCACCACTGTCCATGGGAGATGGGATTCCTGTGGGCAGCTGAGACACCGGCACCGTTTGCCTGCCGGGATCACATCTCCTACGGGCAGATAGATAGTGCTGGTCTTGGCTACTTCTGCCAATGGAAGATGGGATCTCTGTGTGCAGACAGTACCAGAGATGGACTGCAGCGCCAGAGCCTGAAAAAAGAAAAAAAAAAAAAAAAAGGTTGGGCTGAAAAAATTTAAAGGCACAACAGGCTTGATTTAATAAAGAATGGTGTAGGGGGAGGAATGGAGGGCAGGGAATAAGTGCAAGGGCATAGAGAAGGAGGGGGGAGAGTCTGGGAATGGAAATAGAGCTGGGGGGGTTGGGGAGGGACAGGAGGAGTGAGGTTAGAGTGGGGGAAGGGAAGAGTGGAAGCCCCTCCCCCTACCCCACCACCAAACACACACACAGGCAGATACCCCACCTTTGCACCACTTACATATGTAGGCACCCCACCCCCAGCACCAAACATAGACATGCAGCTTAAAGGGTCAGTGGGGTTGGTGGGAGATAACATAAGAAATGCCTTACTGGGTCAGACCAAGTTCCATCAAACCAAGTATCCTGATTCCAACATTGGCCAATCCAGGCCACACATACCTGGCAGGTTTCCAAAGAGGCACACAGGTTCCACAATGATTGTCACACGGCAAGCAGTGGATTTCCCGGGTCCTCTTTAATAATTGTTAAGAGGGAGGAGTAGGGTCACTGCCTTCTGTTGGCACTGTGCAGTGGCCCATTAAGAGCCTGATTTATTAAGCTTTTACCCATAGAAAATGGGAAAACAATCTTAGTAAATCAGGCACTAAAACCTGAAAATGTAATTGCAATACATCTATTTGGGAGTTGGGGGCATGCACCGTGACCTAGGTTTCAGTGGCCGGCTCCTAGTTTTTTAGGCTAGCACCTAGATTCCAAGAAAATTTGTCAAGGCCTGGCTTACTCATTTTGTGGCCTAGTAGTTTAATGGTTAGAGCACTGGCTTGGGGACCAAGAGACCAGGATTCGATTCCCACTAACACTCCTTGTGGTCTTGGGTAAGTCACTTAACCCTCCATTCTCCAGGAGCAAGCAGGAAGTCTGTCCTTATATATGGGACTGATGGCATCGATGGAGCCTATGTGAATTCACTCCCCAGCTTTTAAGGAAAGCCTTTGGGAGGTAGATTGTGCATGTATGCAAGGGTACCATCAGCCTTCTTTTTTCCGCTGAACCCTGTGGATGTCCCCAGTAAAAGTTGTTTTTTCTAACTCTTAGCATTTTTTTTCTCTTTGCTGGTCTGTTCCTGATAACCACCTTGCCACCCGAGTCCGCCCTTGCCTTGGCATCTTGTTGTTCTTGGGTCCTTTTTTTTTTCTTTTTCGGTACACGGCTCATTTCTTACGCACTCCCTGACTGAGACGTCCAAGTTTGTTCCATGGGTGCCATCTTCCCTGCTCTGTCTTCGATCAGCGGATTTAAGTAATGTGGCAAATGCCCCGTACCATATCAATAGCCACAGTTGCTGTATCAAGTATCTTTGTGCGGATCACGACAACTCCACTTGCCCGCTCTGCCTGCAGATGTCAGGCAAGAGCCAGAGGAATCATGAAAAGCAGCAAGGGAGCTGTTTGGCTCAAAGGCCTCTGCTGAAGTACCAGCATAGAGTCTGGAATCGCTGCCCTCTAAGACTGCGTCTGATGACTCGAATTGCACTCATGTGCTCTATCCGAGGTCGCAGAGCCTCAGACCTGGGGTCATCCTTGGAGGCCCTCCCCCACGGGTCCAAGACTTTGTTGAAGTAAGTCTGATCTCAGAGCCAGGGTAGCTAGGGTAAGACCTTCCAGTACCTGGCCTCTGAGTTCTCAACCCGATGCCGAGGACAATGGCTGGGGGCAGCCCTCGAAGCTGCCCCAGCGGGAGGAGACTCCCACCACATCAGGGGTTCGGGCTTGGTCCTCCGACATGATCACCATTGGTGATTCTCTTTCAAGGGAGCTGGCTTCGGGCTCGATGCCTTTGAGGCATGAACCGGTCACTGTGGAGCCTACTGACATCTAAGTCGGGATGGCAGCCTTGGAATGTAGCCTGGCTGCCTTCCTCGAGGCGCAGTGGGGCCCGATGCCCAGAGCCTCTGCGTCATCTATGCCGACAATTGGACCCTCCACTGCTAGGACCTCCCTGGAAGACATCCAGCCGGTGCTGGAATGATTTGCTCGCTTGGAGCCACGTTGGTCGACCTCCCGTTCGAGGCGCAGTTCGCCCCTGGGCACCTCGCTCTCCATCGGCGTTGGTGGCTGATCGCTCTGATGACTGTCCAGCTTCAAGGTCTTACCCGACTCCAAGTTGGGCTGAGAGACCAACGATGAGTCTTCCTATACCGTTACATAAGGATGCCCCCTCTGAATAGTCTCCCCCTCGGGGCATCAGAGATCCCTGCCTGAGGACCACCCATTCCTCAACTTTGTCCAGGGGATGTTGAAGGCCTTGGCCTTGATAGCGGAATCGGAGGACGAGTCCCATGCTAAGGACTTGGAGATCCTTCAGTATGAGGTCCCTCTGAGGTTGGCACTGACAGTGCCAATTACCCCTCATCCTGAAGCACTTGCTGTTCAGGATTTGGGAGAGCCCTGTGACGATGCCAATAGTGAGCCGTCAACTCAATTCCCAATATCGAGTTGGCAAGAGCCCTGGCTCTCAGAAAATACAACTGCCTCACAACTCCATGGTGGTGGAGTTGGCCATGCATCGAATAAAGAGTTAGAAGATGCACTCCTTGATGCCCCCTGGTAGGGAGGTCCACACCAATGACAGGCTTGGCAGAAAGTGCTACCAGGGCTCGATGCCCGCAGTCTTCATCCAGGCTTACCAGCTGTACATGGGCATTTTCCTGAGGGACCTGGCGAAGGAGCTCACCACGTTCTCAGCTGGGCTGGCAGGTGAATCTCTCTAACACTTATATACCCTCGTCTCCTCGGTCAAGGAGTGCTCCAAATTCCAGACTCAAGTGGCCTTTGATGGCTTTGAGTCTGTGGCTCATGTGGCTGCGGTGGGCATTAGTAGCCACTGGCTGGCTTGGCTTGGCTACTGACCTCGGATGGAGCAATGGATAGAGGACAAACTGGCTGATGTTCCCTACTGAGGAGAGAACTTCTTCAGCAGACCCATGGCCGACAAGGTGGCTGGGTTAGTCAGAGTTTGTGTCCAGGACCAAGCTGTCCCAGAAGACCACTGGCCCTTCCCATCGGAAGGCTTTGCGGAAAAAGCCCTTCCACCCAAAGGCAAAGAAGGCTTACGAAAGGTACTACCGACGTCCGGCCTATCTGGCTCCCCAACAGGGTCAGCAAGCTAAGGGCCAGAGGCACGGCTCCCGTAAGCAGAAAGTCCCCAACTGCAATCTGGGAGGGGGGGCTTTTGACACTTAATTGCATAGCCCATCTTCCTCCTGAGGGTCAGAGCCCAAGGGGGAGGGACAGGGAGGACATCTGGTTTACTTCGCTCACCTCTGGCCAGGCATCACCACTGATGCCTGTGTGCTGCATGTGGTGTGCGAAGGTTACCTTCTGCACTTTGACCAGACGTCTCCTGTCTTCTGTCCAGGGGAACTTCCCATGACCTCCCTGCACAGAGAGCTCTTGCAGAAGGAACTCAATTCCCTGTTTGAGGATCAGGCAGTAGAGTCAGTCTCTTAGCCCCTCTGGGGCACGGAGTTCTACTGCCAGTATTTACTTGTCCCAAAAAAGACAGGAGGCTTTCGGCCTATGCTGGATCTGTGGGACCTCAACCACTTTCTGGTTAAGGAGAGGTTCAAGATATGCTATCCCTTGGAACATTGCTGCCCTACCTCCTGTGGGGAGATTGGCTATGCTCCTTGGATCTCAGAGATGCCTATACCCAATCCTGATACTCCTACGGCACAATCAGTACCTCCGCTTCATCATCGGAGGCTGCCACTACCAGTACCGGATGCTACTCTTTGGCCTCTCATCAGCCCCCCAGGTGTTCACCAAATGCCTGGCAGCAGTCACCACTCACCTTCGCTTGCTGGGAGTTTTTGTCTTCCCCTATCTGGATGACTGGCTCCTAAAGGCCAGCTCACCAGAGGAGGTACATCACACAGCCCACCGCACCATCAGGGTGCTGCAGCATCTGGGGTTTGTGATCAACTTCCCAAAGTCGCATCTGCTATGACCCAAAGCCTGGAGTTCATAGGAACCCTTCTGGCCTCCACCCAGACCAGAGCCTTCCTACATTAGACAGGGTACAACATCTGGCGACCCTAGCAAAGGAGGTACAGAGTCGCTCATCAGGTTCCTTTCGTTTTCTACCACGCCTATTGGGGCACATGGTCTCGATGGTTCATGTGACCCCACAGACCCATTGGATCTTCAGATCTCAATGGACTTAGGCCATGGGCCATCTGGAGGATTGAGTCTGGATCACCCAGCCTCTGGCAGCCTCTCTCGCCTGGTGGCAGAGCAGACAGAATCTCATGGCCGGTCTACCCTTCCAGGCCCCACCGGCCCAACATGTGACTGCGGACGCCTCCAAGCTCGACTGGGGAGCCCAATGCGATGGTCTCCAGTTGCAGGGCGCCCTGGACTCAGGAGGAAAGAGCCCTCCAGATCACCCTCTTGGAGCCCAGAGCTGTGACAAATGCCCTTCGGGTGTTCCAGGCCCACCTGGTGGGCCAGGTTGTCCTCGTTTAGACTGACAACCAAGTAGTGATGTTTTATATCAATAAGCAGGGGGGAATGGGCTCGTACCTCCTCTGCTGGGAGGCGGTTCACCTCTGAATCTTCGCCGTGGAGAAGGGCATGACCCTCTGGGTGGTCTACCTACTGGGCCAGGAAAATCTGCTTGTAGATGACTCAGCAGAGTCCTTCAGCCCCATGAGTGGTGCCTCAACCCAGCAGTGGTCACATCCATCTTTTGATGTTGTGGAACCCCGATGTTGGATCTCTTTGCCAGTCCCGAGAATGTGCAGCTGCCATGCTTATGCTTCTGCTCCTTTAGGCCGAACCCAGAATGGGTGGCGGAGGATGACTTTCTCCTGTCCTGGTCCGGGAGCCTGCTGTATGTGTTCCCGCCTACTCCCCTGGTTTCCAAGAACTTGTTGAAGGTTCATTCGGGCTGGACCTCTGTAATTCTCATTGGTCCTCAGTGGCCCCGACAGCTGTGGTTCCCCTCTGCTCCTGCAGCTGTCCCAAGCAGCCCCAATACCCTGGGCTAGCCCCCGGGCTTGCTCTCACAGAAGGATGGGACCCTTCTCCATCCCAACTTCCAGTCCCTCGCCCTTACGGCGTGGATGTTGCACATCTAGTCATAGCACACCTTTACCTCTCGTGGGACTGGGAGGTCATCCTACTGGCATTGCACAAGGACGCAACCGGCTTGCGTATTCCTTCAAATGCCGTAGATTCTCTGGTGCACAGACAGAAATAGCAACCCTTTCGCTTGCTCAGTGCAGGATATCCTGCAATATCTTCTGCACCTCTCCCGGGCTTGTCTAAAGTCCAACTCCGTCAGGGTGCACCTCAGCACCCTGGCAGCACATCACCATCTCGTCTGTGACCAGCCTGTCTCTGTGCACCCCCTTGTGGGCTGGTTTAGGGGGCTTTTCACATGGCCCCCATGTCCCCCCACCGCCCTTGGCATGGGACCTGAACATTGTCCTCAGAAAGCTGATGGCTCCTCCTTTTGAGCCTCTGGCTACATGCCATCTCAAGTTCTTGTCATGGAAAGTAGTGTTCCTGGTAGCACCCACTTCAGCCAGGAGAGTTAGTGATCTGCAGGTGTTGGTGGCCCACGCCCCTTACGCCAGGTTTCACAAAAACAGGGTCGTTCTCCGGACTCGCCTGAAATTCCTGCCTAAGATGGTGTCCTCTTTTCATATGAACCCGGAGGTGGTCCGTCCTGTCTTCTTCCCCAGGCCTTGCTACATACCCTGAATTGCAAGAGGGCACTGTCATTCTACCTCCATCGCCGCTCGTCACAACTGTTAATCTCTTATGACGTCAACGGGCTCGGGATTGCGGTCTCTAAGTATACCCTGTCTTTCTGGGTGGCAGACTGCATCTCTTTTGGCTATGAGCAGGCCTGGACTATTTTTGGAGCATTATGTTACCATGCATAATGTACGCACCATGGCATCTTCGGTGGCTCACCTGTGCTCAGTCCCCCTGCAGGACATCTGCTGGGCCACCACCTGGTCTTCAGTCCATACCTTAGCAATGCATTACTGCTTGGAGGACTGCTCATGGCGCGATAGCGCATTTGGCCAGGGAGTACTTCGTCACTACTTTGGGGAATAGTGCAACTCCTTCCCTCCTGCCCTTTGTCTAGGCTACTGGAGAGGTGTTTCCAGCATCAGTGTTGGGGCTGCATCACTAGACTTCAAGCCATTCAGCGTTCCTTGCTGCCCTTCACGGTTTGCCTTTTGGGTCACCCATGGCTCCTACAGGTTTTTTTGGTAGCCTGTAGCTGGGGAGTCCCATATGTGAGGATTGACTTTCTGCTTGTTCATGGAGAAAGCATAGTTACTCAGCTCTAGCAGGTGTTCTCCGGGGACAGCAGGAATCATTCCTCACAATACTCCTTCCTTTCCGTGGAGGAATATTTTTTTTTTATGCTTGATTGAGCTATGTCATCATATTGAGTGAGGTAAGATGGCACCCTTGGGCAGGAAGGTGACCATGCATGTGCGGTCTAACTCCCAAAGGCTTTCTTTGAAAGCTGGGGAGTGAATCCGTGCAGGCTTCCTCAATGCCAACATCACCTCATATGTGAGGATTAATTCCTGCTGTCCCCGGAGAACACCTGTTAGAGCTGAGTAACTACGCTTTGCCTCAAAAAAATCCAGGTTATCAATGGTCTCTGTTTAATGTAGATTACCAAATTTAAGTTACAATGTAAACCACTTTGACTGAAATGATAAAGCAGTATAAAAAAGTAATATAAATAAATAAATATTAGCTGTTTACATTACAGTTAGTGCTCCTTAAAAGTTAATGCAGCAACTTATTAGTTCATAGACGTGTTAACTTGGAAAAAGGGCATTGGATGGGAGGAGAATGGCCTGGGACTATATCTTACAGTTAATATGATTATAGTTAACAAATGTTAATGTGGCACAATTAGTGCCACCTAGGTAGTTGCAACTAGTTGCATCTCATTATTCGCAACGCAGTTAATATAGACTAAATTTTTCTTTTTTTGTTGTGGGAAACTGCTTGAAACATCCTCAGCAGTTAACATAGAGGTTTTATTTTATTTATTTTATTTATCGAGTTTTATATACCACCTTGTCCTTTAATCAAAGTGGTTTACAACGTTGGATTAGATACATATTATAGAAGGGGGGAAAGGGGGTAGGGGGGCATGTAGGATGGTTAAGGGTTTTGTGAGAGTCCATAGTGTTTGTGGAAAAGAAGTGTCTGTCTTTAGCATTTTATGGAAATCCTTGATGTCATTTGTGAATCTCATTGGTTCAAGAAGTATGTTCGATAGGGTGGGCACGGCAAGGGACAGATTTCTCTTGGAAGTAGATTGAATGGATTGTTGATATGCCGTTGGGGTGATGAGCTTATTCGCCATACTGCTGCTTCTTGTTCTTGTGCTGGAGTCCTTAGTGAGTAGGTTTGGAGGACGGTGGCCGAGAGGTCATGGCAGATTTTAAAGATATTTAAAGTTGCTTTGTATCTCACTTGAGAGTAGATAGGTAGCCAGTGCAGTTTGAGGATTAGGGTAATGTGCTCATTTCTTGCCGTATTTGTGATGATCCAGGCCACTGTGTTTTGAACCATTTGAAGAGGATGGAGGCATGGTTTAGGTAGTCTGTGGTAGATCGAGTTTGCATAGTCTATAGTATGGATGTGATTATTGCTTGGCATACTGACTGGAAATGATTGTCCAGGATGGGTTTGAACCTTCTGATGATCTTGAGCCTGTGTTATGCTTTGTTGGCAGTTTTGCTTATGTGGGACTGGATGATTAGATTGCGGTCCGATGTAACGCCCAGGTATTTTACTTCTTTCACTGCTATGTGTTTATTGAGGATGTTGATAGTGTGTGGAGGAGTGAAAGAAGAGCTTCTAGTGATGAACATTGCTTCTGTCTAGCCCCAATTCACTGAGAGTGAGGAGTTGTTGAGCCATACAATCATGTCCTCAAGGCACTTGGTTGTCGGGGAGAGATCGGGTTACAAGTATGTTGATGGGGGTGTATGCCATGATGTCATCGGCATATAGGTGGTAGAGAAGCTTATGTCTGATGATGATGCATATCAGTTGAATGTAAATGTTGAAGAGGATGGAGGATAGCGCGGATCTTTGGAGTATGCCCTGTGGTATGTGGAATCAAGATTTGACTGCGCTGCATTTGACCTGCTGAGATTGGTCATTGAGGTACGATTTGAGCCATCTTAAGGTGGTGTTGCGTAGGCCGATTTCTTGTAAGTATTGTATCATGGAGTGGGAAACTGTGTCGAAAGCCGCTGAAATGTCCATGAAAATGAGCAGGAATCCATTTTTTGCGCTATTTATGCCTCTTATGAGGTGGTCGAATAAGGATGTTAGTAAAGTTTCAACATTGCTGTGGTCTGAACCTGTTGATGGGTGTACAGAGGGGCATTCAGGTCGATGTGCTCCTGTAGCTGCTTTTGTATGTTTTTTTCAATGATTTTTGCATTGAATGGCAAGCTGGATATTGATCAGCATGAGTTTGGGTTGGTTGGATCAAGAGTGTTCTTCTTGAGGACTGGGCGTATGGTGGCTTATTTGAGGGCGGGTGGCATATAGCCTTGTTGCAATGATAGTTTTGCCATGTGTTGTAGGTTCTTGCTGAGTTCCTTTGTGGCTTTGATCCATGGTACAGGGCTGGGGTCGGTAGAGGAGGTTGTGGTGTTGAGTGATGTAATGATTTGTTCAATGTGTGCGGGTGATGGGATTGTGAAGTCATCCCAAGTTTGGTTGGGTGCAATGGTTGTTGTGTAGGATGAGTTGGGTGCTAGGTGTTGTTGGAGGTTGTTGTGTTTGTTGATTATGAACTCTGCAAACTGCTGGGGATCGATGAGGTGGGCGTCCTGTTGCACGGTGTCTTTGGTGAGCTTTCGCACGACACTAAAGAGCTCCCTGGGTCTGTTAGCTGATTTCAGGATGGTGTTGGTGTAGTATTGTTTGGATTTGTTGATGAGGTGGTTATATTCCTGTTTGGATCTGTATTGTTGAAGAGTGTCCTGATTTTTATTGCGTCTCCATTTCCGTTCTAGTTTCCTTAACGTTCTTTTCGTTTCTCTGATGTTGGATGAGTAACATGGTGCATTGGGTCTTTTGCGGGCACCGGTGTGTTTTTTGTTAGTGATTGCAGCAGCTGTAGAGATGGTGGTGTTGCAGTTTTTAATGATATCATCCAGATTATTGCTGTCTAGTTGGAATGATTTCTTGTAGGAATGCTTCCTTGTCAAAGGTTTTAAACTTCCTATTTGGGAGCCATGGTTCCTGATGATTGTTGGGGCCCTTGATGACGGTTGTGTATATGTTTTGGCTATTAAACCACTCCGTAACTGCTCAACCTTACTGCAAATTAGTAGGGCCTTTAGTATGCTAAGAGCCAGTTATTACTGTTGTATATGCTTTGTAGTGTGGTGCATTTTTTGAAGCAGAGATTCTTTATCTTTTTGATCACGTGAACCCCTTATTAACTGTCAAAAGATTCAGGGGTTGTCAGTTCATCTGCACCACTCTTTCCACGCCTCCTCTTCCCCCAGTACTAAGGCAGTGTTTACTTTAACCTCCTTTCCCCTTTTTTGTCTCTCTCATATTTCTCCCCTTCCACCAGTCTTTATCTCTCTCCCTCCTTCCCCTAGCCAATAGCCTCCAGCTTGACTCTCTCTCTCCCCCCTTGCCAATCCCTGGGAGTGTGCCTGTCTCCTTTCAGCTAGTCTTCACCATTAGTATCTCTCCCTTTCCTTATCTATTGATGCTGATACTTGTTCTGGTGCTCCTGCTTCTGGCCTTCTGGACTGCCTCTGATCATGCCTGCACCACCACCACTATCGACCATACCCCCCCACATCTGCTTCTGCTTTTAAGACAGCTCAGCTACTTCTGATTATACCCTCATGGCTGCTACTGCTTCCAGTCTGCAATTGCACTTTACATCTGCCATTGCTTCCAGTCCCTGCTGCTATTGATGCTGCTACTACCATTCCCATAACCACTGCTGATTCTGCCTCTCCAGCAGCCTCTGTATTCTACTTGCATCTTATAGTAGTATGAAAGATATTTTTTCTCTTATGTCCTGTGGACTCCCTATAATGGCCTCATGGACCCCCAGTGATCTGCAGACCACAGGTTGGGAACAACAGCTTTAACAATTGCCATGCATGCAGTGCTTTCCATATATTGTAAACAAACAAACAAACAAACAAAAAAGCTTCCATATCGTCCTGGTAGACCAGCCCAGACAAGTGGGTTCTGTTCCCTCACCAGCAGATTGGTGGAGATAAAGAACCAATGAAAAGCCCAGGTTTCAATGACATCCCTCCCATGCCTCTGTTCACCTCTGCCACCAGAGGTCTCTTCAGTATTTCTTTGTCTCCAGCAGATGGTGGATGGATTTTCTCTTCTCTGAAGAAAAACTGAGGATTGAGAGGAAAAGATTGTGAATGACCTCCTTGAAGGTGACTCTCATTTGAGCGCGACGTGGAGGCTCTGCTAGACTGTGGTCTTTTCGATAGCCATAGGAGGAAGGAAAATTGGGTCAGCTCCATGCTCTTACCATGATAATTGCCTCGAGCAGCCACAAAATTGGAAGGATCTGGAAGAGTACAGCAGCATCACACAGCCTCAGTGCCCCCTCCCTTCTCCTCTGTTCCCTTCTGCTCTCTCCTGAAGATTGCAGAAGGCTCTTGGAGGGATTTGCCTGCCAGCCACCTCAAACATAGTGCTGCCTAAGCCAGTAAAACAGTATCATAGGAGTACAGCTGAGCTCAACATGGATCCTCTGCCTGGGACTCTCAGGGGATGAGTACCAAGACTTAACCTTGTCATTGTCCTTGCTGGGAGCTCCCGATTCCATCTATGTGGGACGCAATTCGGTATTGACTGCTGATGACCATTGGTGTAGTGTGGGTTTTCCTGCTGATTTCTGCACGCATTAGTGTTTTCTCCTTTTGTGCACCTGGCGATCTGACAGTTTGTGTGCATGTTCCGCCTATGCGCCTGTAATGCGCATTGCAGTAAAAGTGCAGTTAACTCATAATGCAATTAAAGCGCAGTCAATGCGCGCCACAGTAAAAGCGCAGTTAATGCGTGCCTTCGGGCCACTGCAGCCTTAGCATGTGCAGTTGTGATACTTGCCTTAACTCTGTCTTCTTCCAGGAAATGTTGTTTGACCTGTGGCAATCGAGATGCCTCATCTACAGATTCTGGACTTTGCTCTTTTTGCATGGCAGTTTGAGTCATCCCTGGAGGACCTTCTCCCCCTCTTTCAACCAGGGGTTGCTATTAGTCTGGCCTTTCCTACCTCAGAGCAGGAGGTGATGGATGGCACTATGAGTAAGGATATCCAGCTGGCCGGAGAATCCGATGACTGTGCTGTGAGCTGCTTATTGTCATCTAGGGCAGGGATGTCAAACTCCAGTCCTGGAGGGCCGCAAACCAGTTGAGTTTTCAGGATATCCCTAATGAATATGCATGAGATATATTTGCATGCACTTCCCCTATTGTATGCAGGTATATCTCATGAATATTCATTAGAGATATCCTGAAAACCAGGGTGGTTTGTGGCCCTCCAGAACTGGAGTTTGACATGCCTGGTCTAGGGAGTCTGGCAGCTATGCCCCCTGATGCTGTAAGGTCATTTCTGAGGGGGAGAGCTTCCAGATTCTAGATTGTCCTCCCTGGAAGTCTTTCTTTTTTGCAGCAGGTCTGGTCCTTCTGGTGTGGAAATTCAAATCCTACAGCCTCTGGTTGCCCACAGCTGCAGTTTCGTGTGGGGCAGGCAGAGTGGAAGCCCTATTTGATTGCCTTTGATTAAGTGTCCCTGGCGTGGGGCACTCCCTGGAGATGGGGAACAGCTGGGAAGCAGTCTGACATTTTGATTACGACTTGGATTCAGATGGCTTGGTACTGGGCTCTGACGTGGATGTAGAAGTACTCTTGCCTTCAGAAGATTGTGATCAGACTATTCTAGAAGGAGCAGCTGGCGGCATTGATTGCCAGGTCTCATCCGCCTTGATGGATGCTTCCGGCATGGAACAGGAGCCAAAGGTGCACTTGTTCCTTCAAAGGGCATGAAAATCCACTATTATCTTCCCGTTTCCGGGTGTGATCAAGGATATGATCCGGTTGGAGTGGAACACACTTGACTCCCTGCCTAAAGCGTTAAGGGGGTATATAAGAAGATATCTGCTCTCCCGGAGAAACAGTATGTTGAGTGGTTCGGCATTACCAAGGTGACTGCGCAGATCATAGTGGTTACCAGACAGACCACCATTCCTGTGGAAGGCCTTAAAGGATTTTTTGGACCATAAGGTGGATTCATAGCTGAGGAGCTGGTTTTGCCATGACAGCGGCTATTCTGCAGCAGGCGATATGTTTATTGAGATGTTTAAATACCTCCGTGTAGACACGTATCTAATGGTCAGTTCATTAACGCTTATACAAAACAATCAAAAAATTCTGCGTCAAATATAACAAACAGGGAAATACATCCACATTAAACGCTGTTTGGGAGAAATTACTTTAATTTAGTTATCTTAACTGTATCAAATTTCTACCAGATGGTCTCAGAACTCTCAAGCTTCAATCCAAAAAGACCCAAAGGTCAAACTGAAAGGGATAGAAACCAGATAACATCAACGACCACCAACGGTAGTTAACATTGATCAAGTTAAATAACCTGCTCCATATAAAAAAATAAAATAAAAATAATGTGCCACTTTGCTCGCTTTATTAAAGATTTCTTTCTTATCTTGACCGTTGCACTGAAGCAGGTATGAAACTTTCTTCTTAATACTGTTAAGAACACAACACTCCCAAAACAGACTCTTAAACTGATCCGTATTCCACACACATCCCGACGCCTCCCCCCAGCGCCTTTGGAGCGTTTCTCCTAAACGGGTTCTTCAGGGGATTGATTCAGGGAATATCCTGGGATCACCTTAAAAACAAACACAAACAACATGTATCACCCTCATCCATAAAAACATTAATTAAAAAACCTACCATGGAACAACACCACACCAACAAATACTTACAAAAAACTGCTGCCCACGCCAAACCTCACAGAACCTTAGCTGCTTCCAGTCCTTCACCATACATTGAAAGCTAAGCCAAAAGACGCCGCGCATGCGGACTGGCAACACATAACCAGGTTAAATACCTCAAACTCAAAAAGAGGCTACAAACTACTATATTCATTGAAATTATCATCGACCAGAAGAACTCAAACAGACCCAGGAAACACACATGAGGCAAACCTTATTGTCCTGAAATAACCCTGAAACAGACATCATCTCAAAGTACCAAATTACAGGCATGCCGCCCATTCTATCATGGCATTTAAACCATTCGGTGTTACCGTATTTAATTCATAGATCCATCGCTGCTCATGCTGGATCAGAACCTGATCCTGAGTCCGGTCTCCATAATTACGGATGACCTGCTCTATACAAAAACAAACTAGCTGTTCAAATTTATGCCCGCGATCCAAACAATGTTGGACAAGCGAAGCTGTGACCACTCTACAACGCAACCTACTATGATGTTCTCTCATGCGTGTACGAAACACTCTAGTGGTTTTACCGATATACAGAAGCTCACAAAGACATTTTATCACATAAATTACTCCTACGGAGCTGCATGTCGTTGAAGAAGATATAGCATACTTAACATGACGGTACTGGAACAGAGCCGTTTCAAGAGTGATCTCACAGATCTCACAAGATCCACATCGTCTATGGCCCTTATCTCTTTCCAATCCACTCGACATCGGCAACACTGTGGGACTTACATATTCTTTTAAGTTACGATGTCTCTGCCACACGCACCGAAACTTTCTACCCTCCACACCGGTCAAAGTCGATAACACATTCTTATGGTTTTGTACACTTCGCTGTATTACTCGGCTAAGGGGGGAAAATTTGGTAACAAGATTTATAGTATCATCTTCACCCCCCACCCTACGACATGTAGGGGTCAACAGTAAAGCTCTATTGTTATATAAAGCTCGTCGATACGCCCTCTTCACAACCTGTTCTGGATACCCCCTTTCCAAAAAACTTGATTGGAGTTGCTGCGACTGCAATTTAAAATCTCGATCACTAGAACAATTTCTGCGAAACCGCAGAAATTGTGAAAAGGGCAACCCCTCTTTAAGAGCCTTCGGGTGGGCACTTTTATAGTGGAGGAGTGTGTTTCTGTCAGTAGATTTCTTAAAGATCGATGTGTCCCAATGGCCCCTCCCCCTGCGAATAGACACATCTAGATAAGTTATAACTTCCTGATGATATGCATAAGTGAATTTAATGTTTTCATCACAGTGGTTAAGCCATTGGAAAAACGCCATCAGAGACTGTTCAGGCCCCTGCCACAATAAAAAAACATCATCTATAAATCTCTTCCAAGTTTTAATATTAGAGGCAAAAGGGGAATCGTTCAACCAGCGCTTTTCAAAACCTGCCATATAGAAGTTAGCTATAGAGGGGGCGCATGTCGCCCCCATAGCCACCCCCGATATTTGTTTGTATAGTTGACCTTCAAAAATGAAGTAATTCTCAGAAATAGCTAGCTCAGCTAACCTCATGAGGAATCCTATCATCTCATTAGAAAGATCACCCCTGGCAGATAATGTCGCTTTTACAACATCTAAAGCTACTGCTTGAGGGATACTAGTGTATAAAGACACTATATCCAACGTTACCAAAAATACATCCACCTTATCCGCCTGGCTATCAAGATTCTGCAACATATTAAGAAAACTAGTCGTATCTTTCAAATATGCCGGAATACTGGATAGTAAAGGTCGCAAGAACGAATCTAGAAAAGTAGACAAGGGCTCAAGCACGCTCCCTCTTGTTGAAACTATAGGCCTACCCGGTGGTCGAAACAGATCTTTATGTATCTTGGGTAGAAGATAGAACTTAGCTATCGATGGGGAACGCACATTTAAATAACCAAATTCCTTCTTGGAAATCAATTTGTCCAAAAGAGCCACAGTAGTCATATCCTTAATCCGGACCTGCAACAACGATCCTGGATCTATAGTTAGACGCATATAAGTATTCGAATCATCTAATTGTCTAACAGCTTCCTGTAAATAATCATCCCTTTTCAAGATCACTACCGCTCCCCCCTTATCAGCCCTTTTGATGACTATATCGAGGCGATTGCGTAGACTCTGTAAGGCTCTATTTTCTTCTACAGTCAACGCATGGTAAACTGTCGACTGGGACTCATAAGCTGCCTTCACGTCTCGCAACACAAGCTGCCTAAAAAGATCTATCTCTGGTGGAACTGGACCGGGGGGAACCCGTTTGGATTTTAAGGGAAGTGGAACCCGGGACAACCCTGCCTGAATGGGGGTGCTAATTAGAGACCCAATCTGTTCAGGGGTATCAACAGAGGAACTAACCACTAGACTGGAAGATTGGTCTGCAAAAAAATGTTTTCATGAGATTTTCCGCAAAAAACGTTCCAAATCTAAATGGAACTGAAAAAAATCAAAGTTAGTATGGGGTACAAATGACAGTCCTTTGTTCAACACAGCCTCTTCTTGCGTGGATAGGTCCACTCCTGAAATATTAACTACTAAAGCAGGAGACCATAGTGTGGGTTGTTCTTTCCTCCGTGGCATAAATGTTCAGGGAGAGAGCCTCTTTCAATTGAAAGCAAGTTCTGCTACGAGGGGACATGGGATGAGGGTGAAGGGAGATAGATTCAGGAGTGATATGCGGAAATATTTCTTTACGGAAAGAGTAGTGGATCCGTGGAATAGTCTCCCAGTGGAGGTGGTAGAGATGAGGACAGTAACTGAATTCAAAAAAGCATGGGACCAACACAGAGGATCTCTAAAGGTAAAAAGTGGACTGTTGTAGTTGTTGATATGGAAGGACAGACTAGATAGGCTTTGTGGTCTTTTTCTGTCATCATGTTTCTATGTTTCTATGTACCAGCCTGATGTCTCGAGGCCTATTTCAGCGGATTCAGTCTCTTCCATCAGATCATACTGCCCCTCTTTTGGAGTTGGCTACAACCTTCCTTTATGATGCCATGTATGACCTAATACATTTGGCTGTCAATGCTGGTGCCCTGACAACAGTGTCACAGCGTTTGATTTGGCTCAGACACTGGGCAGCGGACATATCTCCCAAAGTCAGGTTAGCCCAACTGTTTTTTAAGGCAAAGCTTCTGTTTGGAGCCGATTTGGAGAAGCTGGTGAAGGACCAGTCGAGACAAAATCTACCACCTTCTAGAAGATGGGTCCAAGGGGACTCTGAAGCTGGCAAGTGCCCCTTCTCATCGGCCTCTGCCTGTCCACTGAGAGTGCGCTGACTGAATTCCCGGGGGCCTCAGGAAACTTGTCGTTATAGACCTGGAAAACCTTTCTTTCCTCTGCTTTTGTGTTTTGGGCTCATCCTCAGTTCTTGCATGGAGCACAAGGGCCCAGGGACTCAGTCCCTTCCTGAGTAGGACCCTCCCAGGCTACACAATGAAGAATCTGAGGTCCATTCTCTGGTTCCTCCAATTGGAGGCAGGCTTCACCTTTTCTTTCAGGAATGGGACTGGGTTGCCAAGGATCATGCTAGACACCATTCAGTTTGGCTATGTCCTGGAATGCAAAGAGCTGATTCTGGATCCTTTCGTTATCTGCCCTTGTGGTCCTGTGAACAAAAGTGCCGCTGTGCAGGTCACCTTGGACAAGTTGCTGCACCTAAAGACGGTGATGCCTTTCCCACAGGATGAGTGGGGCTAGGGCAGATACTCTATTTTGTGGTGCCTAAAAGGATGGTGTCTTCCGGCTCATTCTGGACCTCAAGGGGGTCAGTGAGCACTTGCACATCCTGTGCTTCTGGATGGAATCCTTGCACTCTGTGATTCAGGTAGTGCGCCAAGGGGAGTTCTTGGTGTCTCTGGATCTGGCAGAGTCATATTTTCATATCTAGATGTGGGCTGTGCTTGGCTCTCGCTATCAGTGCACTGCCCTCCCTTTTGGGCTTTCCACTGCCCTGAAAATGTACTCCCAGGTTATGATGGTGGCGACTGTGGCACCAAGGGATCTGTCTCTTCTTTAGAAAGCCTCGACTGGGTGATCAATTAGGAAAGCTAGCTGTGGCTTTCCCAGTCCCTGGAGTTTCTGGGAGCATGTTTCGAGACTCAAGTTTTCCTGCAAGAGGAGAATGTCAAAGTCTGTTGGATTGGCTGGGGCAATTCTGTGCGTAGCATGCTCCCAGAGTCTGGGATTCTCTTCAGCTCGTTGGATTGATGGCAACGGCCATAAAGATGGTGCCATGGACGTATGCTCACATGTGACTGCTCCAGTGGTCCCGGAGATCTCTGTAGTGCAAACACAGGCTCCTGCTTCCTTTGATGGTGAAGTCCAGCCTGCAGCAGTGGCAGCAACCCTGTCATTTGAGAAAGGACATGCCACTGGACGATTACTCTTGGATCTCCAGGAACAAGCAGGAATGTAGTCTTCACATATGGGTATCGTTGGTACCGACGGAGCCTCTGCGGGAATGCCTCCCAGCGTCCAATAGAAACGCTTTTGGGAGCATCCCTCAGCACATGCGCGCTGCCTTCCCGCCTTTCCAACTGTCCCTCTTCAGTTCTTCGTTTTCCGCGGAGCCGACAGGACACATACCCTGTCACTGAAGAAAATTTCTTCTTTAAACTTGTTTTCTTGTGGTCGCGCCTGCCTCCGCACGACACCTACCGGTACTGCCGGTTCTTTATTTCTTTCTCCTTTTAAAAAAAAAAAAAAAATATATATATATATTTTTGAACTGTTACTCCTCAGAAACTTTTTCTTTTGGTGCTAGGTGCCATTTTGGGCATTAGGCCCCATTTTTCCCAAAAGATGGAAAAACCAGCTAGTGGTTTAAAAAAAAAAAATGTACTAAATGTGGCGGTACCATCTCTGTCACCGACACCCATGACTGGTGTCTAAAATGTTTAGGCCCTGACCATTCTCCATCTGAGTGTTCCTCCTGTATGGAGATGACTAAAAGAGGAAGACAGAACAGCTCGGTACCCTCTTTTCTTAGGATACCAGGTCCATTGCATTGACATCTTCAAGAGCCTCGTCTTCCTCCCATGAATCTCAGGTAACTAAACATAAAAGTCGGTCCTCAAAGGGTAGCTCTCCTTCAAAGCATCGAGAGGCCATTGGCATTGCCCTTGAGGAAACTACACTGGCAAAACAGCCCCGGCGGGAGGCTTCGTCCTCCAAAGCATCAACGGGGTTCCAGGATGTTCTCGAGGCTTCGACCTTGGCAGAACTACTGGTGCCATGCTCAGGGGTTCCGGCCGCTTTTACCGGTACCGATAACCAGGCATCGGCAGCATCGATAGACCAGAGATTCCTCGCTATCGAACGTAGTCTTGCAGCTCTCCTTAAAGCTGTGGTACCGTTGACCCCAGTGGTTCAATGGGTACCAGCACCGGTACCGATGCCAGTACCAGCACCGATGGTACTAGCCCCAGTGGGAATCCTTCCTATGCAGACTTTTTCTGGCATCGACATGTCGGTACCGGACCAATTCGGTACCGACTTTGATCGATACCGAGACTGTGCTTTGCATGAGCATCGGGATCAGAGATACTTCGAATCCTCCGATTCCAATGACTCTGACAATTCTGCCGGTACCGGAGTGTTTCTCCTGGAAGACTCCTCTTCTCCCCAACGCAGAATGTCTCCTCCGGAAGACATGTCTTTTCAGGATTTTATTCGTGATGTGGCTCGAGGCCTTTCAATCACGGTAGCTCCTGAAAAAGAACCTAGAGGAAAGGAATTAAGAACATAAGAACATAGCATATGCCATACTGGGTCAGACCAAGGTCCATCAAGCCCAGTATCCTGTTTCCAACAGTGGCCAATCTAGGTCATATGTACCTAGCATTATCCCCAAGAGACACGGGTTCCACAATGCTTGTATTGGGTCAAGCATTGATATCCTGGGTCCCTTTGTAATAATGGTTTATGGACCTTTCCTCCAGGAACTTGTCCAAACCTTTTTTAAACCAAGCTACACTAACAGCTCTTACTACATCCTCTGGTAACAAATTCCAGAGTTTGATTACACGTTGAGTGAAAAAATATTTTCTCTTATTTGTCTTAAATAGTTTACCCTGTAGCTTCATTACATGTCCCCTAGTCTTTCTATATTCTGATAGCGTAAACAATCGATCTATGTTTACCCGTTCCACTCCATTCATTAATTTATAGACCTCTATCATATCTCCCCTCAGCCATCTCTTTTCCAGGTTGAAGAGTCCTAACCTTTGTAGCCTCTCTTCATAGGAGTAGCCTTCCATCCCCTTTACCATTTTGGTGGCTCTTCTCTGTACCTTTTCTAATAACGCTATATTCTTTTTAAGATACGGCGACCAGAATTGCACGCAATATTCAATGTGCAGTCGTACCATGGAACGATACAGAGGCATTATAATATCCTTTGTTTTATTTTCCATTCCTTTCCTTATGATACCTAGCATTATATTTGCTTTCTTGGCTGCCGCTGCACACTGGGCGGAGGGTTTTAACATGTTATCCACGATGACTCCTAAATCTTTTTCCTGGGTGGTGGTTCCCAATGTGGAACCTTGCATTGTGTAACCATAGTGTGGGTTGTTCTTTCCTAGGTGCATAACTTTGCACTTGTCCACATTAAATTTCATCTGCCATTTGGATGCCCAGTCTTCCAATTTATCCAGATCCTCCTGCAGTTTTCCACAATCCTCTTGGGTTTTAACAACTTCAAACAGTTTTGTGTCGTCTGCAAATTTGATAACCTCACTAGTTGCTCCCTTTTCCAGGTCATTTATGAATATGTCAAAAAGTAGCGGACCCAGTACAGATCCCTGGGGTACTCCACTATTCACCTTTTTCCATTGGGAAAATTGGCCATTTAGCCCTACTCTCTGCTTTCTATCTTTTAACCAGTTCCTGATCCACAATAGTACACTGCCTCCTATCCCATGACTTTTTAGTTTTGCCAAAAGTCTCTGATGAAGGACCTTGTCAAAGGCTTTCTGAAAGTCCAGATACACTATATCAACCGACTCACTTTTGTCTACCTGTTTGTTCACACCTTCAAAAAAACATATCAGATTAGTAAGACAAGATCTTCCTTGTCTAAAGCCATGTTGACCGTCTCCCGTTAGGCCATGACTATCTACATGCTGTGTAATTTTGTTCTTTATTGATGGTTTCTACCATTTTCCCCGGTACTGACGTCAGGCTCACTGGTCTGTAATTTCCCAGATCACCCCTGGAACCCTTTTTAAAAATTGGCATTACATTGGCGATCCTCCAATCTTCAGGTATTACAGATGATTTTAATGAAAGTTCACAGATTACTAATAGCAGGTCTGCAATCTCATATTTCAGTTCTTTCAACACTCTTGGATGTATACCATCCGGTCCAGGTGATTTACTACTATTCAGTTTATCAAATAGTTGTAATACATCTTCCCGGTGTAGCGATATTTCTCTCAATTCCTCTGCAGTATCACCTTTTTCTCCAGGACCAAGCAGGAAGTCAGTCCTCACATATGGGTGACGTCGGCGCAGATGGAACCCCTGTGCGGAGCATTTCCCTAGCTTTCATAGAAAGCCTTTGGGAATGCAGTACGCATGTGCGGTCCCCTTCCCGCCCAAGGGTGCCATCTTGCTCAGTCTTCTTTTTTCCACGGAGCCCGACGGATGTATATTCGTTTCACCCCGAGGAAGAAGTTGATTTTTCTCTGCGTTAACCTGTTTTCTTCGGTTCGACGCCGGTTTCCCTTTCCCGCCTGGGCCCGATACGTCGATATCGAGCCCGGATCTCTTTTTCGTTTTTTGTCCTTAGTGTCTACCGTTCGCGCCATTTTTTCTTTTTTCACTGGCAGCCCTGTCTTTTGACCTTGCAGGGGCCCTTTTTCCCACGATGGCTGCCAGCGGGTTTAAAAAGTGTGATCGGTGCAAGAAACTTATGTCTCTCACCGACACACATGACTGCTGCCTCCGGTGCCTCGGACCGGATCATGACCCGATGATCTGTGGTCCGTGTGGGAAAATGTCCTCTAAGGCGTTACGGAGTCGGTAGCACCAAAAGGAAAGAATCTTCTCTGACTCCGCGTCTGGTCGGGCCCGGACCTCGTCAGATTCCTCGACATCTTGGGACTCCGGCCCCGAGCAGTGTCGAGGCTCCTCTGAAAAGGGTTCTCCCTCGCGGGAGCATCGTAAGAAGAAAAAACCTGCGAGGGTGGCGTCGATGGATGCACCTGGCTCCTCGAGGGCCAAGTCTCGCATAGCCCCGAGCGCCGTCCCGGATCTTCGGAGTCAGAGAGGCCTGCAAAACAACCTCGTTTGGAGATAGAGTCCCCGGGTCACGTGAGTACTGTAGTCCTCGTGGACTCACCTCCAGGAGAGCTGACGTCGGGCCCGGCACAGCCGGGGCCCGAGTCGGGCGCTGCTGAGTCTCCTGAGCTCAGACTCAGGTTGACGGCCTTGGAGAGCAGTTTGGCTGCCTTCATGGAACAGCAGCGGGCACTGATCGCTGGTCTCACCGGTGCATCTGCCCCGACCACCGGTACATCGACATCCAAGTCGACCCTGGAAGCCGAGCCGATCCTCGAGTCCATGCGAGCTTGAGTCTATCCTCAGCCAAGGTCCCCCTCGGCCTCCCGTTCGGGACCGAGGTCATCGATGCAGGTACCCTTGGCGTCGGGGCATATGGCATCGATGCCTGCCCGACCGGAGCCGCTCGATTCCTCCTCTGAGGAGTCCGGCTGGGAGACGGAGGATGAGGAGTCACCCGACACCTTTCGGACTCGCCCGAGTCCAAGCCTCGGAGAAGGTCCCCCCCGGAGGATACCCGGTTCTTGGATTTCATTCGGGACATGGCCAAGGCTTTGGAATTCCCCGCGGATCCCGAGGAGGAGCCTCGAGCCGAGGAGCATGAGGCCCTACAGTATGACTCTTCTCCGAAGGAGGCCTTTACTGTTCCGGTTCCTCCGATGCTGGAACGGTTGCTCTTCCGCATGTGGGAGGCACCGGCCTCGACGCCGGTTTTGAGCAAGCGGCTCGATTCCTTCTATCCGAGTCCGCAAGAGCCCCGGGTTCCAAAAGGCACAATTACTGCACCACTCCATGGTTGTGGAATCGGCCATGCATTGTCTGAAGAGTCAGAAGATGCACTCCTTGGTGCCTCCTGGCCGGGAGGCCCGGAACCTGGATGCCCTCGGTAAGAAGTGCTTCCAGGGCTGTATGCTTGCTTGCAGTGTCCAGACCTACCAGCTGTACATGGGCATGTACCTTCAAGACCTGGCAAAGGAGATTGCCGGGTTCTCTGCTGGTCTCTCCGAGGAACCTTTGCAGAGGTTCAATGCTCTGTCCTCGGGTATTCGTGAGTGCTCGAAGTTTATATCTCGAGCAGCCTATGATGGCTTCGAGGCTTCGGCCCGAGTAGCCGCGGCCGGCATCGGTGCACGCCGTCAGGCTTGGCTACAGTCATCGGACCTCAAGCCATGGGTGCAGGACAAGTTGGTTGATGTCCCCTGCTGAGGTGAAAACCTCTTTGGCAAGCCCATGGCTGACAAGGCTGCCGAACTCGAGACCGAGACTCTTACCCGGACAAGGCTGTCCAGAAAAACCTCTGCCCCTTCTCAGAAGAAGAAGGGCTCGGGGGGAAAAAGACCTTTTACCCAAGGAAGTCATCTGCCTATAAACAGTACCCTCATTATCAGGCCTCTGTAGCTCCCCTACAGGGTCAGCAGGCCAAGGGGCAGGGGGCAGGGTCATGGGCCCCGAAGGCAGAAGGCCCCCAAGCCTCCTACTCCGGCTCCTGCTCAGCAGGGAGGGAGATTTTGACTGCATTGGCATAGCCTCCCCTCCTCAGCTGGCTCCCATCAGCACTGGAGGCAGGCTGGCCCTGTTCGCCCACAGGTGGTCAGCCGTCACAAGGGATACCTGGGTTCTAAGTATAGTCCAGAAGGGCTATCTCCACCACTTCCACCAGGTACCCCCCTCCTATTTTCCAGGGGAGCCTCCCAGACTCCCTCTGCACAGGGACTTACTCCTGCAGGAGTTGGCAGGTCTTCTAAAGGATCAGGCAGTGGAACCGGTGCCCCACCACCTGAAAGGTCACGGCTTCTATTTTAGGTATTTCCTGGTACCAAAACGAACAGGAGGCCTCAGACCCATCCTAGACTTGCGAAACCTGAACAAGTTCCTGGAGAGGAAAAAGTTCAAGATGCTTACCCTTGGAATCCTGCTGCCCTACCTCCAGCAGGGAGATTGGCTATGCTCCTTAGATCTAAAGGATGCTTATACTCACATCCTTATTCATCCAGACCACAGACAATATCTCAGATTTGTAGTGTGAGGAAACCATTATTAGTACAGAGTACTGCCTTTTGGCCTTACATCCGCCCCCAGGGTATTCACCAAGTGCCTGGCAGTGGTGGCGGCCTACCTCACGGTTCAGGGACTCTTTGTCTTTCCATATCTGGACGATTGGCTCATCAGGGGTCAGTCCCCTCAAGAGGCCAATCAAGCCACCCTTCGCACTGTCACTCTGCTTCAGCACCTGGGGTTTGTCATAAACGTCGCAAAGTCCAGTTTGCATCCCTCCCAGAACATGGAGCTCATAGGAGCTCGACTGGACACCTTTCAGGCAAAGGCCTTTCTACCAGTGGACAGGACCCACAGATTAATGGCTCTAGCAAGGCTATTCCACAGCAATTCTCTAGTCTCCGCCAGACCATTCCTGAGGCTCTTAGGCCACATGGCATCCACGGTCTATGTGACTCCAAATGCCCGTCTACACATGAGACCAGCTCAGTGGGGCCTCAGTACTCAGTGGCACCAGGCCACAGGAAGCCTCGCGGACAAAGTGAGGGTGTCCAGCCTATTACAGTCTTCTCTGCAATGGTGGCTTCATCTTCCGAATCTAGTGCAAGGGGTGCCTTTTCAGGCACCTCCACACTCTCAGGTGCTGACAACCGATGCTTCTCTACAAGGTTGGGGTGCACATTGCCAAGGGGCATGTACTCAAGGCCTCTGGACTCCTTGGGAGGCCGCACAGTAGATGAATCTCTTAGAACTGAGAGCTATCCGCTTAGCCCTGAGAACTTTCTCTCATCTCATCTCTCACCAGTCCGTCTTAGTTCAGACAGACAATCAAGTGGCTATGTTCTATGTGAACAAACAAGGGAGTACAGGCTCCCGTTTTCTCTGTCAGGAGGCACAGAAACTGTGCTCCTGGGCAGTCGATCATGGCATTCTTCTCAAAGCAGTCTACCTCCCAGGTCAGGAGAATTACCTGGCGGACAGATTGAGCAGGATTCTGCAGCTGCACGAATGGCAGTTGAACCCTTTAGTGGTTCAACAGATCTTCCTGAGATGGGGTCTTCCAACCATGGATCTCTTTGCCAGTCCTCTGAACCGTCAACTTCCCAGGTTCTGCTCCAGACAACCGCATCCTCTCTGAGTAGCAGCGGATGCGTTTCTCATTACATGGTCTACAGGCCTCCTATATGCGTTTCCTCCCACGCCTCTAGTGTCCAAGACACTATTCAAGGTGATCCGGGACGAGGCCTCAGTGATTCTGGTGGCCCCCAGGTGGCCAAGGCAGCCCTGGTTCCCACTACTGTTGCAACTAGCGGTGGACACTCCTCTTCCTCTGGGGATGCAACCCGATCTCCTGTCTCAGGAGCAGGGATCTCTCTTGCACCCCAATCTCCTGTCCCTCAATTTGATGGCCTGGCTGTTGAAAGGATAGTCCTAGCACCTTTACTACTGCCTAGGAAAGTGGAGGACATAGTCTTGGCCTCTAGGAGGCAGTCCACCAGAAAGTCCTATGCCCTTAAGTGGCGTAGATTTTCTGCCTGGTGTACTCAGCACAACGAGAATCCCTTCTAATGCCTGGTACCAGTGGTGCTGCAGTATTTGCTTCACCTGTCCAATCTAGGCCTTAAGTCCAATTCTGTTAGAGTTCATCTTAGTGCTTTTTCAGCACACCACTCACAGATGGAGGGTCAGTCTCTCTCCAGTCATCCTTTGGTGGCCCGCTTCCTCAGAGGCCTGCTTTTGCTTAAGCGTCTTGTGCGTCCACCGGCCCCTGAATGGGATTTAAATGTGGTCTTGCAACGGCTTACTTGCCCACCATTTGAACCTATGGTTACTTGCTCTATGTGTTTTCTGTCTTGGAAAACGCTATTTCTGGTAGCCCTTACCTCAGCTAGGCGAGTGAGTGAGCTTCAGGCCCTAGTTTCAGAAGCACCTTATACTAGGTTGTATAAGAACAGGGTAGTCTTACGGACTCACCCTAAGTTCCTTCCAAAGGTTGTCTCCTCCTTCTACCTCAATCAGGAGGTGGTTCTTCCGACTTTCTTTCCCAGGCCTCATGCTAGCCGGGCTGAGATGGTCCTGCATACCCTGGACTGTAGGAGGGCGTTGTCCTTCTACCTTGACGGTACGCGGGAGCACCGGAGGGCGGTTCAGCTCTTCGTCTCTTATGACCCCAATAAGTTGGGGTTGGCTGTCTCCAAGCGTACCTTGTCCATATGGGTAGCTGACTGCATCGCCTGGGCTTACAGGGCAGCCGGCCTCTCGTTGCAGGGTCGAGTTACGGCTCACCGTGTCAGGGCGAAGGCTGCGTCAGTGGCTCATCTCTGCTCTGTTCCGTTGGCAATCATCTGCCGGGCCGCTACTTGGTCTTCAAGCCAGACTTTTGCGGCCCACTACTACCTTGAGAGGGAGTCCCGCAGGGACAGTGCTTTCGGGCAAGTGGTACTCCATAATCTCTTTGAGGTCTAGGCAACTCCTACCCTCCAGCCCTGGTGTTGGGCTACCTGTCGGGGGTGTTATCAGAGAAGATTCTGTTCTTGCATGCTGAGGCTCTAGAGAGAGCTCATTTTTCAGTTGGGGGCCTCTGGTAGCCCTAAGCTAGGGAGTCCCATATGTGAGGACTGACTTCCTGCTTGGTCCTGGAGAAAGAGTAGTTACTCTCCTGTAACAGGTGTTCTCCAGGAGCAGCAGGAATCAGTCCTCACAACCCTCCCTCCTCCCCTTGGAGTTGCAGTCATATGGTTTATTTTTGCTATTTTTGCTGTCTTTTAGCTATGTCATCAGACTGAGCAAGATGGCACCCTTGGGCGGGAAGGGGCCCGCGCATGCACGCTGCATTCCAAAAGGCTTTCTATGAAAGCTGGGGAAATGCTCCGCATGGGGGCTCCGTCGGCGCCGACATCACCCATATGTGATGACTGATTCCTGCTGCTCCTGGAGAACACCTGTTACAGGTGAGTAACTACTCTAAATACCACTTCATTCTTGGGTAACATCCCTATATCTTCCTCTGTAAAGACCGAAGCAAAGAATTCATTCGGTCTCTCCGCTATAGCCTTGTCTCCTCTTACTGCCCCTTTTACCCCTCTATCATCTAATGGTCCAATTGACTCTCTCACAGGCCTTTTGCTACGAATGTATTTGAAAAAGCCTTTATTTTGTGTTTTTGCTTCCGTAGTAAGTTCCTTCTCAAATTCTCGCTTTGCCTGCCTTATCAATGCTTTGCATTTAACTTGCCAGTGCTTGTTCTGTTTCCAGTTTTCGTCATTTGGCTCTTTTTTCCATTTCCTGAAAGATGCTTTTTTGGCAGCAACAGCCTCTCTGACCTCACCTTTAAACCATGCTGGCAGTTTTTTGACTTTCTTCCACTTTTCTTAATGCGCGTGGAATACTGCTGGTCTGGGCTTCCAGGATAGTATTTTTAAACATCGCCCAAGCTTGATGTAAGTCTTTAACCTTTGCAACTGCTCCTTTTAGTTTTTTCTTAACTGTATTCCTCATTTTATCATAGTCCCCCTTTTGAATGTTAAAAGGTAGTACTGTGGATTTCTTTACTATCCCTCCTCCACTAATTAAATCAAACACAATCATGCTATGATCACTATTGCCAAGTGGTCCCAACACCCTTATTTCTTGCCCCAGATCTGGTGTTTCACTAAGGACTAGGTCCAGTATGGCTTCCCCTCTAGTTGGTTCCCCTCTTGGAACTCCCCTCTGGAAATTCTCCAATAGCCTTAGGCTCCCAAGGAAGCAGCCACTCTGCCCATTCATGAAATTCTTCATGATTTGATGCTCAGAATGTGGCATACACCTTTGACCACATCTCCTCATTCTAGGAGACTCGATACCATGTATCCAGTTCCACCATGTTCTGGTTTTCAAAAGACTCAGCTGCCACACCATTCAATGGTAGTGGAGTCAGCCATGCGTAGGATGAAAAGTGCAAAGAGACATGCATCCAATCCTCCAGGTCGTGAATGCAGGACTCTTGACGCTTTTGGGCGTCAAACGTTTCAGGCTTCCATGCTTTCAGCTAGGATCAGCTCATATATTTTATATATGGGAATGTTCTTCAGAGGTCACAGGAGATTTGTAACTTATGAGCCCCCTTCTCCCTGAGGACAAATGACAGGACTTTCTCACTCTGGTCAAGCATGCTCAAGATGTCTCCAAGTTTGTAAACATCAGCAGAACCTCTGCTATTGCCATTGGTGCACGTCGGACTGCCTGGTTTCAGGCATCAGACTTGGAGATTTGGGTACAGGATAAATTGGGAAACATCCCTTGCACAGGAGAAAACCTCTTTGGCAAGAATTGGCAGGAGAAGGCTTATGAGATAGATACTGACAATCTCACTTTAGACAGATTGTCAAAATCTACAGCCACCCCAGCCAAAAAGAAACCCTATAAAAAAAAACCTTTTTCAGCAAAAAGAGGAAGTTTTATCCATCCTATACCCGGCAAGGGCATGCTCAGGGTCAAGTTGCCCAGAAGGGTCAACAGCAACAATCCAGACAAAAGAAGCCAAAAGGCCTTAGAGCTCAAGCAGCTCCACAGGCCCAGCCCCCTCAAGGGCTTTGACTCCTTCATAGAGAACTTAGCCTTCCTGCCTCTGAAGGGGCCAGAACCCCTAAACATTCCAGGCAGGTTGTGTCATTTTGCCAACAGATGGCACCAAATAACAGAAAACTGGACTCTGTCCATTGTGGGAGAGGGGTACAAGCTTCATTTTCACAGCATGCCCCCTCCTACAATCATAAGACAGTTCAATGCCCAAACCTCTACAGGCAATCTACTGGATCAAGAGGTCTCAACACTCTTTGCTCAAGGAGCAATAGAGGAGGTGCCCATTCTTCAGCAGGGTGCTGGGTTCTACTCCCCCCTATTTTCTTATTCCAAAGAAAGTAGGAGGACGCAGACCCATTCTAGACCTCAGAGAACTGAACAAATATCTGTTCCGAGAAAAGTTCAAAATGATTTCTCTGGGAACTCTTCTGCCATACCTTCAAAGTCAGGATTGGCTATGTTCTCTAGATCTAAAGGATGCATATACTCACATTCTGATCCATCCAGATCACAGGAAATTCTTACGATTCCTTTTTCAAGGGAAAACATTTCTAATACAGGGTTCTTCCCTTTGGTCTGGCTTCGGCACCAAGAGTATTCACGAAATGCATGGCAGTAGTAGCTGCATTTCTGTGTACTCTGGGGATATTCGTCTTCCTTTACTTGGATGACTTGCTCATTCGAGCCCCCACGGTTCCAGAAGTCAAATCTGCACTGTCTCGCACAATGCGAATCCTTCAATACTTGGGATTGGTCATAAACCTCCCAAAATCCCAACTAGTTCCGTTTCAGTCCCTAGAGTTTATAGGAGCTCATTTGGATACCAGACAGTCAAGGGCTTTTCTCCCACAACCCTGTCTTCGTATAATGCAGCTAGCTTCTCAAGCAGCGGTGAAGTCCTTCCTAACTGCTCGAGAACTACTACAACTATTGGTACATATGGCATCCCTATGCTCGCCTTCATATGTGAGCAGCCCAGTGGACCCTATCCACACAGTGGACACAGGCCACAGGACGTCTGTCGGACAAGATATCAAACTCACAACAACTGATATTGTCCCTACAATGGTGGCAATCACTGGAAAATCTTCTAGTGGGGTCTCCTTTTCAGCAACCCCTATTCCAGGCAAGCCTAACAACAGATGCATCACAGGTGGGATGGGGAGCACACCTGCATCATCTCTCTACCTAGGGTACCTGGACTCCACAGGAGGCTTGTCTTCACATAAACCTCCTGGAACTCAGAGCAATCTATCTAACTCTTTGAGTATTCCATGCCCAGCTGAGCTACAAGACAGTCCTAGTCGAAACGGACAATCAAGTAGCTATGTTCTACGTGAACAAGCAGGGCGGAACAGGCTCTCTGTCATTATGCAATGATGCTTTACGACTATGGGCCCTCACCAGAGAGCATCAAATTCACCTTCTCGTGGTATAACTTCCAGGCATTCAAAACCTTTGGGCAGACAAACTCAGCCGAGTACTGCTGCCTCATGAATGGTCTCTCCACCTAGACCAGGTGGCCAAGATATTTCAAATCTGGGGAACCCCAGACATAGACCTATTTGCAAGTCCACTGAATGCCAAACTTCCCCGGTTCTGTTCCAGGATTCCGGCTCAAAATTGCCAGGCAAGGGCCGCTTTTCTTCTTCACTGGGGTCACAACTTCCTCTATGCCTTCCCACCCATTCCCCTCATCCCCAAAATACTCTTCAAGCTTCAGAGAGACAGAGGTTGTATGATTCTCATAGCACCACGGTGGTCACGCCAAACGTGGTATCCCCTGCTTCTACATCTCTCTCAAGCTGCACCTCTGGAGTTAGGCTATGCTCCAGATCTCCTTTCCCAAGAGAATGGGATGCTATGGCACGTGAATCCCCAGTCCCTGCATCTCAGGGCCTGGTTGCTGAAAGGTTATGATCCTGAAGGTCTAAACTTTCTCAACAGGTAAAGGATATCCTTCAGGCTTCTAGAAAACCTTCCACAAGACGCTCTTACGCCTTCAAGTGGAAACGTTTTACTATATCGTGATCTCCAGGAACAAGCAGGAATGAGTCTTCACATATGGGTACGTCGGTACCGACGGAGCCTGCACGGGAATGCTCCCCAGCATCCAATCAGAAAGCTTTTGGGAGCATCCCTCGCGCCTGCGCGCTGACTTCCCGCCCTTTCCACTTCTTCTCCTCAGTTTTCGTATTTCCGCGGAGCCGGCAGGACGTCCTCCTGTCACCGCAGAAACTTTTTTCTTTAAATACTTCATTTCTTGTGGTCGCGGCTGTTTTTTCCGCCGACACCGGTACCGCCGGTGGTTTTTTCTTTCTTTTTTCTTAGACTCAGAGAGATTTTTCCCTCTGTTTCTGTCTTAACTTTTTGGGCCTACAAGGCCTCTCCATCATGGAGCCGCCTTCTCCTAAGAAGTGCCTTCACTGTGGAAACACAGTTTTCTTTTTAGACTCCAATCTCTGGTGTCTAACCTGTTTGGGTCCTGACCCTTTTTCCCCTGAACTATCAGGCTGCAATGCTGAGAGAAGACCTTCCCTCTTTCAAGTTTCCCTCGATACCGTTTTCCCTCCTGCAGTGAGGGCACCGGGTTTTTCTTCTCTACAGGATCAGGTAACCCACAAACAGTCTGTTAAGACTTGCCAATCCTTGAGAGGTAGGTCTCATGCCACGCATGATGATGGCTCCGGCCTTGCCCTCAAGACCCCATTGGCATTAAAACCCCGGCGGGAGTCTTCGGGCTCCAAAGCATTTCAGGGGTTTCAGGTTGTTCCTGGGGCTCACCCCTCACAGAACATACCTGAGCCGTGCTCGGGGGTGGTATCCGCTTCGAGCAGTACCGATACACCGGCACCGGTGTCGAGTGTTCCACTCTTCACCAGGGATCGTCATCTGGCGTCCTCGGTACCTTCGGGACTGATCGATACGTTCCAGATTGACTTTCCTGTTTCTAAGCCATGTTCGGTGGTGGTACCCGCTTCGAGCGGTACCAATACCCCGGCATCGGCACCGGTGTCGAGTGTTCCACGTCGGTGCACTCTAGACATGCATCGATAGATTCGCTCCCTTCGATGCCGAGTCTGGAATCGATATCTAGTCTAGATGACTGGGTACCGACGCGCCTTGGAACCGACCCTTGTCGTTTCCGGATACGCAGTACCGAGTATACTCACCAAGACTCTCTGGTTACCTCGGTACCGCTTGAGCAGCCTCCGATGACGTGCTCGATGCCATTACCGGTATTGGTATCGATGTCGATTCCTGCAGTTACATCGGTGCCATCGATCCATTCCATGCCTAGTTTGGAATCGATACCTGGCATAGACGATGCAGTACTAACTGCCTCAAATCGTGACTGCCAGTATCATTATCCATCTAGTAAGGTTCTTTTTCTGCACCAGACCAGTACATCCTCTGGTGCTCAGGCTGCATCTTCAACCTTAGCCTTCCCAGGGATGGTTCCCATTGGAGATCCTTCTTTTAAGAAGTTTCTCCTTGACATGGCAACCTTTCTTGCTATTCCTATCCCTGGCTGTAATCTTAACCAAGGCTCTCCTGCAGAAAAGGGAAATATAATGCTTCCTTTACATCATTCTTTGCAGGATCTTCTTCTGAGAATATGGGAATCACCTTTAAGGGTTCCCTCACCTTCTACAGCAACTAATGTTCTGTATCAGGTGCCCCCCTCTCCAGGGTTTCAAAAGAATCAACTTCCCCATCATTCCATTGTAGTGGAATCAGCAATGAGGAAGGTAAAAAGCAAGAAGAAGCATTCTTCTTATCCGCCAGGTCGTGCTTCTAGAGCACTTGATGCCTTTGGACGTCAAACCTTCCAAACATCTATGCTGGCATCAAGAATTATTTCTTATATATTTTATACGAGTCTAACACTCCAGGAGGTCACAAAGAAATTATCTCTTTTGACTCCTTTTTTGTCAGAGCCTAAGGCTGCTGACTATTCCTTGCTTCTTAATCATAGCCGGAATATCTCTTGGTTTCTTTCTTGTGCTTCTCTAGACTCTTTTGAGTCTGTTAGCAGATCCTCTGCTATTGCCATTGGAGCACGTCGTAGAGCCTGGCTCCAAGCTTCTGACTTGAACAGATGGGCACAACATACACTGGGTAATTCTCCTTGTACTGGATAAAATCTCTTCAATAAGGAGGCTTTACGTCAGGTTGCTCATTGCTCCACTGACTTCCCTGGTTCTGGAGACCATTCTAAGCCGCCTTCCCCAGGAGGTAGGAAATGTCCTACCAAGCCTTCTTTCCCTAAGAAAAGAAGGTTTCACTCTTCTCCTGCCCATCATCCAGAGGTGCCCAAGCAAGGGACACCTCGTCCTAGTCTGAAGTTTCCAAACTCTAGCCAGTCTCAACATACCCAGCAACCATAGGTTCTGGAGGTTACAATCTACACTTAACCTCTTCTTAACAGAGGTTTGTTCACTGTTTTTTCTTAAAGCTCTACACTGGGGTTTTCCTTTTTCAGTATGCTAAGCTGTCAGGATATTCTTGTCCATGGGTTACAGAATTCTCCTCTTCTTACTACCAGAAAGGGAGGTTACAACTATCTCATGATAGTTTCTGTCCCAACCTGAACATTTTTTCCTTCAGCTGACTCGCCATATGGGTAAGTCACCCTTCCCCTCTCATCCAGGGTTTCCCCTGACTGAGTGGTACCATACTGAAAAGCTTCTCTAGCTTTCATTCCAGTGTAGACTTTTTGTTTCCTTGAATACATTCTCAAGATAACTCATCAGACAGGGACAGGAATATCTCCTCTCCCTTTGTCTGTTTCTCTGCTGTCTTTTTCAGCTGCTGTGCATGCAGGAGTTCCAGTGATTGAACTACTGGTACTTTTCCACAAGTTCCAGTCTATCTTCCACAATTTTTGTCTAGCCTCAGTAGTGATTCCAAGCTAGTCCTCATCTATCATGGATAATCCTACTCACCTTAGGCTTCTCACATTATCTTCTTCTAGCCATCTCCTTTTCCTAGGATGTGGCAACACACCTGACTTCAGTCAGTTTTATCTCATAATTCTCCTGCACAATGCTCTCTGCAATCTTCAGAGAAGCTTTCTACTATGGGCCCTTGCTACAGAGCATTGATCTTTGTCTTTGAGGGCTATTCTATATAGTAGAAAAAAGCTTATAAATCATTCTCATGACTGTGAGGGTTCTCCACACCCTCTTGTCTCCTGTTATAATTCAGAATATAAGCTTTTTCTGCGTGAATATCCAAGGCTATTAGTAACACATGATACCCCTATGTCCCTCCAGTGGGTCCTCCTGGTATCTCCTCTATGCGTTTCTACCCATCTACCATGTCAGAGTTCTAAAGGACTCTCGACTTGCTCTTTACAGACTGATGATATCCTCTGTTTTTCACGCAGCCATCCTGGTTATTTTACTGGATTGCATTCCTGCATCCTCTTAACCCACGGAAATAGATTCTCTATATATCTGTCAAGTGGGTTTCACCCTCTTGTTGTTGGATGAATCTTTCCCCTTCACATTCCCCATGTGAATGTTCTTATGGGGCTTGGTGTATCTTCAGACTTATTGTCATGTATGTAAATATCTCTATATATGCCTCTACATACATATGTCTGTAAGCTGTGTGTGCATAATTATGCCCCATATGTATATATATATCCACCTATATATATATATATATATATGTTGATACATATTCTGCATATCTAGATATATATATATATATATATATATATATATAGGGAGATATATATATACACCGATATATATATGTATATCTGTTGGGAGATTTTTTATAGATCGATATGTATTACATACTATCTCCTCACTGTCTATGCTATAGCAATTTGCACCTTTCTCAGAGGTTACAGACAGTGGGCTCCCTTTTTCATACTGTTCCTTAGTATGTAGGGACTGTTATGCTCACAGCCACTACTGTGGTGATAACAGCTTCCGCTTTGCTCTAGGTCTCCCTATTCTTGAAGATTCAAGCTTCAATATCTTTCCTATCTCTCATCAGCTAGGAAAGATAGTGTACATCTTCATTGTTTTTGAGTACACATTGTTCTGCTTGGGAATATGGGCTTTTTTCCATAACCCTTCTTCCCTGCAGGACTGGGCTAGTTGTCCAAATCGGTCAGTCTTCTTCTTTTAGTCCTCAATGTTATGACTCTGTACCTAAAAGAGTTTTCAGCTTTTTCTCATAAAGCTTTCCATTGAAGACCTGCCGTTCTAATCCTACCCCAGTTGACACCTGGATCACCTGCTAATTCCAGGTCTGGACCTTCACCCTCACTGCTGTGAGGTCACCTTGAGGATTCCGCTACTGCATATCCAGTAGACTCCATCACGCTTTCTACTTCCTACAATCCAGTAGGTAAGCTCCATATTATAACTGTTCATTAAATGATTTTAATGGTACTTATCATACATGCCATGGACTCCCCTCCTGTAGTCCTTGGGTTTGCTGTTTCCTTACAGCTCTTCTATTCTCAACTCCTACCCTCCATTCCCTCATGGGATGCCGGAGATCCTGTGTGGGAAATGCACTCCTGATCAGGAACATGCATTTTATGGGATCTCCTCCTGGCATCTCTAGCTAGGGAGTCCCCATATGTGAAGACTCATTCCTGCTTGTTCCTGGAGATAGCACAGTTACTTACCTGTAACAGGTGATCTCTGGGAACAGCAGGAATAAGTCTTCACAACCCACCCACCTCCCCTAGGAGTTGTATCTATCTATCTCCTTTCCTCTTTCTCTCCTTTGTCTCAGCTATGATCCTCAACTGAGGAGAAGTGGAAAGGGCGGGAAGTCAGCGCGCAGGCGCGAGGGATGCTCCCAAAAGCTTTCTGATTGGATGCTGGGGAGCATTCCCGTGCAGGCTCCGTCGGTACCGACGTACCCATATGTGAAGAGTTATTCCTGCTGTTCCCAGAGATCACCTGTTACAGGTAAGTAACTGTGCTTTCACAGAAGGGGTTAAACCCCCTTATGTGATACCTTTGGAATCGATACTAGAGTATCTACTTCATTTATCAAATTCTGGTCTAAAGACCAATTCAGTAAGAGTCCATCTTAGTGCAATTGCAGCTTCATATAAGCCTCTAAATCAGGGGTCTCAAACACGCGGCCCGCGGGCCGCATGCGGCCCACGAGACAACTTTGTGCGGCCCGCGATGGCGGAAAACAAAAAATCCCCCAAAACCCTGGCTTCTGCTGCTGCCGTTGCCGCCGTGGCAGCAGCAGAATCAATTGTTAAATTAAAAAAAAAAACTGACTTCTGCTGCTCAAGCAGCTGTCCTGCGGCCCCTTTCCCTCTGCCCGGAGATCCGACTCTGCTCTCAGCGGCGTGCTTTTCAAGCCGCGACGAGAGTATTCCCCTCTCGCGCGGCTTGAAAAACCGCGCGAGAGGGGAATACTCTCGTCGCGGCTTGAAAAGCACGCCGCTGAGAGCAGAGTCGGATCTCCGGGCAGAGGGAAAGGGGCCGCAGGACAGCTGCTTGAGCAGCAGAAGTCAGTTTTTTTTTTTAATTTGACAATTGATTCTGCTGCTGCCACGGCGGCAACGGCAGCAGCAGAAGCCAGGGTTTTGGGGGTTTTTTTGTTGGCCGGTAATGAGCTATGGAGGGGCTGACTGAACTGGAAGTGGGCTATTGGCAGAGGGGTGAGGGGGGGGGTTATGACTGGTAATGGGCTGGGGGGGGGGTTATAACTGGTAATGGGCTATGGTGGGGGCTAGGACTGGAAATGGGCAGATGGGGGTTAGGACTGGAAGTGGGCTATTGGCAGGGGGGGTTATGACTGGTAATGGGCTGGGGGGGGTTATAACTAGTAATGGGCTATGGTGGGGGCTAGGACTGGAAATGGGCAGATGGGGGTTAGGACTGGAAGTGGGCTATTGGCAGGGGGGGGGTTATGACTGGTAATGGGCTATGGTGGGGGCTAGGACTGAAAATGGGGTGATGGGGGATACGACTGCAAGTGGGCTATGGGGGGGACTAGGACTGGTAATGGGCTATGGGGGGGTAAGACTGAAAATGGGTTGATGGGGGGGTAAGACTGAAAATGGGGTGATGGGGGGGTAAGACTGGAAGTGCGCTATGGGGAGGTTAGGACTGGTTATGGGCTATGGGGGGTCTAGGACTGGTAATGGGCTGGGGGGGTTGCTAGGACTGGAAATGGGCTGAGTGGAAGGGGGGCTTGAACTGCAAATGGCTGATGGGGAGGGGGGCTTGGAATGGAAATGGGCTGTGAGGGGAGGGAGCTAGGATTGGAAATGGGCTGATGGGGGGCTAGGATTGGAAATGGGCTGATGGTGAGGCTAGGATAGGACTGGAAATGGACTGATGCAGGGACTAGAAAGGAGCAGATGCTGGGTGGGGCTGGAACTAGAAGGGAGCTGATGTTGGGGGAGGATTAGAATGGGATGGAGCTGGGAAAGTGAAATGGAGAGGGGAAAAATATTTTGTCTGGAAGAGAAGACAAATCTACAATTGGCCAGGTATTGGGAGAGTAAGTGGGGATTGAGGATGGAGGGGTAAAATTTGAGTGGATGAAATAGGAATGAGGAAAGAGCAAAAGGAGAAAGATTAGTATGTTAAAGCAGATGTAGAGAGAGAGAATGGAAAAAAACTAGAAGAGAGAAGAAAGGACAAATGGACAGCAGACGATGGAGATAGCAGAAGACACGAAGAAACCAGAAGTGGCTGGAGCAATTGCAACTGAAAAAAAATGCACAAAAGGTAGAAAAATATCTCTTTATTTTGAATTTATTAACTGGAATATGTCAGCTCTGGGAAATGTGCATCATTAATGTCTGTGCTTTGGTACAAGAAATTATTTATAGTTTTATTTCTACAGTGCTGAGGTATTCTGTGTAATTCCTATTTGACATTGCTACTTGTTCTCTTTTCCCAGTAGGTCATGTATTGTTCTCTGAAATGTATTGATTTAATATTTGCAGTGTTGCCTTTTGATAGGTAGGGTCTGGTGCTTTGTGAGTCCTGGTAGTGCTGTTATGATACGGGGGGTTTGCTATGGGTTCCAAATGGGCAGTGTTAGTAGTAGTTCCTAATGTGCCTGGCGGTTGGCACTGGATTATAGTAAGATAGAAATTTTCTAGTCTTTCTTTATCCATGCACTCATTATGCAACATTATGCAAATATTTATGCAAATGAGGCCCCTTATGCAAATGAGGCCCGTGTCTTATGCGGCCCCCGGGTTACTTTACAAGTCCTCATTCGGCCCTCAAAGCAATTTGAGTTTGAGACCCCTGCTCTAAATGGACAACCAATTTCCTTTCATCCACTCATAACAAGATTTATGAGAGGTCTTCTATTAACAAAGCCTCCCATCAGGCCACCACCAGTGGCATGGGATTTAAACCTAGTTCTCGGGCAGCTCATGAAACTGCCTTTTGAGCCTTTAGCCACTACAACCCTAAAGCTTTTGTCCTGGAAGGTTATCTTCCTAATTGCAATCACCTCTGCATGTCGCATTAGTGAATTGCAAGCTTTAGTGGCTGATCCTCCTTACACTAGGTTTCACCATGATAAGGTTGTTCTTAGAACTCATCCACACTTTATGCCAAAGGTGGTTTTGCCTTTTCATTTAAATCAGTCAATTTATCTTCCTGTATTCTTTCCGAGGCCTCATGCCTCTAATGCAGAAAGGAACCTTCATCTTTGGATTGTAAAAGAGCCTTGGCTTTTTACCTACAAAGAACACAGCAACATAGAAAGTCTTCTCAACTTTTTATTGCTTTTGATTCTAGTCATTTGGGACTTCTGGTCTCCAAGAGAACTTTGTCCAAATGGATTGCACAATACATATCCTTTGCTTATGAGAGTAAGAGTCGTCTTCTTCAAGGCCATGTCACAGCTCATAATGTGATAGCCTCTATGGCTAACCTTCACTCTGTGTCTATTGATGACATTTGTCGAGCAGCCACCTGGGCTTCGGTACACACCTTTACAGCCCACTACTGCCTAGATAAAGCCTCCCATTGGGATGCCTTCTTTGGCCAAGCTGTTCTTCAAAATCTCTTCCAGACCTAATTGAACTCCTACCCACCAACCCTGGTGGGATGCCAGAGATCCATGGAAGGAAGCATGTCCCACCTTACTTGGGTGGCAGCTTCCTGGGGCTTTCTCCCCGGCATCTTCAGCTAGGGAGTCCCCATATGTGAAAACTACATTCCTACTTGTTCCTGGAGATAGCGTGTTTACTCACCTGTAACAGGTGATCTCCGGGAACAGCAGGAATTTAGTCTTCATAACCCTCTCTGTCTCTTTCCTCTCTCCCTCTATCCTTTCACTCAGCTACAAACCTAACTGAAGAGGGACAGTTGGAAAGGCGGGAAGGCAGCGCGCATATGCTGAGGGATGCTCCCAAAAGCATTCCTATTGGACGCTGGGGAGCGTTCCCACGCATGCTCCGTCGGTACTGACGATACCTATATGTGAAGACTAAATTCCTGCTGTTCCCGGAGATCAGCTGTTACAGGTGAGTAACTATGCTATACTCCTGGCAATGGATGCCAGTCTCTTGGGCTGATGAAGAGCCCGTTGCTAAGACCATAAGGCCTAGGGCCTCTGGATCCACAGGGAAGAGGTGTGGTCCATCACCTTCTTCGAGGTGAGGGCTGTCGGGTTGGCTGTTCTGCATTTCCGGCCTCTGATTGAGGGCTGGGTGATTTGAGTGTTTTCAGACAACACCACAGCAGTGGCTTATGTTAATTGGCAAGGTGGCACGAGGAGTGCCAGGGTAGCTCTGGAGATGGCTCTCCTGTTTGCCTTGGCAGAGAAGAACCTCCTAGCGTTGCCGCAGTGGACAGTGTGAAAGCAGACTTTCTCTGCCGGCATTCTCTGGGTCCTGAAGAATGGGAGTTGAGTCAGGAGGCGTTTCAGTTGATTCTATGCCATTGGGGTTGCCCTGAAATAGATCTGATGGTGACCTGCTCCAGTGCCGAAGTTTTATGCGTCTTCAGTTGCCACATGGAGATTGGGTCAGAGGGCATCGATGCCCTCACTCAGCCTTGGCCAGGTCAACACCAGCTATATATGTTTACTCTGTGGCCCCTGTTGGGGCATGTGCCTCCGCATATAGAATGCTACCTGGGCAGGATTGTTCTGGTCATGCCAGATTGGCTGAGGAGAGCGTAGTTCAAAGACCTGATGCAGCTCCTGCAGGCGCCGCCTCTTCGGTTGTTTCCGTCTCCGGGTCTGCTGTAGCAGGGACCAGTCATCCTGGAGGACCCAGTTACATTCTTGCTTATGGCGTGGCTCTTTTAAGGAGATGGTTAAGGTGTAAGGGTTACTCCCCAGGGGCCTGATCTCGATATATCCCAGGGGCCTGAGGCGGCCAAGCTGCCATCTGTTGGCCTTTTTACAGTATGGACTGGAGGAAAACTTCCCTTTGCTACCTGAATGTTCAGGTAGCAGCTTTGGCCTGTTTCCAAAGCCCGGTGGCTGGTAAGTCTCTAGCCTTGCACCCGGACTTCTTGAGTTTTCTCCAAGGAGTTTGGTATCCGAGTCCTCCCCTCCAGTCTGTAATTCCTTCCTGGAATCTGTATCTGGTGCTCAGGTCCCTGATGGTGGTGCTCTTTGTGCTGTTGAAGCTCGCTACTTTAAAGGATTTGACACTGAAGACATTCATCTTGGTTGTGATTTGTTCCGCAAGGGGGATTTCTGAGCTCAAGGCTTTGTCTTGCTGATATCCTTATCTGACTTCTTCAAGGAGGCCAATTCCATTCAGCTTTCCTTCTTGCCTAAGGTGCTTTCTCCCTTTCATGTGAACCAGGTGGTACGCCTGCCCTCCTTCTCTAAGGAGTAATGCCAGGGGAAGGATAAGGATCTTTGCCTTATAAGTTGTCCAGAGGATTTCTTTGGTACTTGGAGGTAACCAATTCCTTCTGTAAGTTCGACCATCTTTAGTGCTGTTTACTGGCCTGAGAAAGGGTGACATGGCAGCTAAGTTGACTTTGAGGCACTGGATTAAGGAGACCTTTGCCTTGATGTATCTGTTAAGGAACCAGCTGGTTATGGAGGATTTGCACGCCCATTCTACCTGAGCACAGGCATCCTCAAGGGTGGAGTAGAGCTCGGTAGCCCCTGTAGACATTTGTTGGGCAGCAACTTGGGCATTACTTTACACTTTCATCGAGCATTACTGCTTGGATGTGCATGCGAGAGCTGACACTGCCTTTGGCTCAAGGGTTTTGTGTGCCCCAGGGATCTGTCCTTGGTCCGATTCTTTTTAACTTCTTAGTGATATAGCGGAAGGGCTGTCGGATAAGGTTTGCCTCTTTGCGGATGATACCAAAATCTGCAATAGAGTAGACACCCAGGAAGGTGTAGATAACATGAGGAGGGATCTAGCTAAGCTTGAAGAATGGTCTAGAATTTGGCAGCTGGGATTTTAATGTTAAAAAATGTAAGGTCATGCATTTGGGCTGCAGCAATCCAAGGGAGCAATACAGTATAGGGGGTGAAGTACTTTTGTCCACTAAAGAAGAGCAGGACCTAGGCGTGGTTGTGTCTGATGATCTTAAAGTAGCTAAACAAGTAGAAATGTCGACAGCAAAAGCTAGAAGGATGCTTGGGTGCATACAGAGAGGAATGGCTAGCAGAAAAAAAGAGGTGATAGTGCCTCTGTATAAGTCTTTGGTGCGACTTCATTTGGAGTGTAGTGTGCAGTTCTGGAGACCGCACCTTCATAAGGATGTGAACAGGATGGCGTCTGTGCAGAGGGGTGGCTACTAAAATGGTTAGTGGTCTTCATTATAAAGCATATGAGAACAGACTTAAGGATCTTAATATGTACACCTTAGAGGAAAGGCGGGATAGAGGTGATATGATTGAGATGTTTAAATACCTCCGTGGCATAAATGTTCAGGGGGAGAGCCTCTTTCAATTGAAAGCAAGTTCTGCTAGGAGGGGACATGGGATGAGGGTGAAGGGGGATAGATTCAGGAGTGATATGCGGAAATATTTCTTTACGGAAAGAGTGGTGTATCCGTGGAATAGTCTCCCAGTGGAGGTGGTGGAGATGAGGACAGTAACTGAATTCAAAAAAGCATGGGACAAAACACAGAGGATCTCTAAAGGAAGAAAGGGGACTGTTGTAGTTGTTGATATGGAAGGACAGACTAGATAGGCCATGTGGTCTTTTTCTGTCGTCATATTTCTGTGTCTGTCTTCTTTCCCACTCAGTGGAGTTGTAGCTTTGGTGCATCTCACTTGTCTGCACTGTTCTGGCAGGACGATATGGAAGGTGACATTTTACTTAGCAGTTAATGGCCTTTCCTTGACTCCTACTAGACCAGTCCAGGGCCCATCCCTGGAATTGTATTCCTCTGTTCGTCTGCTGCAGTACCCTTGGATCTGCTCTGATTTTTGTACTTGGCTCTGCAGGTCCATCGTCTACTGTCAGTCTTATGTTTTATGCTTTCCTGTATATAGTTCTCTATTGTTGATCACTCATTATAGCTCATGGTTGAGGTTGTGCGAGGCTTGCCATGTTTCTCCCATATGCTTTGGGGCAAATACTGAAGAGACCTCTGGTGGCTGAGACAAATAGAGATGTAGTGATGTCATTGAAATCTGGAATTTTCATTAGTTCTTTGTCTCCACAAATCTGCTGGTAGGGGAACACAACCCACTTGTCTTGACTGGTCTAGCAGGACTCAAGGAAAGACATTAACTGGTAAGTAAAATATCACCTTATGAATGAACTAGGCCTGCAACTGATTAGATCTCACACTCCAAACTATAAGATCATGCAAGTTTTCAGTGTCTTCATAGGAATAAAATTCTGCAGTGAGATAGAAAATATTGAGGTTAATTGTAAAAACCATTTACATGCATAAGGTGTACACAGAAATGGCTTATATTAAAATTTGCTTGGACTAGATTTTGGTAAAAAATAGCATAAAGAGGCATTCACAATGGTGAAATTGAAGAGGGTGTTGGCATTTGTTTCTTTATAACACATGCATGCATTTGCCTTTTACAAGTATGACTAATCAGCTGTACAAGTGGGTGATGTCATACAGTGTCATAAAGACTGAGTAGCTCTCTGAATGCAGAATGAATTAGAAAAATTTCATGCATGGCTTGTCCTGCACATTTGTACTGCTGTGCTGGTACCTCTGTTTTATTTTTTTCCATTTAACTGTCTGGACGTTTTAACTAGTTCTTTCATCCTTGTGATAGGCTATTCATTTTTTCTCAACATACTTTCTAAATTATATTAATTTCTTTGTTTTCTTGTTCCAGTTTGTTTTCACTTTTCATATTTAAAAAATAAAAAAGGAGTTGGATTTAGCATCTTTAATATTTACAATACCTTCAGAAAAAATGGTATTTCATAAAATCTCCAGCCTATCACAGGAAAATGTGCATTTCAGATGGTCACAAAGTTTGTGCCATCTGTATGGGCTCAACACATGACCAGGACAATTGGTACAAAGTGCCAAAGAAACCATAAAAGTAAACCAGTAGAATTTCTAAGAGCATCAGCAGGCACTTTGAAACTGAAGAGTTGCTTCTGAAAAGCTGCAGTGAAGTAATCTCCTTATGTAGTAGTGTGCAAAATCCAGTTGTCGTCTGGAAAACAAAGTAAAAAATCGGAGAGGATTCTGTGCCCATGACATTTGAGATAATGCCAGCAAGGGTGGCAGTAGCGTTCTCCAGGAATAAGCAGGAAGTCAGTCCTCACTTATGGGTGATGTCGGCACCGACGGAGCCCACGTGGAGCAATTCCCCAGCTTTCAAAGAAAGCCTTTGGGATTGCTGCCACGCATGCGTGGTCCTCTTCCGGCCCAAAGGTGCCATCTTGCTCAGTCAGGTCCCTTAGCTTGAGCCCTACCAAGCAGATGGCAAGTGTAGGATAAAAATTCAGCAACTCATCAGGGGAAGGGGGAGGGTAGTGAGGACTGTTTCCTGCTGTCCCTGGAGAACACCTGCTACAGTTGAGTAACTGCTTTATCCAGGAACAAGCAGGAAGTCAGTCCTCACTTATGGGTCTCCCCAGCTACAGGCTACCAAACCCGTAACCAAAAAATGCCTCCGCGAGGTCGTGAGCAGAAGTCGATGGCCGAAGGAGCCTGAGTCCTCGGGTCCCTGGGGCGAAACCCTCGGTTGCCGTGGAGAAGGGTCGGAGGGCAAGAGTTGCTTATACCCAGAACAGACTACGGAGTACAGCCTGGCCGAAAGCGCTGTTCCGGCGGACTCCCTCTCCAGGAAGTAGTGCAAAGCAAATGTGTTTGCTGAAGACCAGGTCACAGCCCGGCAGATGTTCATCAGCGGCACCGAACGCAGCGAAGCTACTGAGGCCGCCTTGGGTCAGACACCATGTGCGGTGACCCGCCGATCCAGCGGGGCGCCCGCCTTCGCATGAGCAAAAGCGATGCAGTCCGTCACCCAGAGGGAGAGTGCATTTTGTGACTGCCCCAGGCGATTGGGGTCATAAGTCACAAAGAGCCGGCCAGACTTTCGATGAGGCTGGGTGCGCTGCAGATAGAAGGCAAGAGACCTCTTGCAGTTGAGTGTATGCAACACCACCGACACCTGGTCGGCATGCAGTCTCGGGAAGAAGGTCAGCAAGACTACCTCTTGATTGAGGTAGAAATCAGAGGCAACCTTCTGTAGAAATTTGGGGTGGGTATGGAGGACCACCCTGTTGCTGTAGAACCTAGTGTAAGGGGCATCAGCCATGAGAGACTGGAGCTGACTTACTCGGCGGACCGATGTCAAAGCCACCAGGAAGGCCACCTTCCAGGATAGCACGTCATCATCGGCTTGAAGCGCTAACGCTTAAGCTGCATGAGCACTACATTCAGGTCCCACTCCGCCGGGGGAGGCCGGATGGGAGGTTTGGAAAGTAAGAGATCCCACATAAAGCGGGAGACCAAGGGCTGCTCCGAGAGGGGTTTACCCTTCACGGGGAGGTGATTCGCTGAAATGGCGCTCAGGTGCACCCTGACCGAGTTTGATTTCAGCCCTTCCTTCGAGAGGTGGAGGAGGGTACTGGAGGACCCATTGGGTAGGACAAAAGAACAGGTCGATCTGGAGCCTGGAGCACCAGACTGAGAAGCGTTGCCACTTGAAGGCATAAGCTCACCTCGTTGAGTCCTTTCTTGAGGCGAGGAGGACCTCCTCTGGGAGGCCCAGCAGGGCTAGGGAGACCCATTCAGCCACCAGGCTGTGAGAGACAACAAGGCTAGGTTCGGGTGGAACACCCACCCCTCCTCCTGCGTTAGGAGACCTGGGGCACAGCCCAGGGGAACTGAGGGCTTGGACGCGAGCCGGAGCAGGAGTGGGAACCATGGCTGTCGAGGTCAAAAGGAAGCGACGAGGATCACCGATGCCTGCTCCCGCTGAACCTTGTGGAGGGTCCTCGCAATGAGAGGAGTGGGGGAAACGCATAAAGAAACCTGGAGGTCCAGCTCGGGAGGAACGCATCCGGGGCCTCCCTGCTTGTGTGTGGAATCGGTCCACAGAAGTGGGGAAGCTGCATGTTTGTCGGGCTGGCAAACAGATCCATGATCGGGATCCCCCACCAATGGAATAAAAGGCTGGCCACCTCCGGGTCCAGCTGCCACTTGTGAGGGTGGAGGATCCTGCTGAGTTTATCCGCAAGAACGTTCTTGTGGCCCAGAAGGTAGACTGCTCGTAGGGTCATCCCCTGACGGAAGGCAAAGAAGCAGAGGAGAACTGCCTCCCGGCAGAGGAAGTGGGAGCCTGTGCCCCCCTCCTTGTTGGTGTAAAACATTGCTTCTCGGTTGTCGGTCTGCACGAGCACTGACTTCCCTTTCAGATGGTCCTCGAAGGCCTTCAGGGGCCATCAGACCTCCTGAAGCTCAAGCAAGTTTATCTGTTGCTGGGACTCTTCGGGCAATCATCGTCCCTGAGTGCACAGTGCACTGCACTGCAGTGTGCACCCCACCCCAGCAGGGAAGCATCCATCGTCAGGACGAGTTCATGCTGAGGGGTTTGGAAGGTCAGCCCCCTGAAGAGATTGTGGGCATCCTGCCACCAGTTCAGGGACCTACGAAGGTTGTGGGAGATCCAAATGTGATCTCAGAGCTGACCCGAGACCGGGCTCCACTGAGCACTGAGGCACCACTGAGCCATCCGCATATGGATGTGGGCGTGGGGAAGCACATGGACTGTGGAGGCCATGTGCCCCAGGAGGCGCAGCATAGTCCAGGCTGTAACCCGGGTGTTGCTCTGGACCTGAGCCCTCAGGGCTCAGAGGCGGTCTGCACGGTCCACTGGCAGGAAGGCGGTCGCTCACTCGCTGAGTGTCGAGACCTGAACTGATAAGCTACAAGGTCTGCACCGGCTCGAGGTGGGACTTGGGGTAGTTGACTAGGAACCCCAGGCCTTTGAGAAGAAGGATCATGCGCGACACTGCTGATTGAGCTTCTCTGGCCGAGGGCCCCGGTGACAAGCCAGTCATTGAGGTAAGGAAAGACTGACACTCCCTGCCATCTGAGGGAGGTGGCTACCGTGGAGAGGCACTTTGTGAAGACCCACAGAGCAGACGCAAGCCCGAAGGGGAGCACCCTGTATTGGTACTGCTCTCCCTGCACCCTGAAGTGCAGGTATTGCCTATGCTGGGGGTGGATCAGAATGTGGGCGTAAGTGTCCCTGAGATCCAAGTAGCATAGCCAATTGCCCTGCTGGAGGAAGGGCAGCAAGACGCCAAGCAATAGCATTTTGAACTTCTCCCGCACCAAAAACTTTCTGAGGTCGAGGATAGGCCATAGGCCTCCCGTCTTTTCGGGACGAGAAAATACTGGGAATAGAAGCCCCGACCTTGGAGGTGTGTCGGTATCCTCTTGACTGCCTGCTTGGCGAGGAGGTTGTCCAGCTCCTGCTGCAGGAAGGTCAGGTGTGTGGGGAGTCAAGAAGGCTCTGCCGGGGAGAAGGGAGGGGGTTGCCTGTTGAGGAGGCGGCGATACCCATCTCGGATTACCTGGAGGACCCAGGTGTCCAAAGTGACGGACGCCCACTGAGGGACGAAGAGGGACAGGTGTACCCCCACCGGCTGCGAAGCTACTGAGGGGTGAAAGGCTTCGCTGCTGGCATCAAAACCCATGGGCCAGCTGGAGTGACGCCAGAGTTTGGGTCTTAGGCCCTTAAGACTTGCGATAACCATGGGGAGCCTTTCCCTGCATTGCTGTGGTCGGTGCAGGAGTGGGTGGGTAGGGTGGGTAACCCTGGTACGATAGGCGCTTCCTCGGGAAGAACAGCTTCTTAGCTTGTTGCTTCTTTCAAGGGAGGGAGGAGGTCTAGCACGCGAGGCAGGTTCGGGTGAGGAACTCTGTTTCTATCTTGGCAGCCTTATTCTCCATAGGCTTACTGAAGAATTGCTCGCCGAGGCAGCGGACATCCAGGAGCTTTTCCTGGACCCACTGCTCCAAGTCCGAGGACTGGATTCATGCCTGGCGTCAGGCCCTGATGCCGGCAGCCGCCACCCGGGCTGAGGATTCAAATCCGTTGTAGGCGGCATGGGAAAAGTATTTGGAGCACTCCACGATGGATCTCAGGAGGGTCTGGAACATAATGAGGGGTTCGCCCATGAGGCCCACGGAGAAACCCCCAAGCTCCTTGGTGAGGTCGCATAAGAACATGTCCATGTACAATTGGTAAGTCTGAATATGGCATGTGAGCCTGGACCCCTGGTAATCCTTGCGCCCTAAGGCGTCAAGGGCTCTCAGCTCCCTACCCAGCGGAACCGAAGAGTGCGACTTCGGACTCTTTTGCTTCCGCATCGCCGATTTTACCACCATGGAGGTGTAGGGAAGCTGGGTCTTCCTAAACCCGGGGCCGCGCTGGACCCTGTACATCACGTTAAGGCGCTTACTCAAAATGGGAACCAAGGCAGGTGTCTCCAACATGCGGAGTAGCAGCCTGGACAGAATGGGAGGAACTGGGATAGTAAGAGACTCCCGAGGCAGAGACTTGTACTGCAGGATATCCAGCTCTTCGGCCCGAGGTGGCTCCTGAGCCTGGGTAGCCAGGTTAAGGGCCCGCGCCGTGTCCCGCACGAACACTAGAAAGGATGTGTCCTCGGGAGGCGAATGCCTCTGAAAGGCGGGCAGTGATGGGTATGAAGGGAGGTCCCTGTGTGCGCAGGTCTCTGGAGAAGTATCCCCATCTCACTCCCACCCCAAGAAATCTGAGGAGGAGTCCGATTCGGGTTGGTCGCCCTGTCCAGAGGTCGAGGCCCGCTTGGAGCCGGAAGCCCTGGAGAATCTTGCCCCCGAGGAACGAGAAGGCGAGCAAGACCGAGGCCAAAAACGCTCACGGCTCTCGGAGGTTTCCAGGGTGGGTTTAGATATCCCTGCCGAGGAAATCTCTGTCTCCAAGCGTGAGCTAGCCATGCTGGGTGTGATTGCCTGCTGTGCAGATAAAAGGGCAGAAATACTGCGCTCTTGTGCCAGCATACGGGACTCCCACGAGGGCATGGAACCCTGCAACGCCATCCCTGGGGTTACCGGATTGGGTGTCGAGGAGAAGAGGGGGTCCTCACCGGGACGGTCCTCAGGAGACCGGGCACCATCGCCGGAGGCCTCCATGTCCTGCTGTCCCTGGAGAACTCCAGTCACATTTGAGTAACTATGCTTTAGCTGCAGAGCATCAGTGTAGACCAAAAGCACTAAGGAAAAGAAACAGTATACCTGGTATTATCGATGCTGTAAACAAAATTCAGTGGTTCTGAGATGTGGGTGCAAAGCATTCACATCACAATGTAGGCACACAGCAATGATGCCCGAAGTATGCTTAAAGAAGCAGCAGAGAGACATAAGCACAGAGCAATGGCACCAGGACTTAGGTGACAGAGAATGAGGTGTGCTGGATTGGTGCCAAGACAGTCCATTAGCGCAAAGGAAAAAGGGGGCAATTTTATAAACTTTTCACATGCGTAAAAGGGTTTTTAAAAAGGTATCTCCACAGGATACACGTGTACTTGTGCCCTACCTGCCTATAGGCATGTTTTGGGTTTGCATTTGGGCAGAGCATTGACACAGTTGTGACGTAAGTGTGTAGGTTATAAAATATATACCTATGTATATAGTTATAAAAAATATACCTTTGTATATAGTTAAAACGCTGTTCCATGTAAAAACCTTTGTTTAATATTTGTTATATGTAAACCGCCTTTGATCTCTGGAAAAAGCAGTATAGAAGAATAGCATAAATAAATAAATAAATGTGCATACTTCACCCCTGTAGTAGATGGTAGATGTACGTAGTTGCATTCTAACTGTTATTCTGCTGAACTTATTTATTTAACCAGTTTTCTATACCGCCTTATCCTTCAATCAAAGCGATTTTACATTATGTAGTCAATAGGTACTGGATACATTCCCTTGTTCCCAAAGGGCTCACAATTTGTATGTACCTGAGGCAGCAGAGTGTTAAGTGGCTTGCCCAAGGCCACAAGGAGTGCCTATAGGAGTAGAAACCCAAGTCCCTCCGGCCTGAGGTTACTGTCCCCAGGTGGGACTTGAACCCCTACCCTCTGACCTTGAGATAGTGTCCTAACCACTAGGCCACTCCTTTGTTTTATAGAGACACACCGATACTTAAGTGACTTAATAAAATAGGCTACAAATAGGTGCCTACTTGCCCGCTCAACCTGAGCAGACTGTTATAAAATGACCCCCATATGTCATAGCAAAATATAGTGTTCTTTTTTTTTAATCTTTCCCTCCCTTTTGCTTCCAGTGTATCATCGGATAAATGGTCTGCTTCAAAAAATATGTTGGAAAGTTGTTTACCAGGAATATCAACTTTTTTGATGTGTTACTGATCAGCTAAGGTATTTTTATAAATGTTAATCCATATTTTATTTTTGCTGATGCATATTTTCTACTATTTCATGTTTTAGGCCCTGGATGGCTTTTTCTTCGTTGTGAATCGTGAAGGAAGAATTGTCTTTGTGTCAGAGAATGTAACAATTTACCTGGGCTATAATCAAGAAGAGTTAATGAACACTAGTGTCTACAGCATTCTGCATGTGGGAGATCATGCAGAATTTGTCAAGAATCTGCTACCAAAATCACTAGGTAAACGTTAATTAAGTTTACAACTTATTTTAGAATATTGGGCAGGACTCTGCTGTGGAATAGATAATAAAAAGACTTCCAACCACAAACCTTTTAGGTAGAGTATACTGGATAATATGGTAGAGCACTGATTATCTTCTCTTGGAAAGTTTTGCTAATGGGAATTGATTAGATTTGGTGTAGAATTACAGTTCATTCACTCGTTCAAATTCAGTGTATTTTAATATTAGCTTTTAAAGGTGGCTTGCTGAAATGAGTTTGTGCTCTCAATCCACTTTCCAGTCTCAAAGCCCTCACTTGCTGACAGGCCTAAAACATATCTCTCACTCTTCTCTTAAACAAAATCAAGTTGAAATGTTTACTTTTTCTTAATTTGATGTTAATGTTGAATTTCTGCAAAATAATTCACATTCAGCTAAAGCAAGACAGAGAAAAAATAAAAATATTTCAAACACTGTATTATCACAGAAGTCAGAATACCTACCGCTTACATTTCCTTTCACATCAGTGTTAACTTTGCCTTTATTCTTTATTAGCTAGGCTTGATATACCGCCGGTGCATAAGCGTCAGAGCAGTGTACAATAAAACATAGGCTGCCATGAAAGAGAAAGAGAGAAGGGAATGCCATTAACTGATAGGAAAGAATTAGGCAGAGAACAAAAAGAGAGAACAGAAAGGCAAAGAGAGAGAAATAAGACTCCAGTTACCAGTTAGGAGAGTAGGGGGAGAAGGGAGGAGGAAAGAATGGGGGACCTACAGGGGGGGGGGGGGGAGTAACCTCGAGGGTAGAGCCCACAGCTGGGGAAGTGTTGCAGCAGTCTGAGATCGAAGGCCTGGTGGAATAGGTGAGTCTTAAGTAGGACTTTGAACCGGGGGAAGGAAAGATCTCCAGGAACAAGCAGGAATAAGTCCTCACATATGGGTACGTCGGTACCGACGGAGCCTGCGCGGGAAAGCTCCCCAGCCTTTCAGATGAAAGGCTTTTGGGGCCTCCCACTGCACATGCGCGCTGCCTTCCCGCCTTCCTGACCAGCTCTCTTCAGTTTCTCTTTTTCCGCGGAGCCAGCAGGTCGTGTTCCTGTCACCGCTGAAGAAACTGTGAAATTTGTTTGTTTTCTTTAGACCGCGTACCTGCCTTCCCCATACCGAAACCGGTACCGTCGGTCTCTCTTTCTTTCTTTATAAAAAAAAAAAGAAAAAAAAAAAGACTTTTTTATTTTCTTCAGCACAGCTTGGTAACTGTTGTTAGGCCTTAAGGCCTACACAAATTCTCCTCATGGAGAAGCCAGTCCCTGGTTTTAAAAAATGTACCAAGTGCAGTGCTGTCATTTCTGTCACAGACACCCATGAATGGTGTCTCAAATGTTTGGGACCTGACCACTCCATACCGGACTGCCCATCCTGCACCCAGATGTCTAAACGTGGTTTGCAGAACCGGGCCAACAAGCTCCATGTGCTGTTTCCTTCAGAAGCATCACAGTCATCCAGGTCTTCCTCTCCGGATGGATCTCAGGTAACCAAAACTTCTGTGGGCAAATCCTCTAAAAGCAAATCTCTTTCTAAAGATCGAGAGGCTCTCAATTTTGAGTTCGAGGATTCTGCCCAGGCCAAAAAACCCCGGCGGGAGGTTCTGGCCTCCAAAGCACTCATGGGGTCACAGGTTGACATCGATGGCACGGCCTCGACCGATCACCTGTTGGACTGCTCTGGGGTACCGGCCCATACCGGTACCGACATCCAGGCAATAGTGGCGTCTATGGGCAATACTGTCCAGACCATGCAGCAGGCCGTTCTGGCATTCATTAAGGCTGCGACGCCCTCGGTACCGATTCCATCGGTACCGGCCCCGGTTCCGGTATCCACACCGGAACCGAGACCATCGACTTCCAAGCGTCGATCGGTTCCGCATGCCGGATTCAGGCTTTCGCCCGGTACCGATCCCATGCCCGATGCGCCCGATGTCGATACCGATCGGTATGCGTATCGTACATTGGAAGCACAGAAGGAATACTCAGATTCTTCTGATGAATTCAATTCCTCTGATGACTCTGCTGAGCTTACTCTTCCTGAGGAGCCCTCTTCTCCAAAGAGGAGGATGTCTCCTCCAGAGGATTTATCCTTTCAGGATTTCATTGTTGATGTAGCTAAAGCACTTTCTATTGCTACATCTTCTGAAAAAGAACCCAGATCAAAAAAATTGGATATTTTAGGATACTCTAAAGCTCCTAAAGAGGCAGTCACTCTGCCTATCCATGAAATCCTTCAAGAACACTTGATGGATTTGTGGGAGACTCCTTTAACACTGTCTCCCCATTTCCGTAGGTTGGACACCATGTATCGGGTCCCTCCTTCCCCTGGGTTCCAGAAAACTCAGCTGCCTCACCACTCTATTGTGGTGAAGTCTGCCATGAAGAAAATAAAGAGTCCTAAAAGGCATTCTTCTACCCCTCCAGGGCGAGAATGTAAGACCCTGGACTCTTTTGGAAGAAAGATGTTCCAGGCTAGTATGCTTATAGCCAGGATCAATTCTTATAGCCTTTATATGGGCATGTTTCTTGGACAACTTGCCCTAAAGATACAGAATTTTGCCCCCTTTATCCCTGATGATCAAAGGGCGGACTTCTTTTCTATGGTGACACAGCTTTCAGAGGTCTCCAAGTTCTCCAACAGGGCAGCCTTTGATTCCTTTGAGGTTGCAGGCAGAGCTTTGGGAATTGCTATTGCAGCCCAACGTCTCGCTTGGCTCCAGGCTTCTGACCTAGAACCCTGGGTTGTAGATGGCCTCAGGAATCTGCCCTGTACCGGTGAGAACTTATTTGGGGAAGACTGGCAAATTAAAGCTGCTCAAATGGATGCAGAAAATGCCACTCTAGATAGACTTTCCAAGTCTACTTCTACCCCTGCCAAAAAGAAGTCTTTTAAAAGGCCTTACTATAAGAAGGCCAGATTTCCCACAAATACTGGCCAGCAATCTGCTCAGCCTCGCTTTGCGGCTAAGCGTCAACAATCTAAGCAGGTAAAGTCAAAGCCTGCAGTGTCTGCTACACCCCAGCAGGCTCAACCCCCTCAGGGGTTTTGACTTGCCTCTAGAGAACTTGCCGTTTCTGGCTCTAGGACAACCAGAGCCCCTCACCATTCCTGGAAGGCTAGCTCATTTTGCTCCCAGATGGGAACAAATCACATCAGAGCAATGGACCCTCTCTATTATCAGGGAGGGCTACAAACTTCATTTCTCCAGCCTTCCTCCCCATACCATGGTGAGGCAATTCAGTTCTCCCCCATCTCTTCTGACCCTGTTGGGTCAGGAAGTCTCTTCTCTCCTTGCCCAAGGGGCAATAGAGGAGGTTCCTCCTCCACAACAGGGGTTAGGTTTCTACTCCCCTTACTTTCTCATAACAAAGAAGACAGGGGGCTTCAGACCTATCCTAGATCTGAGAGAATTGAACAGGTTTCTATTCAAGGAGAAATTCAAAATGCTCTCTCTGGGCCTTCTCCTTCCATACTTTCAGAGTCAGGATTGGCTTTGTTCTCTAGATCTCAAGGATGCGTACACTCATATACTCATCCATCCATCCCACAGAAAATATCTAAGATTTCTGTTCCAGGGAAAACATTTCCAGTACAGAGTACTACCCTTCGGTCTGGCCTCTGCTCCAAGAGTCTTCACAAAATGCATGGCAGTCATAGCCGCATTTCTCAGAGGCATGGGAATCTTTGTCTTCCCATATCTGGACGACTGGCTCATCCGAGCTCCATCTCAGTCAGAAGCCCAGATTTCTCTGGACCGCACAAGGCGTATTCTTCAATATCTGGGACTTGTGGTAAACATTCCCAAATCCCAACTCATCCCTACTCAGTCTCTGGAATTCATAGGGGCCCAATTGGACTCCACCACTGCAAGGGCCTACCTCCCTCTGGTCCGAGGCCAAAGGCTAATAAGCTTGGCCTCCCAGGCTCAGTCCAGAAGTCACTTGTCAGCCAGAGAAATGCTGCAACTTCTGGGCCACATGGCCTCCACAGTACACGTGGTGCCCTACGCTCGTCTTCATATGAGAGCAGCTCAATGGACCTTGGCCACCCAGTGGTCTCAAGCATCAGGACTGCTCTCAGACCAAATACTCACCTCAAAACGACTGTTTTGGTCTCTCCAGTGGTGGACATCCTCCGAAAATCTGTTGTTGGGGATCCCCTTCCAACCTTCGTTGCCCCAAGCAACCCTCACAACAGATGCCTCCCAGACAGGGTGAGGAGCTCATCTCCAACACCTCTCCACTCAGGGCACCTGGTCTCCTCAGGAGACCACCCTTCACATCAACATTCTGGAACTGCGAGCAATCTTCCTTGCCCTCACAGTCTTCCACACCCTCCTTGTCAACCTGACTGTCCTAGTACAAACAGACAATCAGGTAGCCATGTTCTATGTCAACAAACAAGGAGGAACGGGCTCTCTGTCGCATTGCAACGAAGCTCTCAGATTATGGGCCTTCGCCAGAGAGCATCAAATTCATCTTCTGGCAGTATATCTTCCAGGAGTTCAAAACTCTCGGGCAGACACTCAGCCGAGTTCTGCTCCCACACGAATGGTCCCTGCATATGGACCAGATACGCAGAATCTTTCAGGAATGGGGGACCCCGGACATAGACCTCTTTGCAAGTCCGTGGAATGCCAAACTTCCCCGGTTCTGTTCCAGGACTCCGTGTCAGGGAGCTCAGGCCAACGATGCCTTTCTCCTACATTGGGGTCAGGAATTCCTGTACGCTTTTCCACCCATTCCTTTGATTCCCAAGACTCTGTTCAAACTTCAGAGGGATCACGGATCCATGATCCTCATTGCTCCACGCTGGCCACGCCAAGTGTGGTTCCCTCTCCTTCTACAGCTCTCCCAGGGCTCCTCCCTGGACCTGGGAGCTGCACCAGACCTTCTGTCTCAGGAGCAGGGGACTTTGTGGCATCCAAACCCCAAGTCCCTACATCTCCGAGCTTGGTTACTGAAGGCTTAAGCCTTCATGAGTTTAATCTTTCCCAACCAGTGAAAGATATCCTTCATGCCTCTAGGAAACCCTCTACTAGGCGTTCCTATGCTTTCAAATGGAAACGTTTTTCCATTTGGTGTGCGCAACAGGGTCTTGACCCTCTAGCACTTCCTTTGAATTCTCTACTGGACTATCTCCTGCATCTTTCCAATGCCGGCCTCAAGACGAATTCAGTACGAGTCCATTTAAGTGCTATTGCAGCATCCTTAAAAGCTATAAATGGACAACCTGTCTCCTCTCATCCTCTTATTGCAAGATTCATGAGAGGCTTGACCCTCACTAAGCCTCCCATCCGACCTCCTCCGGTAGCATGGGACTTGAATCTAGTTCTGGGTCAACTTATGAAGCCACCTTTTAAACCGTTGGTATCTACCTCCCTGAAATTTCTTTCCTGGAAGGTTCTTTTCCTTATTGCAGTCACTTCGGCTCGCCGCATCAGTGAACTGCAGGCTTTGGTGGCTAATCCACCTTATACCAGATTTCATCATGATAAGGTGGTCCTTAGGACGAATCCCCACTTTATGCCTAAAGTGGTCTCGCCTTTTCATCTTAATCAAGAGGTATATCTACCTGTTTTTTTCCCGGCTCCTCATGCATCCAGTGCAGAGAGGAACCTTCATACTCTTGACTGTAAAAGAGCTCTCGCCTTTTACCTCAACAGGACTCAGCCACATCGAAAGTCTTCCCAACTTTTCGTGGCTTTTGATCCTTCTCATTTGGGACTTCCAGTCACCAAACGTACACTTTCCAATTGGATTGCTCAGTGTATTTCTTTTGCTTACCAGAGTAAGAACATTTCTCTGGAAGGCCATGTCACCGCTCACAATGTGCGAGCCATGGCCACTTCTATGGCTCATCTTCACTCTGTGTCCATAGATCAGATCTGTCGAGCAGCCACTTGGGCCTCGGTTCATACCTTCACAGCCCATTACTGCTTGGACAAGGACTCCTGCCGGGATGCCTTGTTTGGTCAGGCTGTCCTCAAACACCTGTTCCATACTTAAACAACTCCTGCCCACCTTCCCTGGACGGATGCCTGAGATCCATGCGAAGATGGTTTACCCTTGGAAGGGGATCTTCCAGGCATCTCAGCTAGGGAGTCCCCATATGTGAGGACTTATTCCTGCTTGTTCCTGGAGATAGCACAGTTACTTACCTGTAACAGGTGATCTCTGGGAACAGCAGGAATTAGTCATCACAACCCACCCACCTCCCCTAGGAGTTGTATCTCTATCTATCTATCTTCCTTTCCTCTCTCTATTGTCTCAGCTTTAAACTCGAACTGAAGAGAGCTGGTCAGGAAGGCGGGAAGGCAGCGCGCATGTGCAGTGGGATGCCCCAAAAGCCTTTCATCTGAAAGGCTGGGGAGCTTTCCCGTGCAGGCTCCGTCGGTACCGATGTACCCATATGTGATGACTAATTCCTGCTGTTCCCAGAGATCACCTGTTACAGGTAAGTAACTGTGCTTTCTGTGTGGAGGGTGTGTGGAAGAGAGTTCCAGTGGGTAGGGCTGAGGAAAAAGAAAACCTAACAGCGAGTAAGTTTGAGGCGGGCCTGGGATGGAGACAGAAGGAAGAGGCGGTTGCCGTGGGCAGAATGGAGGAGGCGAGGGATGAGTTGGAAGTGAATAAGGTTGGCAAGGTACTGGGTGGTGCTAATGTGAAGGACTCGGTGGGTAATAATGAGCAATTTATAAATGAACTGGACCTCGATGTGGAGCCAGTGGAGACTGAGGAGCAGAGGGGTGACATGGTCAAAAGAGGAGGAATGGGCGATGAGACGGGCAGCTGTTCTGGTGCAGCCTGGCAAGCTTCCGTTCTGATAAGTTGCCCAGCCTTCGATCAATATTCAAAGAGACTTATATGTTTAGCAGTGACTTCAAAACATATGCTCCCTATCCATTGATTTTCAGCAGCAGTATATGGATAGTATGCTGAAAATCTCTCTAACTCTTCCTGCACCATATGGATAGTTCCAAGGCGGAGATAGGGCAGAGCAAAGGAGTAGCACCCAGCTATACATTTTATTTTTTTGGTGCCATCAAGTCTGTGCTGACTCCTGGCGACCCAGCTGCCTCTGGGTTTCTTGGCAATGTATCACCGGTAGTAGATTGCTGATCCTTTTCTTCCGAGGCAGTGAAGAGTAAAGTGAAGGTTAAAGTGGCTTGCTCAAGGTCACAAGGAGTGCCAGTGGGAATTGAACCCTTGATCTTCTGGGTACTAGGCAGTTGCTATAACCACTAAATAACCACCTCCATATAGCTATACCTATAGCTGCAATATTCAGATGCTATCTGTACAGCTATGCGATTTAAGTCCGAAAAAAGGCAGTTCTAAATTGAATATTGCCCCCTTAGTGCATATATCTTCCTTTATATCAGTGATTGACTTTTTCTAGGCTGGTGGAGCCTAGCCAGTCAGCTTTCCTCTTGGTCTGTTGCACAGACTCTCTTCAGAGTGGTCTTAATGTCGTCAGCACTTTCTCTCTTAATCTGTGCACATACAGAATCTTCATTTAATCCTAGGCACCTATTACTGCTTATCGTTTGTATACTGCTACAAGGCATACACAGCACTGTATACATACACGTGAAAGACGTTCCCTGCTAATTAGAGCTTACATTCTCCGGGAACAAGCAGGAAGTTGGTCCTCACATATGGGTGATGTCGATGCTGACGGAGCCCACGTGGAGCATTTCCCCAGCTTTCACAGCTTCCCATCCAAGGGTGCCATCTTGGTCAGTCTCCTTTTTCCATGGAGCCCAACGGACGCTTATCCTGTTTTTCTAGGAAAAATTATCCTTAAATGTTTTTTTTTTTCCCGGTTTGCGTACCGGTTCCTCTTCCCACCTCGAGCCAGCGCCATTCTCAGCTCTCCCTTCTTTTTGAAGAGACTTGGCCTCAACCGGCTTTCACACTCTTTTCGCCCAAGGGTTGACCCTGGCCGGGTGTCCCCCACCATGTCTCCCGGTGGGTTCAAAAAGTGTAACCGCTGCAGTCAAGCCATGTCTGTTACAGACACCCACGACTGCTGCTTACGTTGCCTCAGCCCAGATCACGACAGTACCACCTGCAACCTGTGCCAGGCCATGACTCTGAAAACAAACAAAAAAATGTCGGAGATGAAGGAGAGGATGTTCCCGCGGTCCGACTCAGCCCTGGCTTCCCCGACACTGAGCCTCAAGCCAAACACCTCCCGCCGGGCCCGGGCATCTTTAGAGTCCCTCAGCGGCGGCTCCTCCGTAAAGACCCCGCACCCCGGAAAGAAAAAAAAAATCCTCGAGACCAGTCAAGGTTCCACCGGTGAAATACAGTAAGGTCCCGCAGCTGGACTCTGGTGACTCTGAACAGCGCCCCCCTAAGGTCTCCAAGGAGGAGTTATAAGAACATAAGATATGCCATACTGGGTCAGACCAAGGTCCATCAAGCCCAGTATCCTGTTTCCAACAGTGGCCAATCTAGATCACAAGTACCTAGCAGTTTCCCCAAAAGACACAGGTTCCACAGTGCTTGTTCTGGGGCAAACAGTGGATATTCTGGGTCCACTTTAATAAAGGTTTATGGAACTTTCCTCCAGAAACTTGTCCAAACCTTTTTTAAACCTGGCTACACTAACAACTTTTATTGCATCCTCCAGCAGCAAATTTCAGAATTTGATTACGTGTTGAGTGAAAAAATATTTTCTCTTATTAGTCTTAAATAGGTTACCCTGTAGCTTCATTACATGCCCCCTCATCTTTCTATATTTTGATGGTGTAAACAATCGATCTGCGTTTACCCGTTCCACTCCATTCATTAATTTATAGACCTCTATCATATCTCCCCTCAGCCATCTCTTTTCAAGGTTGAAGAGACCTAACCTTTTTAGCTTCTCTTCATGGGTGTATCCTTCCATCCCCTTTACCATTTTGGTGGCTCTTCTCTGTATCTTTTCAATAACGCTATACCCTTTTTAAGATACAGTGACCAGAATTGCACACAATATTCAAGGTGCGGTCGCACCATGGAATGATAGAGGCATTGTAATATCCTTTGTTTTATTCTCCATTCCTTTCTTTATGATACCTAGCATTCTGTTTGCTCTCTTGGCCGCTGCACACTGGGCGGAGGGTTTTAACATGTTATCCACAATGAGGCCTAAATCTTTTTCCTGGGTGATGGTTTCTAATGTGGAACCTTGCATCGTGTAACCATAGTTTGGGTGGTTGTTTCCTAGGTACATAACTTTGCACTTGTCCACATTAAATTTCATCTGCCATTTCGATGTCCAGTCTTCCAATTTATCAACATCCTCCTGCAATTTTCTACAATCTTCATGGGTTTAAACAACTTTGAATAATTTTGTGTCATCTGCAAATTTGATAACCTCATTCGTTATTCACATTTCCAGATCATTTATGAATATGTCAAAAGCAGCGAATCCAGCACAGATCCCTGGGGTACTCCACTATTCACCTTTTTCTATTGGGAAAATTGGTCATTTAGCCCTACTCTATGCTTTCTATCTTTTAACCAGTTCCTGATCCACAATAGTACATTGCCTCCTATCCCATGACTTTTTAATGTTGCCAAAAGTGTCTCATATGAGGGACCTTGTCAAAGGCTTTCTGAAAGTCCAGATACACTATATCAACTGACTCACCTTTGTCTATTCACACTTTTAAAAAAAACATAACAGGTTAGTAAGACAAGACCTTCCTTGATTAAAGCCATGTTGGCTGTCTCCCATTAAGTCATGACTATCTACACGTTCAATAATTTTGTTCTTTATGATGGTTTCTATCATGTTTCCTGGTACTGACGTCAGGCTCACCGGTCTGTGTCTTAAGACAAACTCCGTGCGAGTGTACCTTAGTGCTATTTCAGCTTTCCATAAACCTGTGGAATGCAGACCCATCTCCACAGTTCCTCTGGTAGCATGTTTTATGAGGGGGTCCTCCTTACCAAACCACCCATCCTACCACCACAGTGGCATGGGATCTCAATGTGGTTCTAGCTCAGCTTCTCAAACTGCCGTTTGAGCCATTAGTTTTGTTTTTTCCACTCCTTTTCTTCAGCTACAAACTCACCTGAGGACAGAGTTGGGAGAGCGGGAAAGCAGCAGCGCAGGTGTAGTGGATTGCTCCGAAAGGCTTTCTTATTGGTATCTGGGGAGCTTCCTGTGCGGGCTCTGTTGGTACCCGATGTCACCCATATATGTGAAGACTAAATTCCTGCTCTTCCTGGAGATCACCTGTTACAGGTAGGTAACTGCACTTTCCTACTTGTTCATGGAGATCTAATATCCTCCATCAGAGTACATTTCAATTTATCATGTTCCCATTAACCATTTCAGCTTCACAATGTCTTCATTGTCATCCTAACATGTCTCACGAAACTGACTTTTAAGCCCATGAAATCTGCATCACCCTGGCACCTTGCTATTTTCTAGTAGTGGCTACTTTTTCTAGAATAGTAAGCAGACTAGAAGTCATACACTCTATTTAATTGTTATAAAGTAGTTCTGGAGTGAAGGAGTAGTCTAGTGGTTAGAGCAACAGCCTAGTACCCAAGAGATCAAGGTTCGATTTTTACTGGCACTCCTTGTGACCTTGGGCAAGTCAATTTACCCTCCATTGTCTGAGAAGAAATACCTTGCCAAGAAAATCCCAGGGGCTGCTGGGTCGCCAGGAGTCAGCATTGACTTGATGACATTTAAAAAAAAATAAAGCAAAACCTAAAAGTAGTTCTACAGTACTCATCCTAAGTTCTTACCAAAGGTGATCACACCTTTCCATGTCAATGAAAAAATAGTTCTTCCCATGCTTTGTGCTAAACCATACAAGCATACATGTGAGAAGTCACTCATAAGAACATAAGATATGTCATTCTTAGTCAGAACAAGGATCTATCAAGCCCAGTATCCTGTTTCCAACAGTGGCCATTCTAGGTCTCCAAGTACCTGTCAAATTCCCAAAGGTATACACATTCCATTCTGCTTTTCATAGTGGTAAGCAGCAAATTTCCCCAGTCCTCTATAATAGTTTATGGACTTTTCCTCCAGAAACTCGTCGAAACCTGTTTTGAATCCAGCTACACTAACAGCTTTTACTACGTTCTCCGATAACGAATTCCAGAGTTTGATTACGTTCTGAGTGAAAAAAATATTTTCTCTGATTAGTCTAAAATGTGTCATACTGTAGCTTCATTGTGTGTCCCCTAGTCTTTTTACTTTTTGAAGGAGTAAATAACTTATCTACATTTACTCGTTCCACTCCATTCATTTTATAAACTTCTATCAAGTCTCTCCTCAGCCATTTCTTTTGCAAGTTGAACAGTCCTAACCTTTTAAGCCTTTCCTCATGGGGATATCCTTCCATTCCCTTTACCATTTTGGTCACTCTTCTCTGTACCTTTTCTAGTTCTGCTGTATCCTTTTAAGATATGGTGACCAGAATTACACACAATATTCAAGGTGTGGTCTCACCATGGTGCGATATAGAGGCATTGTAATATCGGTTTTATTTTCTATTCCTTTCCTTATGATTCCTAGTATTCTATTTGCTTTCTTGGCTGCAGTGGCACACTGGGCAGAGGGTTTCATCGTACTGTCTGTGATGATGCCCAGAATCCCTTTCTGAGTTGTGATTTCTAACATGAAACCTTGCATTGTGTAACTGTAGTTAAACATCCTATCTCCCCAACTTGCCCCCCCTTCCCTATTCCCCCATCTTCCTCAAATCTCTCAGACTCTCTGGTCTGCAGTCTCCAGAGGATAATATAACTTTGCATTTATCCACATTAAATTTCATCTGCGATTTGGATGCCCAGTCTCCCAATTTTTCAAGGTCCTCTTGCAATTTTTCACAATCCTCTGGTGTTTTAACAACTTTAATTCCTTATCATCCTGCTAGGCTAGGCCAGTCCAGACAAGTGGGTTGTGTTCCCCTAGCAGCAGATTGGTGGAATCAAAGAACCAATGAAAAACCCAGGTTTCAGTGACATTACTCATAGGCCTCTATTCGCCTCAGCTACCAGAGGTCTCTTCAGTATTTCTTTGTCTCCAGCAGATGATGGATGGATTTTCTCCTCTCTACAAAGTCTGAAGATTGAGAAGAAAAGAGATTGATTAAACTCTCGTGAATGACCACCATGTATACAGAAAGGTGACTCTTCCATTTGAGTGCAATGTGTGAGGCTCCTCTAGATTGCGGTCTCCTCGGTAGCCATAGGAGGAGGGAAAATTGGTTCAGTTCCACACCCTTATCATGATAAGGTCCTGTTGAACAGCTACAAATTGGAAGGATCTGGAAGAGCACAGCAGCCTCACACAACCTCAGCGCCCACTCCCCCTTCCTCTTCTCCCCCTGCTCTCTCCCAAAGATTGTAGAAGGCTCTGAGGGATCTGCCTGCCAGCCACTTTCTACAGAGTGCTGTACAAACAAAACCAGCCAGAGAAGCAGTTTCTGGGAAGAGTAGAGCTGAGCATGGCACAGATCCTACACCTTGGCTCTCTCAGGAGATGAATATCAAAGGCTTGACCTGGTCATTGTCCTTGGTGGGAATTCATGGTTCCGTCTCTGAGAGATGCAATTTGGGGTGGACTGTTAACAGCCATTGGCGCTGTGTTGGTGGTTTCCTGCTGTTTTCTGCATACTTAGTAACATTTTTGCCTATTGTACACCTGATGATTGTGTGGTCCTAATGTGCATTCCGCCCAAGCGGCTCCAACGTGTGCTGCTTCCCTAGTGCCTTTAACACACAAAATGTAAAAGCTCAGTTAACACATGTTTACGGGCTGACGCAGCCTTAACGCGCGCTCTTGTGATACTTACACTAACTCTGTCTTCTTCCAGGAAACATTTTTTGACCTCTGGCAAGTGAGGAGCCTCATTCTTAGATTCTGGACTCTGCCTTTTCTGCATGACAGCTTCTGAGTTGCCCCTGGAGGGCATGCTTTCCTCCTCTCAGTGTGGGGATGCAGTTAGTCCACCCTTACCTGTATTAGGGCAGGAGGTGATGGATGGCGCTATGGGTAAGGATATTCATCTGGCTAGAGACTCCAGTGACCATGCTGTGATCTGCTCTTCATCTTCTAGGGAGTCTGTGGCAGCTATGCCCCCTTGTGTTGGAGGAGCTTTATTTGAGAAGAAAACTTCTGGATTTCAGATTGTCTTCTCTGGCATGGAAATTCAGACCCTGCAGTTTCATGCTGGGCAGGCTGAAAGTAGAAGCCCTGTTGGACTGCCTTTTGCTAAGTGTCCCTGGCGCGGGTCACTCCCTGGAGATGCGGAAGAATTGATCTATTCGAGGTGTCGACTATGCCTTGGATTCTGTTGAGTCTGTACTGGCCTCTGATGTGGATAAGAAAGTGCTCTCACCTTCAGAAAATTCTGCGAGGCCGGTGTGATCCGCCTATTCTGGATGGAGGAACTCGTGGCATTGATTACCAGGGTCTCATTCACCTTAAATTTGATGGATGCTTCTAGCACTGAGTAGGAACTAAAAGTACACTTGCTCTTTCAAGGGGTGCAGAGATCCACTGCTGTCTTCCTATTCCCAGAAGTGATCAAGGATATGATCTGATCAGAGTGGACTTCCCCTACTCCCTACCTAAAGGGTTAAAGGTGTAAAAGAAGATGTACTCTGTTCTGAAGGAGGAGTGTGGCAAGTGGTTTAACAGTCCCAAAGTGGATGCGCAAGTCACAGCAGTGACCAGACAGACCACCATTCCTGTGGAAGGCAGATTAACTTTATAGGATATTCTGGATCGCAAGGTGGATTCCTTGCTGAGGAAGCAGTTTGCCGCGGCGGTGGCTGTTTTACAGCTGGAGGTGTTTACCAGTCTGAAGTCTCGAGCCCTGCTCTAATGGATTCAGTCTCTTCTGCCTGATGCTACCGCTCTTTTGGAATTGGCTACAGCCTTCCTTTCTGATGCCATGTATGACCTGGCAGTTTTGGTGGTCAGGGAGGGTGCCCTGATGACGGTGTCACAGCATTGGATTTGGCTCTGGCACTGGGCAGCGGACTCCTCCTCAAAAGCTTGGTTAACTCAACTGGCCTTTAAGGGAAAACTTCTGTTTGGAACTGATTTGGAGAATCTGGTGAAGGACTAGGTGAGGCAAAATCTTACCACCTGGAAGACAGGTCCAAGAAGCCTGTGAAGCTGGTTGTTGCCCATTTCTTGTCAGCCTCCATCTGATCACCAAGGGCACACTGGCCAGATTCCCAGGGGTCTTGAGACTACTATCATTACTGACCTGGAAAGGCAATCTTCCTCTCTGTTTCAGGGCCTCAGGCTTGTTCTCAGTCCTTTCATGGAGCACATTGGCCCAATGACTCAGTCCCCTCCAAAGGAAGACCCTCCCAAGCTATGCAATGAAGGTTTGAGGGCCCATTCCTTGGTGCCTCTGATGGACGGCATGCTTTACCTCTTCTTTCAGGAATGGGCCCAGGTTACCAAGGATCACTGGGTGCTGGACTCCATTCAGTTTGACTGTCTCCTGGAATACAAAGAGCTGATTCCCAACGCCTTTGTCATTTCCCTTTGTGGGTTATTGATCAAGGGTGCCGTGGTGTGGACCATCTTGATCAAGTTGTTATGCCCAAAGGCGATGGTGCCCGTTCCCCCCGGTCGAGTAGGGCAAGGGCAGATACGCCATCTATTTTGTTGTGCCAAAGGACGGTTCCTTCCTACCCATTCTGGACCTCAAGGGGATCAATGAGCATTTGCGTGTCCTGCACTTTTGGATGGAAACTTTATGCTCCATTATTCAAGCAGTGTGCCAATGGGAATTCTTAGCTTCTCTGAATCTGGCCGAGGCATATTTTCATATCCCGATCCGGGCAGATGAGCAGAGGTATCTGAATTTTGCCATGCTTGGCTCTCACTATCAGTTTTCCGCCCTCCCTTTCTTGTTATTTACTGTCCCAAGGACATGGTGATGGTGGCTGCGGTGCCAAGGGATGTATGTCCATCCCTATCCAGACAACTGGCTCAGAAAACTGTTGGATTGCCTGATGCTGTTCTGTGTGCAACAGGCCTTCAGAGTCGGATTATCTTCAGCTCCTTGGATTGATGGTGGCAACCATAGAGATGATGCTGTGGGTGAGTGCTCTCATGCGGCTTCTCCAGTGGTCCTTGTTGACGCGATGGTCCCCGTGTTCTCAGGAGTTCAGCTGCAGGCTTCTGCTTCCGTTGATGGTGAGGTCCAGTCTGCAGTGATGGCAGACCCCCTTTCACCTGAGAAAGGGCATACCGCTTAATGATTTCTCCTGAATCCTGCTGAAGATGGATGCCAGCCTCTTAGTCTGGAGAGCCCATTGTCAAGGCCTTACAGTCTAGAGCCTTTGGAACCGCAGAGAAGCACTGTGGTCCATCGATCTTTGCTTCGGTCTTTACTGAGGAAGATGTAGGGATGTTACCCATGACTGAAGTGGTATTTAAAGGTGCGGAAGAATTGAAGGAAATATCGATACATCGGGAAGATGTCTTACAACTATTAGATAAACTGAAGAGTAGCAAATCACCTGGGCCGGATGGTATACATCCAAGGGTGTTGAAAGAACTGAAATATGAGATTGCAGACCTGCTATCAGTAATCTGTAAACTATCATTAAAATCATCTCTAATACCTGAAGATTGGAGGATCGCCAATGTAACACCAATTTTTAAAAAGGGTTCCAGGGGTGATCCGGGAAACTACAGACCGGTGAGCCTGACGTCAGTACCGGGAAAAATGGTAGAAACCATCATAAAGAATAAAATTACTCAGCATGTAAATAGTCACAACCTAATGGGAGACAGCCAACATGGCTTTAGACAAGGAAGATCTTGTCTTACTAATCTGTTATGTTTTTTTGAAGGAGTGAATAAACAGGTGGACAAAGGTGAGTCGGTTGATATTGTGTATCTGGACTTTCAGAAAGCCTTTGACAAGGTCCCTCATCAGAGACTTTTGGCAAAACTAGAGAGTCATGGGATAGGAGGCAGTGTACTATTGTGGATCAGGAACTGGTTAAAAGATAGAAAGCAGAGGGTAGGGCTAAATGGCCAATTTTCCCAATGGAGAAAGGTGAATAGTGGTGTACCCCAGGGATCTGTGCTGGGTCCGCTGCTTTTTGACATATTCATAAATGACCTGGAAAATGGAATAACGAGTGAGGTTATCAAATTTGCAGATGACACAACTATTTAAAGTTGTTAAAACCCAAGAGGATTGTGAAAAATTGCAAGAGGATCTTGATAAATTGGAAGACTGGGCATCAAAATGGCAGATGAAATTTAATGTGGACAAGTGCAAGGTTATGCACCTAGGGAAGAACAACCCAAACTATGGTTACACGATGCAAGGTTCCACATTAGGAACTACCACCCAGGAAAAAGATTTAGGCGTCATTGTGGATACCATGTTAAAACCCTCGGCCCAGTGTGCAGCGGCGGCTAAGAGAGCAAATAGAATGCTAGGTATGATAAGGAAAGGAATGGAAAATAAAACAAAAGATATTATAATGCCTCTATATCGTTCCATGGTGAGACCGCACCTTGAATATTGTGTGCAATTCTGGTCGCCGTATCTTAAAAAGGATATAGCGATTTTAGAAAAGGTACAGAGAAGAGCCACCAAAATGGTAAAGGGGTTGGAAGGATACACCTATGAAGAAAGGCTAAAAAGGTTAGGGCTCTTTAACCTGGAAAAGAGACGGCTGAGGGGAGATATGATAGAAGTCTATAAATTAATGAATGGAGTGGAACGGGTAAACGTAGATCGATTGTTTACCTTATCAGAATATAGAAAGACTAGGGGACATGCAATGAAGCTACAGGGTAAACTATTTAAGACTAATAAAAGAAAATATTTTTTCACTCAACGTGTAATCAAAATCTGGAATTTGTTACCGGAGAGTGTAGTAAAGGCTGTTAGTGTAGCTGGGTTTAAAAAAGGTTTGGACAAGTTCCTGGAGGAAAGGTCCATAAACCATTATTAAGAAGTGACCGAAGATATCAATGCTTGACCCAGTGCAAGCATTGTGGAACTTGTGTCTCTTGGGGATACTGCTAGGTACTGTCAGACGGCTGCCTGGGTGAGAATCTTCACAGTCTTGTCAAGTGCATATATCTATATGATTTGCAAGGTATTGTGGGCAATGTAGTTCATTCACGCCATACACAGCTGCTGACAATAATTTAGTTGTGCTCTTGGGTAAAGCCAATAAGATATTTATTTATGGGGTTATTTCTCCCAACACAGATATGCTTGGTAGCACATAAATTAGGTAACTTGCTTTCAGTGTTAACTTGGAAAAACAAAGTCAAAATCAGGAAAACAACAAATGAAAAGCTACAAAGCAAGAAACAAACTGTTCTTTTCAGGTTAACTTCTGATTACTTCCCACATAAATTCAGAAGTGATTCTGTCCTAGCTCACAAGCAATTAGGTAAGGCTTAATTGCTAGCAGTCACCAGCTGAAACCCCTTAGCTGGCTTGCCTTCCACTGTGTGGGTCAAATCCTGCTTCAGGAGCTTTTCTGAGTAGATTAAAGAACAAATTTGTATTTCTTTGTGATGGTTGCTGTACTTTATAACAGAAAGTTACCAACGGAGTTTAGATAGAGAGCAGTCCATATAAACAGGATCCTCATCTGCTATTATTCCCCCTTGTTCAACAAGCATGGGTTCAATATCATGGATTGGCACAGATGAATCTCTCAATGGAGCATTTTCAGGAGAATACTTGTTTCCCTGCTGTCTTTCAAGGTTATAGCTAGGGCATAGATCAGTGTTCATACCTGAGCTTCCATTGCTGCTAGAGTTCCTCTCTATATAGCCTGGCCAGTATGTAGTCCAGTTCTTATGTCCAGCCTTCCAATCCAGATCCCTGGACACTGAATCTCTCTTCACATACCTTCTGGCACAGGTCTTAGGGTCCCTTCCACGTGCAGCCGTCTCCCTCACAGGTAGCCTCTGGTGATTCCTAGCTCTGCAGCACCATTCCTCTGGCTTTCCCCAGTCCAATGGTGTATGCTGGCCCTTGGAATACCTCCCAGTATACGTACTGCTTTGGACTCTTCTAGACCTCTCAAAGGCTTTTCTCTTCCTTCTTCCAAAGGGTCTCTTTCCCTCTCTGTCCGTCCGGTTTGGCTTCTGCTTCTGATGATCCTTCAGATGAAACTGATGATCAAACTCAAGCTGATTCTCAGGATACTGAGGACAATTCTCTGGATATCCAAGGTGATCATGAAGATGGTCATCTGTAGAATAAACTCTACTCTTATTCTGCTTAGATGAGTGCTCCTCCCTAACACAGCGCAGCTGGGCTGAATCAGGCCTTGCCCTTTGAGATGAGTGTTCCATCCTAGCACAGCGCAGCTGTGCTGAATCAAGCCCTGCCCTTTGCAATGAGTGCTTGGGGATTACCTCATAGCCCTTTTGATTGAACACACGTTTTCTCACTTCAGCTCCTCTCATGGCTGTTGGAAACCTGGTGCATTCTGGGACTGGTAGTCTTTTATGGCAAAATTCTGTTTTCTCATTTCTACCAGCACTGACAGGTTGCTTGTTCAGAGACACTTCACCTTTTCTATAGCCCCTTCCTGAGCTATGATAAGCTTCCTTATCACAGTACATATGACCTAGATTGGCCACTGTTGGAAACAGAATACTGGGCTTGATGGACCATGGTCTGACCCAGTATGGCATATCTTATGTTCTTATGTTCTTATGATCACCTCAAGGTGAGGGCCATCAGGTTGGCTCCTCTTCATTTCTGGTCCCTGGTCAGGCGCCGGGCGATTCAAGTGTTTTCAGACATTGCCATGGTGGTGGCTTATGTCATTTGGCAAGGCAGCAGAAGAAACGCCAGAGTGGCTCTAGAGATGGCTCTCTTGTTTGCCTGGGTGGAAAAGAACCTCCTGGACTTGTTGGTCCAACACATTACCGGAGTGGACACTGTGGAAGTGGACTTTCTCAGCTGACACTCTGTGAATCCTAACGAGTGCAAGTTGAGTCAACAATCATTTCAGTTGATTCTGTGTTGCTGGGTTTGCACTGAAATGCATTTGATGACGACCCGCTTCAGTGCCAAAATATGCCACGTCTTGATTCGCCACACGGGGTCCAAGGGTGTTGATGCCCTGACCCAGCCTTGGCCAAGTCAGCAGCTGCTATATGTTTTTCCTCCATGGCCCCTGGTGGGGTGTGTGCTACGATGTATAGCGCTCAACCCAGGCAGGATTGTTCTGGTAGTGCCGGATTGGCCACAGAAAGCATGGTTCAGAGATCTGATATGGCTCTTGCAGGCACCTCTTCTTTGGATGCCTTCGTCTCAGAGGGCTATTGCGTCAGGGACTGATCATCCTGGAGGACTCTGCTCCCTTCTCGCTTAAGGCATAGCTCTTGAAAGGAAATTGCTAGTGCATAAGGGTTACTTTAGCGAGGTAATCTCTGCTTGTTGCCTGGAGGAGGTCTACCAAGTTAGCATATGTACCGATGCGGTGCCTCTTTGAGTGCTGGTGCAGTGCACAACACTTGGCTCCTGAGGTGGCCAAAATGTCTTCCCTGTTGGCCTTTCTGCAGGATGGCCTAGAGAAGGGCCTCTCATTTAGCTCTCTGAATGTTTAGGTGGCAACTCTGGTCTGTTTCTGTAGTCTGGTGGCAGGCAAGTGTTTGGCCTTGCACCCAGATGTTTCACATTTTCTCCAGGGCGTTCAACATCTGTGTCCTCCCCTTTGGTCTGTGATCCCTTCCTGCCATCTGTCTCTCCTTCTTGAGATCTGTGTTTGGTGCTCAGGGCCCTGATGGCGGTCTTCTTTGAGCTGTTGAAGTGCGCTTCCTTAAAGAATTTGATGCTCAAGACTGTCTTGGTTTCAATTTGTTCTGCAAGGTGGATCTCCGAGCTGCAGACTCTGTCTTGCCAAGATCCTTATCTGTCTTTTTCAAAGAAGGCCGTTTCCATTCAGCCTGTGCCTTCCTTCTTTCCTAATGTTCTGTCTCCTTTTCACGCAAACCAGGTGGTTTCTCTGCCCTCCTTCTCTAAGAAGCAGTGTTAACGGAAGGAAAAGGATCTTTGCTTTGTGGATGTCCAGAGGGTGCTTCTCCAGTGCTTGGAGGTTACTAATTCCTATCGTAAGTCAGACTATCTTTTTGTGCTGTTTGCTGGCAAGGGTCAAGCGGCAGCCAAGTCGATTTTGGGGAACTGGATTAAGGAGACTAGTTCCTTGGCATATCTATTATGGAACCAGCCAATTCTGGGAGGGTTTGTTGGCCCTTTACCCGAGCACAAGCATCCTTCGGGGCGGAGCAGAGCTCGGTAGCCCCAGCAGATATTTGTCAGGCATCAATGTGGGCATCTTTACACTTTTTCAAGCATTACCACTTGGATATCCATGCGCGGGTGGACATGTCCTTCGCCTTAAGAGTTTTGAGAGCTACTATGTCGTTTTCCTGCCAATTTGTGTTGTAGGTTTGGTACATCCCAGTTTGTCAGGAGATAATTTTTCACTGAAAGGGTGGTGTATGCTTGGAATGCCCTCCTTGGAACCAACCATGGCAAGGATCCAAGAACTGCACAGCAAATCCTCCTACATAAAGACCAACGTGCTCTCACTGGGTGGAACAACTGTAGAGTTTTAAATAGAAGCGGCAAGACACTCCCCATGATGGCTTGTAGGCGGGGAGTCCTCTCTGGGAATCAACCATGGCAGGGATCCAAGAACTGCACAGCAAATCCTCCTCCATAAAGACCAACATGCTCTCACTGGGTGGAACAGCTGTAGAGTTTTAAATAGCAGTGGCAGGTCTCCCTGTGATGGCTTATAGGCGGGGAGTCCTCTCAGGGAACCAACCACAGCAGGGATCCAAGAACTGCACAGCAAACGCTCCTCTGCAAAGACAAACGTGCTGTCCTGCTCTTATCTCTTTTTAAAAGTTAATGCCAGCAGCCTGGTTTCATCCTGGTTAACGTGGATCCTATTCTATCCTACCTTAAAGAACTAAATTAATCATAAAATCTATGCTGCTGCTCCAAACACAACAAAATTAATATTGCAGTAGCCAAGCAAACCTTAGGAAATTGGCAAGTATTGTATATCCAGTTCTCTTATGAACAGACTGATTCTCCTCTAGTCAGTAAGGACAGACTTCTTCAGATCAGAGCCGCTGTAGCCATCATAGCTCTCTTGAAATTTGTTTCACTGGGCAGCATATGAAAAGCAAAAATTGGTCCTCACTTCATATCTTCACTGCACACTATCACTTGGGTTGCTCTTCCATCAAAGAGAATACATTCAGTCGAACCGTGCTGACCAACCATTTTCATTTATTTAGCAAGATTTTTATACCGCCTTATCGTACAATCAAAGCGGCTTACATAGAACTCAGCATATTACAGAGAACTCATAGAAAAACTTAGGTAAGGGTGGCATGCAGGGATTACCTGTGGGCAGAACATTATCTATCTATCTATCTATCTATCTGTCTATCTATCTATCTATCTATCTAAATATATATATATCGCAACATCAACGGGGTTATCTCCAGATTAAGCATGAGAATTAGGCGGGGAGGGCTAGTTATTGTCTTTGAAGAAGTGGTGGGTGAAGAAAAAGGTCTTGAGACGTTTTCTGAAGTCTCTTAAGTCCTTCGTCGTTCTGATTTTCTCTGGCAGTGTGTTCCAAATGGCGGGAGCAGCTAATGAAAGGGCTCTCTTTGTGGTGGAATTCTTTGCTTTGGTGAACGAGCTGGGGATCGGTATGGTGTCTCTTGTGGTGTATCTCTGATTTTTTGTGAAATCAGAAACTCTTGTACCTTTAGCTGTAACTGGGATGCTCCTACATAATGGGCAGTATATCTGCAAATTGAGTGGCCCTGTGCTTGGGATTCACCCACTTTCTTGTTGATGGACAAAACATTGTTTCTTGTTTAGAAAATGTTTTCCATAGACAGCAAGATTGATCTGACAGTCTGTCCCTCTTCTCTAAGAGTTCAATTCTGTTTTGAGCTAGAGAACTAACTGAATGGATTGAGGACATTGCTGCATGCTGAGACTTTTATACTTAATTCTGAGCTCTGGGAGAGCTGTTTTGTCTTGGTGCCATAAGATGGCGTCAACCACTTGTGTACCTGATCAATCCTGTTGTCTATTGAAATAGTTGTTACAGCTGAGAAATAATGCTTTTCACACATTATTGCATTGTCTGGATAATAATATATATCACACATAGTGGGAGGATTATAGTGAGAAAAAATGTTGATATATATAGAGATTTGCAAAATTTTACAAAGCTTCTGGACAAGGTGATAATATATAATGAATAAATACTGAACCAGATGTATCAAGAATCAAATCACTAGAGTTATCATGGTACAAGTAGGCACCCATTTTGTGCTGTTCCAGTTTATTTATTTTATTTATTTATTTATTTACATTCTTTTATATACTGCGCTATTCTGCATCAGTGCGGTTTACATTGAACAAACTGAAATTACATTGAACAGGGTATTATAACTTGGAGATAACTATTTTACAGGGAACATGGGCTATGGAGGGTTAAGTGGCTTGCCCAAGACCACAAGGAGCACCTGTGGGACTAGAAACCCCAGTTCTTCCGGCCCAAGGTTGCTGTTCTCTAGTGGGATTTGAACCCCCGACCTTCCGGCCTGAAGTACCTTGCCCCAACCACTAGGCTACTCCTCCACTCCTCCACTTTAGCCCTTTTGTTTTCTTTTGAAGAAAACAAAAGGGCTAAAGATCTAACAGAGAATTATAATCCAGATGATTAGAGTGATGTATATAACTTTATTTAAAACACACATTGGGTAGAATCTGACCCACGTTTAGTGGGGATATCTGTCCTGGTCAGACGTATAATCCCTGCTAAACGCCCAGGTCTTATTCAGCCACAGAGCTTCCCGCATGTATAGTAGAGAGCTCTGTACGAAGGTGGGAGGCGTGACCCTCAATCTAGACATACAGGGCCAATTCCGGTGAAGGCCCTTTACGTCCGGGCAAGGAGAAATAGATGGTGGATTTATTCCATCTCGGAGGTGGAATATGTTCTCTGCGACATTGGCGGGCAGCCTGGATGGACCCCTCCCCCAGAGCTGAGTCAGCCAGGAGGTTCCTCGCAGCCCAAGCTAGGCCCCAGATGGCCAGATTGAGGGTTGCACTGTGGGGAAAATGGCAGAGCGGGCGATTGGGGCTCCTGCATAGAGCCACAGTGCCATGGCATCGTGACTCCATGCAGGAGCTGAGGCTGAGCTTGCTAGAGAAATACTTGGACGTGCTGCAGGCCAGAATTGTGTGAAAATCCGGCCCGTCCAGATTTTGGATGTCCGGACGGGCCAGATGTGCCCCGATCAGAATTGGCCTCATTACAAATTAGAAACAATCTATATCTGTTTTGTAAACAATTAGTATTTTTCCCAATTAGCTTTTGTATACATATTGAAAATTTTAGTGGACCAGAAAGTGCTGTGTTAATACATTTTTCTTATTGTATCCTTTCGTACAGTCAATGGAGTACCCTGGCCCCAAGAAGCCACCAGACGTAACAGCCATACTTTCAACTGCAGAATGCTAATTCGGCCTCCAGATGAGCCAGGAGTGGAGAACCAGGAAGCACGCCAGCGCTACGAAGTGATGCAGTGCTTCACTGTATCTCAGCCGAAATCCATCAAAGAGGAGGGGGAAGGTGGGGCAAGAGCATCTTATTTTATTCTTCTTAAAACCTGATTCACTTTATCTTTCAAAGATCGGCAAAGATAGCTGGAATATAGCATATTAGAAGAAGATGTACTCTGTTTTATATGACGCAGAACATTTTTCATTTCTAAGCAAGATGGTTTAACTTAAGCTGGTATTAAAAGCATTTCAGTATTGGTCAACTGTTAGCTTTGGAAGTATGAATGAAGAGGTAAAGCTGTCCTGAAAGAGTTACAGAAAAGCAGCATACCTAGTGCATTTTACCCCATTCCTGGAGATACTTAACTCGCCCAAAACTGTTGGTCTTTGTTTTAATATTTATTACTTTTCTCTGAATTTTCTTTCTTTTCATGTGGTTTTCAAGTTTTCTCAGTGGATAAGCAGAATAATAAACCCACACATATAGGTGATATCACCAGTGGAATCCATTGTGGGAGCACCTCCCCAACTCTTCCGGTGATGTCACAGACTAGCATAGTCACATAGGCTGGAGTCTCCACCAAGCAGTGGATAAATTCCCAGTATTGTGACAGCTTTCAGAATCATTGCTTATCCCAAATTGTGGTATGTCCTGAGCACTTGCATTGTGGCAGCAAATGTCCAAGAAATGGGCAAGCATCCACCTTGCTGCATTTGTGTTTAAAAGTGCTAATAAATCCCTTTGGCAATGGAGCAAAGATGGCAGCTGGGGCCACGCATGGTGGCCAGGAAATAGAGAGATGAGGTAGCAAAAGCTGATGACACTGGAGAATTGGCTAAAATGAGAGCAGACATGAAGGTCTGGTTTGCAGAACTTAAACATGGTAGTACCTCCTTTAAGAACGAGATGCACTCCTGGATTGATGATCTCCATTCTGACCTGAAGGACATGGGCTAGAAAGTTAAGGAGGCCAAATTAAAAATGGAGGATCAAGAAAAGTCCCTGGTGAAGTTACAGCACAGTAGTGAAGAGATGGACTGGAACCATTTGGAGATATGGACTAAAATTGAAGATACGGAGAACAGAGCCTGACAGAGTAATCTAAGAATTAGGGGAACTCCAGAGGAAGGTGAGAGCACTGATTATGTCGTGCTGGTAAAAACTTTGGAAAATTCTTAATTTGATTTGGAGAGCAAGGACAATTAAACATTCTGTGCTCAAACAATCTATTGATGCCGAAAAGGCTTTTGATAGGGCTTATTGGCCCTATTTATTTTATTTATTTATTTTTATACACATTTATATACCGCATCTTCCAAAGTTCAGTTGCGGTTCACAGTGAACAACAATTAACAAAGCAAGTTTGTTTTACAGAGAACGTCATAATATAACAGAATATATGTACATGGTAACATCATATAATAGTCTTAACAATGTGAAATAATACAGAACAGCATAAACTATATACAAATATATATATGTAAATATACATGGAAGTGAGAAGACAAAAGATGTGGGATCCTCAAGGATGTGTGCTATGTGTGTGGGTTGAAGGGATTTTGTTTAAGGCAGACAGATACCCGTTTAGCCTTTGTCTAAAGTAGGTGATTGGTTTTCTATGTTATAGTGTTTGGTGAACAGATAAGTTTTCAGTTTTTTGCGGATTTCCATGATCTCCGTTAGTGTTCGTAGCTCCTCTGGAAGGGAATTCCAGATAGTTGGGGCAACGTGAGAAAATGCTCTGTTTGTTGATTTATGGGATCTTGTATACTCTCTCGGAATCCTTAATTTGTTTAGTTGTCCTTTTCTGTGTGTATGCTTAGATGGTTCTTTGTGTATTAGGTTGCATAGCGTAGTCGGGGCCATATCATATAAGGCTTTGAATGAAGTTGTTATTGTTTTGTAGATTATTCTACTTTGAATTGGTAGCCAATGGAGGGAGGCTAGTATGGGTGATATGTGTTGGAGTGAGTTAACTTTCAGTATAATTCTAGCTGCTGCGTTTTGAGCTAATTGCATTCGTTTGATGTTTTGTTTTGATATGCCTATTAGAATTAGATTGGCAAAGTCAAAATGTGGAGTTATGGTGGCCTGAATTATGTTGATAAAGTCTTGTGTAAATACTAGAGGACGAAGAGCTAGATAACCTGGATTGGATGGAACTTTTTTTGAAGTGAGTTAAAATATTATATTCTGAACCCCTTGCCTGTTTAAAGATTAATTCAGGCTATATAGATATTTGAGTTGAAGCGAGGTACATGGCAGTACAGTCCCCTCTTCCTCCACTCTTATTTGTATTGGCGATCTGGCACAGAGGGTACGGTAGAATTCAGAAATTCAGGTGATAATGGTGAGAGAAGATTCTTACAAATTTCCCTTTTTGCCGATGATATTATCTCCAGGAACAAGCAGGAATAAGTCCTCACATATGGGTACGTCGGTACCGACAGAGCCTGCGCGGGAATGCTCCCCAGCTTTCCAGGATGAAAGCTTTTGGGACATCCCACAGCGCATGCGCGCTGCCTTCCCGCCTTTCCTACCAACTCTCCTCAGTTCTTCTTTTCCGTGGAGCCAGCAGGTCGTGTTCCTGTCACCGCTGAAGAAGTTCTTTATTTTAATTTATTTCTTTGGTCGCGTGTCTGCCTTCCCCGACACCGGACCGGTACCGCCGGTCTTTTCTTTTCTTAAAAAAAAAAAAAAAAAAAAAAAAATATATATATATACTTTTCCTCACTTAGTGTATTTCTTTTCTTAGGCCTACAGGCCCACAAGAATTTTTCCTCCATGGATAAACCAGCCTCTGGTTTCAAAAAATGCACTAAGTGTAGCGGTACAATTTCTGTTACAGACACCCATGAATGGTGTCTTAAATGTTTGGGGCCTGAACTCTCCATTCCGGATTGCCAAGCCTGCTCTCTAATGTCTAAACGAGGGTTACAGAACCGGGCAGCCAAGCTCCATGTGCTGTTTCCCACGGATGCACCGGCCGTGGCATCGACATCTTCCAGGTCTTCCTCTCCTGATGGGTCTCAGGTAACCAAACATACTTTTAGCAGGTCCTCGAAGGGCAAATCTCCCTCTAAGCATCGAGATGCCTCTGGGCTTACCCTTGAGGATCCTGCCCCAGCCAACAACCCCGGCGGGAAGCTCCGGCTTCCAAAGCTCCTCCTATGGGGTTACAGGTTGACATCGATGGCACGGCCTCGACCGATCACCTGTTAGACTGCTCTGGGGTACCGGCACAATCTCCCGGTACCGACATCCATGCAGTCGTGGCGTCCATGGATCACACTGCAATCCATGCAGCAAGCTATTCTGGCTTTCATCAAGGCTTGTCAGACGGCTGCCTGCGTGAGAATCTTCACAGTCTTGTCAAGTGCATATATCTATATGATTTGCAAGGTATTGTGGGCAATGTAGTTCATTCACACCAGACACAGCTGCTGACAATAATTTAGTTGTGCTCTTGGGTAAAGCCAATAAGATATTTATTTATGGGGTTATTTCTCCCAACACAGATATGCTTGGTAGCACATAAATTAGGTTACTTGCTTTCAGTGTTAACTTGGAAAAACAAAGTTAAAATCAGGAAAACAACAAATGAAAAGCCACAAAGCAAGAAACAAACTGTTCTTTTCAGGTTAACTTCTGATTACTTCCCACATAGATACAGAAGTGATTCTCTCCTAGCTCACAAGCAATTAGGTAAGGCTTAATTGCTAGCAGTTACCAGCTGAAACCCCTTAGCTGGCTTGCCTTCCACTTTGTGGGTCAAATCCTGCTTCAGGAGCTTTTCTGAGTAGATTAAAGAACAAATTTGTATTTCTTTGTGATGGTTGCTGTACTTTATAACAGAAAGTTACCAACGGAGTTTAGATAGAGAGCAGTCCATATAAACAGGATCCTCATCTGCTATTATTCCCCCTTGTTCAACAAGCATGGGTTCAATATCATGGATTGGCACAGATGAATCTCTCAATGGAGCATTTTCAGGAGAATACTTGTTTCCCTGCTGTCTTTCAAGGTTATAGCTAGGGCATAGATCAGTGTTCATACCTGAGCTTCCATTGCTGCTAGAGTTCCTCTCTATATAGCCTGGCCAGTATGTAGTCCAGTTCTTATGTCCAGCCTTCCAATCCAGATCCCTGGACACTGGATCTCTCTTCACATACCTTCTGGCACGGGTCTTAGGGTCCCTTCCACGTGCAGCCGTCTCCCTCACAGGTAGCGTCTGGTGATTCCTAGCTCTGCAGCACCATTCCTCTGGTCTGCCCCAGTCCAATGGTGTATGCTGGCCCTTGGAATACCTCCCAGTATACGTACTGCTTTGGACTCTTCTAGACCTCTCAAAGGCTTTTCTCTTCCTTCTTCCAAAGGGTCTCTTTCCCTCTCTGTCCGTCCGGTTTGGCTTCTGCTTCTGATGATCCTTCAGATGAAACTGATGATCAAACTCAAGCTGATTCTCAGGATACTGAGGACAATTCTCTGGATATCCAAGGTGATCATGAAGATCCTGAGGATGGTCATCTGTAGAATAAACTCTACTCTTATTCTGCTTAGATGAGTGCTCCTCCCTAACACAGCGCAGCTGTGCTGAATCAGGCCCTGCCCTTTGAGATGAGTGCTTAGGGATTACCTCATAGCCCTCCTGATTGAACACACGTTTCCCCACTTCAGCTCCTCTAATGGCTGTTGGAAACCTGGTGCATTCTGGGACTGGTAGTCTTTTATGGGAAAATTCTGTTTTCTTATTTCTACCAGAACTGACAGGTTGCTTGTTCAGAGCCACTTCACCTTTCCTATAGCTCCTTCCTGAGCTATGATAAGCTTCCTTATCACAGGCTGCGACGCCGTCGGTACCACAACAAGCTACGTTGTCGGTACCGACGCCGGTACCGTTACCAACTTCGATGCCGGTACCGGCTGCATCGACATCGGCCAGGAGACCAATTCCGGCTCCCTGTCCTGGGCTCTTTCTCGGTACCGACCCGGTACCGGGGACACCCGATGTCGGTACCGATCGATAAGCCTATCGATCTTTGGAATCGCGCAGACGATACTTTGATTCTTCTGATGATTCTGATTCATCGGATGAGTCCCCTGAAGGTATCTGTTACTCTTCCTGAGGAGCCGCCTTCTCCAAAAAGGAGAATGTCTCCTCCAGAGGATTTGTCCTTTCAAGACTTCATAATAGAAGTAGCTAAAGGACTATCTATTTCAGTAAGCTCTGAAAAAGAACCTAGAGCAAAAAAATTAGATATTTTGGGATACTCTAAGGTTCCCAGAGAATTCATGAAATTCTTCAAGAACATTTGATTGAATTGTGGGAGACTCCTCTCACCCTTTCTCCTCATTCTCGTAGATTGGACACTATGTACCGTGTCCCTCCTTCTCCTGGATTTCAAAAAACTCAGCTTCCTCACCCTCCATTGTGGTGCAGTCAGCTATGAAGAGGATAAAGAGTACCAAAAGATACTCTTCTACTCCTCCAGGAAGAGAATGCAGGACCTTGGATGCTTTTGGAAGGAAAATCTTCCAAGCTAGCATGCTTATTGCCAGAATCAATTCATACAGCCTTTATATGGGTATGTTTCTGACGGAGGTTGCAGAAAAGCTGCACAACTTTCTCCCTTTTATTCCAGAGGACAAAAGGGATGAGTTCCTTCTTTGGCTTAAGCATACTCAAGACATTTCAAAGTTTTCCAACATGGCAGCCTTTGATTCTTTTGAAGGTGCCAGCAGAGCCTCAGGAATTGCTATAGCTGCTCGTAGAATTGCTTGGCTCCAGGCTTCTGATCTAGAACCCTGGGTTCAAGATGGTTTAGAAAATCTGCCCTGTACAGGTGAAAATCTATTTGGCAAAGAGTGGCAAATTAAAGCCACTCAAATAGACGCAGAAAATGCTGCTCTGGATAGACTTTCTAAGTCTACCTTCACTCCAGCCAAGAAGAAATCTTTTAAAAAGTCTTTTTACAAGAAGGGCAGATTTCCTTCCACTTCTGGTCAACAATCTTCTACAGGTCGCTTTGCTACTAAGCGTCAGCAACCTAAACAGGCCAGGCCTAAACCTGCAGGGGCTGCTGCAACCCAGCAGTCCCAAGCCCCTCAGGGTTTTTGACTTGATACTAGAGAACTTAACCTTTCTGGCTCTACAACAGCCAGAACCTCTCACCATTCCAGGAAGGTTAGCTCATTTTGCTCCCAGATGGGAGCAAATCACATCAGAGCAGTGGACCCTCTCCATCATCAGAGAGGGCTACAAACTTCATTTCTCAGACCTTCCTCCCTTCACCATGGTGAGACATTTCAATTCTCCCACATCTCTCCTTGACCTTCTGGATCAGGAGGTAACCACCCTTCTGGCCCAGAGGGCCATAGAAGAAGTTCCTCTTCTTCAACAGGGGTCAGGGTTTTACTCCCCCCTACTTTCTCATTCCAAAGAAAACGGGGGGATACAGACCCATTCTAGATCTCAGAGAATTGAACAAATTTCTATGCAAGGAGAAGTTCAAGATGCTTTCTCTAGGCATTCTCCTTCCATACCTACAGAGTCAGGATTGGCTTTGTTCTCTAGATCTCAAGGATGCGTACACTCATGTCCTCATCCATCCATCTCACAGAAAATTCCTACGTTTTCTGTTCCAGGGAAAACATTACCAATACAGAGTGCTTCCTTTCGGTCTAGCCTCTGCTCCAAGAGTGTTCACCAAATGCATGGCAATAGTTGCTGCATTTCTACGCACTCCGGGAATATTTGTCTTCCCATACCTGGACGACGGGCTCATCCGAGCTCCAACCCAGTCAGAGGCTCAGATCTCCTTAGACTGCACCAGGTGCATTCTGCAATACCTGGGACTTGTGGTAAATCTCCCAAAGTCTCAGCTCACCCCTACTCAGTCCCTAGAATTCATAGGGGCCTGGTTGGACACTACTACTGCAAGAGCCTATCTTCCCCAGGCTCGTTGCCAACGTCTAGTGCAGTTAGCCTCCCAGATTCAGTCAAAGAGCCACTTAACTGCCCGGGAGATACTAAAACTACTAGGCCACATGGCTTCCACAGTACATGTGGTGCCCTATGCTCGCCTACACATGAGAGCAGCTCAATGGACTTTGTCCTCCCAGTGGAGTCAATCTTCAGGAGCTCTCTCAGACCAAATAGCAAACTCCAAACGTCTCTTTTGGTCTCTCCAATGGTGGATGTCCACTCAAAATCTATTCCTGGGGTCCCCCTTCCAACCTTTGTTGCCCCAAGCAATCCTCACAACAGATGCCTCCCAAAAAGGTTGGGGAGCTCATCTACAGGACCTCTCCACCCAAGGCACTTGGTCCCCACAAGAGACCTCTCTTCATATCAACCTCTTGGAACTTCGAGCAGTGTTCCTAGCTCTCAAGGTCTTTCATACCCTCCTCAGCTACCAGACAGTCCTCATTCAAACGGACAATCAGGTAGCCATGTTTTACATAAACAAGCAAGGAGGAACTGGCTCTCTGTCGCTTTGCAACGAAGCTCTAAGATTATGGGCCTTCGCCAGAGAGCATCAAATCCATCTCCTGGCAGTATACCTCCCAGGAATTCAAAACTCTTGGGCAGACAGACTCAGTTGAGTTCTGCTTCCACACGAATGGTCCCTGCACATGGATCAGGTACTCAGAATCTTCCAGGAATGGGGAACCCCGGACATAGACCTATTTGCAAGTCCGTGGAATGCCAAACTTCCCCGGTTCTATTCCAGAATTCCGTGTCAGGGAGTTCAGGCCAAGGATGCCTTCCTCCTTCATTGGGGTCAGGACTTCCTGTATGCCTCTCCACCCATTCCTTTGATTCCCAAGACTCTGTTCAAACTTCAGAGGGATCAAGGATCTATGATCCTCATAGCTCCACGCTGGCCATGCCAAGTGTGGTACCCTCTACTTCTGCATCTCTCCCAAGCCCCCTCCCTGGACTTGGGAGCTGCTCCAGACCTTCTGTCTCAGGAGGAGGGGACTTTGTGGCATCCAAACCCCAAGTCCCTTCACCTCAGAGCTTGGTTACTGAAGGCCTAGACCTTCAAGACTTCAATCTTTCGCAGCAAGTGAAGGAATATCCTCCATGCTTCCAGGAAACCTTCCACTAGGCGTTCCTATGCTTTTAAATGGAAACGATTTTCCATTTGGTGTGCTCAACAGGGTCTTGACCCTCTGGCACTTCCTGTGAATTCTCTATTAGAATATCTCCTGCATCTTTCCAATGCAGGCCTTAAGACAAATTCAGTAAGGGTCCATTTAAGTGCTATTGCAGCATCCCTTAAGCCTATCAATGGACAACCTGTTTCCTCTCATCCTCTTATTGCAAGATCTATGAGAGGCCTGACTTTAACTAAACCTCGTTTCTTGGTCAGCTTATGAAGCCACCTTTTGAACCCTTAGCCACTACCTCCTTGAAATTTCTTTCCTGGAAGGTTATTTTCCTTGTTGCAATCACTTCTGCTCGCCGCATCAGTGAACTGCAGGCCTTAGTGGCTAATCCACCTTATACAAGGTTCCATCATGATAAGGTAGTCCTTAGGACAAATCCTCACTTTATGCCTAAAGTGGTCTCACCTTTTCATCTTAATCAAGAGGTATATTTACCTGTCTTTTTTCCAGCTCCTCATGCATCCACTGCAGAGAGGAACCTTCATACTCTAGATTGTAAAAGAGCTCTTGCTTTTTACTTACACAGGACACAGCAACATAGAAAGTCTTCCCAGCTTTTTGTTGCTTTTGATCCTTCTCATTTAGGACTTCCAGTCTCTAAAAGAACACTGTCCAATTGGATTGCTCAGTGTATTTCTTTTGCTTACCAGAGTAAGAACCTTTCTGTGGAGGGCCATGTCACAGCTCACAATGTGAGGGCCATGGCCACCTCTATGGCTCATCTTCATTCTGTGTCCATCGACCAGATCTGTCGAGCAGCCACCTGGGCCTCGGTTCATACCTTCACAGCCCATTACTGTTTGGACAAGGACTCCCGCCGGGATGCCTTGTTTGGTCAGGCTGTCCTAAGACACCTGTTCCATTCTTGAACAACTCCTGCCCTCCTTCCATTGGTGATGAAAGAAGAAGTTGAAACAGCATTGAAAGCCTTATAAGATCATAAGATATGCCATACTGGGTCAGACCAAGGTCCATCAAGCCCAGTATTCTGTTTCCAACAGTGGCCAATCTAGGTCATATGTACCTAGCAGTTTCCCCAAGAGACACAAGTTCCACAATGCTTGTACTGGGTCAAACATTGATATCTTCGGTCACTTCTTAATAATGGTTTATGGACCTTTCCTCCAGGAACTTGTCCAAACCTTTTTTAAACCCAGCTACACTAACAGCCTTTACTACATCCTCCGGTAGCAAATTCCAGAGTTTGATTACACGTTGAGTGAAAAAATATTTTCTTTTATTAGTCTTAAATAGTTTACCCTGTAGCTTCATTGCATGTCCCCTAGTCTTTCTATATTCTGATAAGGTAAACAATCGATCTACGTTTACCCGTTCCACTCCGTTCATTAATTTATACACTTCTATCATATCTCCCCTCAGCCGTCTCTTTTCCAGGTTAAAGAGCCCTAACCTTTTTAGCCTTTCTTCATAGGAGTATCCTTCCATCCCCTTTACCATTTTGGTGGCTCTTCTCTGTACCTTTTCTAAAATCGCTATATCCTTTTTAAGATACGGCGACCAGAATTGCACACAATATTCAAGGTGCGGTCTCACCATGGAACGATATAGAGGCATTATAATATCTTTTGTTTTATTTTCCATTCCTTTCCTTATCATACCTACCATTCTATTTGCTCTCTTGGCCGCCGCTGCACACTGGGCCGAGGGTTTTAACATGGTATCCACAATGACGCCTAAATCTTTTTCCTCGGTGGTGGTTCCTAATGTGGAACCTTGCATCGTGGAACCATAGTTTGGGTTGTTCTTCCCTAGGTGCATAACCTTGCACTTCTCCACATTAAATTTCATCTGCCATTTTGATGCCCAGTCTTCCTAATTTATCAAGATCCTCTTGCAATTTTTCACAATCCTCTTGTGTTTTAACAACTTTAAATAGTTTTGTGTCATCTGCAAATTTGATAACCTCACTCGTTATTCCACTTTCCAGGTCATTTATGAATATGTCAAAAAGCAGCGGACCCAGCACAGATCCCTGGGGTACACCACTATTCACCTTTCTCCATTGGGAAAATTGGCCATTTAGCCCTACCCTCTGCTTTCTATCTTTTAACCATTTCCTGATCCACAATAGTACACTGCCTCCTATCCCATGACTCTTTAGTTTTGCCAAAAGTCTCTGATGAGGGACCTTGTCAAAGGCTTTCTGAAAGTCCAGATAGACAATATCAACCGACTCACCTTTGTCCACCTGTTTATTCACTCCTTCAAAAAAACATAACAGATTAGTAAGACAAGATCTTCCTTGTCTAAAGCCATGTTGGCTGTCTCCCATTAGGTTGTGACTATCTACATGCTGAGTAATTTTATTCTTTATGATGGTTTCTACCATTTTTCCCGGTACTGACCTCAGGCTCACCGGTCTGTAGTTTCCTGGATCACCCCTGGAACCCTTTTTAAAAATTGGTGTTACATTGGCGATTCTCCAATCTTCAGGTATTAGAGATGATTTTAATGATAGTTCACAGATTACTGATAGCAGTTCTGCAATCTCATATTTCAGTTCTTTCAACACCCTTGGATGTATACCATCCGGCTCAGGTGATTTGCTACTCTTCAGTTTATCTAATAGTTGTAAGACATCTTCCCGATATATCGATATTTCCTTCAATTCTTCCGCACCTTTAAATACCACTTCAGTCATGGGTAACATCCCTACATCTTCCTCAGTAAAGACCGAAGCAAAGAATTCATTCAGTCTCTCCGCTATCGCCTTGTCGCCTCTTAGTGCTCCTTTAACCCCTTTATCATCTAATGGACCAACTGACTCTCTCACAGGTTTTTTGCTACGAATGTACTTGAAAAGGTCTTTATTTCGCGTTTTTCCTTCCGCAGCAAGCTTCTTCTCAAATTCTCAAATTCCCTGAATGGATGCCTGAGATCCATAGGAAAACGAGGAACCATTCAAGGTCTCATACCCTTGGGGATCTCCCAGGCATCTTAGGGAGTCCCGATATGTGAGGACTTATTCCTGCTTGTTCCTGGAGATAGCACAGTTACTTACCTGTAACAGGTGATCTCTGGGAACAGCAGGAATTAGTCCTCACAACCCTCCTACCTCCCCTAGGAGTTGTATCTCTCTGTCTTTCCTTTCCTCTCTCTCTCTCTCTATTGTCTCAGCTTTAAACTTGAACTGAGGAGAGTTGGTAGGAAAGGCGGGAAGGCAGCGTGCATGCGCTGTGGAATGTCCCAAAAGCTTTCATCCTGGAAAGCTGGGGAGCATTCCTGCGCAGGCTCCGTCGGTACCGACGTACCCATATGTGAGGACTAATTCCTGCTGTTCCCAGAGATCACCTGTTACAGGTAAGTAACTGTGCTTTATTGAGAGGGTCACACTCTGCGGGCTTATTGGGGCAATTGTTGGTTGAGGTGCAGGACTTTGGTGAGGTCTCTGGTTTTAAAATAAATACTTCCAAATAGTAAAACCTTAACCTTACTAATACGCAGGAAGCAAATGAGAAGATTGAAGGACAGGTACCCTTTTCGGTGCACTGAAGGGCTAGTTTGATAATTGGGAATTAATCTGAAGATGGAATTGGGAATTCATATGCCATCAACTATGATACCCTGGTTAAGAAAAGTATGGAATTTGGAGCAATGGGTGAAATAAATATCTCCTGGCTGGAGAGGGTTGCAGGGCTTAAAATGATATTGCCATGATTTATCTATCTATTTGGAGCGTTACAGATTAAAAAAAAAACAGATAATGTCAAACATTATTCTTTATCATTTTTAAAGAATTTATTTGGAACAGAAAGGCACAACGGGTATAGTGCTGTATAACGCTATAGAACAGGGAAGCCTAGCAGTTCCAAATTGTTTTGAAATAACATGAGATAATCCAATTGAAAGCAACCTTGGAACGGAAATTAGATGCTAGAAAGAATAGGTTACTATTAAGTAGTATGATAGTGGGGGAGTATCTCTGGTATTGACTGGATATTGAATGGAGCTCCCCATAAACTTAGGAATCACTTTACAGAAGTGGCACGATAGATTTTGGAGAAATGGAAGCCTGCTTTTTAAGGATTAAGGGCTATTCATGTTGCGCTCCACTGAGGTTTAACCCTGATTAATTCCTGAGGATAAAGGAGGAGCAGTTTTCCAAATGGGTGAAATTGGGTGGTGGTTATGCAAGGTAATTTGTGGATTCGGATGGCATCTGCAGTAGCTTTGAATCTCTGAAAGGCTAGAGAGGAAGATGGACTTTTTTCAATATTTTTAATGGTGATACTATTGAAAGACGCAAATCAGGGAGGATGTACAAGATGATCCTAAATTGGTGGAGTTGGATGTTATCTTTTGCCAAATGACTACTAAAGGGAGGGATTTCAAAATTCTATGAGCTTATGGACATCCCAGAAGGGAATAAATCAAAATCCCGTTGTAATGGGAGGAGGAGAAAAATGATTGGTAGGAACAAATTTATACTGGGTTACATGAAGGTGGTGATAGCAAGTAATTTGATAACGAATAGTTATAAAATGATATCTAGATGGCAATCTCCAGGAACAAGCAGGAATGAGTCTTCACATATGGGTACGTCGGCACCGACGGAGCCTGCGCGGGAACGCTCCCCAGCGTCCAATCAGAAAGCTTTTGGGAGCATCCCTCAGCGCCTGCGTGCTGCCTTCCCGCCTTTCCAACTGTCTCTCCTCAGTTTTCGTTTTTCCGCGGAGCTGGCAGGACGTCCTTCTGTCACCGCAGAAAATTCTTCTTTTAATTCTTTTGTTTTCTTGTGGTCGTGGCTGTCTCCCAAACACCACTGGTACCGCCGGTGTTTCTTTTTTTCTTTTCTGTAATTTTTTCGCTTCAGGGTATATTTTTTCTTCTGTCTTAAATTTTTAGGCCTTCTAGGCCTGTCCATGTCCCTCATGGAACCGCCAGCCACTTTCTCTAAGAAATGTTTACGCTGTGGCGGTACAGCTTTATTTTTAGACTCCAAAAGCTGGTGTTTAACCTGTTTGGGTCCTGACCATTTTCCTCCGGAGCCCTCGGGCTACAGTTTTGTGAGAAGAGATTTTCCACATCGAGTTTCCCTCGATACCAGGTTCCCTTCCAGTGTCAGGGCACCGAACATTTCCTCTTCTACATGGCATCAGGTAACCCACAAACAGTCTGTTAAGACTAGCCAACCCTCGAGTGGTAGGTCTCATGCACAGCATGAAGACGGCTCCGGCCTTGCCCTCGAGGGTCCATTGGCTTCAAACCCCGGCGGGAGTCTTCGGCCTCTAAAGCCTTTGAGGGGTTTCAGGTTGTTCCTGGGGCTCACCCCTCACAGAACATACCTGAGCCATGCTCGGTGGTGGCATCCGCTTCGAGCGGTACCGATACCCCGGCATCGGCACTGGTGTTGGACATAACACTCCTCACCAGGGATCGTCATCTGGCTTTCTCGGTACCTTCGGGACCGGTGGATACGCTCCAGATTGACTTTCCAGTATCGGTATCAACGCCGATACTACCTCCGACATCGGTACCTTCTAGACATGCATCGATAGACTCGCTCCCCTCGATGCCGAGTCTGGAATCGATCTCTAGTCTGGAAGACTGGGTACCGACATGTGTCGGTACCGAACGCTAGGTCCCGAGGTTAATTACCAAAGGCGTTCGGTTACCTCGGTACCGATAGAGCTGCCACCGATGACTGCTCCGGTGTCGGTGTCGCCTTCGATTCCGACAGCGCTACCGGTATCGGTTTCGGTACCGGTATCCGCAGTAGCATCAGGGCCAGCTCCTTCCATGCTTCCTTCACCAGGGTCGCTCCTTTCTATACCAAGTCTGGAGTCGATACCTGGCATATACGATGTAGTACTGACTGTCACAGGTCCTGACCTCCAGTACCAACATCCATCCCTTAAGGATCCTTTTTTGCACCATGCAGGATCTTATCTTCCTATATACTCAGGTAGATCCTCCGGTGCCCAGGCTAGTTCTTCAGATCTAGCCTGTCCTGGGAAGGTTCTCTTTGGAGATCCTTCTTTTCAGGATTTCCTCTTGGATATGGCAAGATCCCTTACCATTCCTATCCCTGGCCATGATCCCACACAAGGCTCTGTTTCTATTGGAGCAAAGGAGAACATGGTGCTTCCTTTGCATCATTCCTTGCGGGATCTTCTTCTAAGAATGTGGGAAGCACCTTTAAGGGTACCCCCACCTTCTAGAGCAACTGATCTTCTGTATCAGATGCCCCCTTCTCCAGGGTTTCAAAAGACTCAACTTCCTCATCATTCCATTGTAGTGGAATCAGCAATGAGGAAGGTGAAAAGTAAGAAAAAGCACTCTTCTTACCCACCAGGTCGTGAGTCTAGGACACTAGATGCCTTTGGACGTTAAACCTTCCAGACATCCATGCTGTCCGCAAGAATTCTCTCATATATTTTTTATATGAGTCTATCTCTTCAGGAGCTCACAAAGAAGTTATATCTTTTGGCTCCTTTTCTTTTAGAACCCAAGACTGCAGACTATTCCTTACTACTTAGTCATCTTCAAAATATCTCTTGGTTTCTTACTCGTGCTTCCCTAGACTCATTTGAGTCTATTAGCAGAACTTCTGCTATAGCTATAGGGGCACGACGTAGAGCCTGGCTCCAAGCTTCAGACTTAGACAAATGGGCACAACAAAGACTGGGTAATACTCCTTGCACTGGAGAAAATCTCTTCAATAAGGAGTCTTTACATCAGGTTGCTCAGTGGTCCACTGACTTCCCTGTTTCTGAAGGCTATCCTAAGCCTTCTCCTTCCCCAGTAGGTAGGAAATGCCCTACCAAACCTTCTTTCCCTAGGAGGAGAAGGTTTTATTCTTCTCCTGCCCATCATACAGATTTTCCCAAACAGGGGAGGCATCGTCCTGGTCTGAAGAATCCAAACTCTCACCAGGCTAAACAAACCCAGCAACCATAGGGTTTCCGATTAATCATTTTTCTGCCTCTTGGGGTTTACAACCTACAGTTGACTTCTTCTCAGCAGAAGTTTTTCACTGTTTTTTCATTCAAAACTCTACACATGGATTTCTTTTTTTAGGACATACAGTTGCTCCTAGGTATGCTGAGCTGTCAGGATATTCATGTCTATGGGTCACAGGTATCTCCAGGAACAAGCAGGAATGAGTCTTCACACGTGGGAGACGTCGCCGACGGAGCCCGCACGGGAATGCTCCCCAGCATCCAATCAGAAAGCCTTTGGGAGCATCCCCCGCGCCTGCGCGGTGGCTTCCCGCCCTTCCTACTGCCTCTCCCCAGTTTTTCGTTTTCCGTGGAGCAGGCAAGGACGTTCCTCCTGCCACCGCATAAATTTTTCCTTTTTTCTGTAGTCGCGGCTTTCCCGCTGACGGTGGCACCTCCGTGCCCCCCTTTTTCTTTCTTTCTTTTAATTATTTTTCATTTAATTTTCGTTGCCTCCTCCGGGCGCTGAGGACCGGGGCATGGAGCCTTCTTCCCCCCAGCCTCACGGCGGGGACTTAATTTTCCACGTGGACTCCAATGCCTGGTGCCTCTCCTGTTTGGGGCCTGACCCTTTTTTCCCGGATTCCCTGGGCTACAGTGTCGGGAGAAGACCCTCCCTCTTTCGGGTATCCCTCGACGACGTCTTCGCGCCCAAGGTGCAGTCGTCGGGTGGTGGTTCTCTCCAGGATCAGGTAACCACACAACAGTCTGTTAAGACTAGCTGAGTCTTGAGGGGCGAGTCTCATGCGCGGCATGGCGACGGCTCCAGCCAACCCCTCAAGTCCTCCTTGGCTGATATACCCCGGCAGGAGTCCTCGGGCTCCAAAGCATTTACGGGGTTTCGGGATGTTCCTGAGGTTCGCTCCTCACAGAACATTCTGGAGCCATGCCGATTCCCCGGCGTCGGCGTTGAGTGTTCCACTCTTTGCCAGGGATCGTCGGCCGGTGTCCTCAGCGCCTTCGGGGCCGATCGACTCGACCGGGTCTGACCTCCCTACATCCAAGCCATGCTCGGGCGTGGTAGCCGCTCCGGGCGGTACTGAGCCCCCGGCATCGGCGTCGGTGTCGAGCGCTCCGCTCCTCACCGAGGATCGTCGGCTGCTGTCCTCGGCGCCTCCGGGGCCGATCGACTCAGTCCAGCCTGGCATTCCTCCATCCCTGCCATGCGCGTGGGCGGTACCCGCTTCGGGCGGTACCGACCCCTCGGCGTCGGTGTCGAGCGTTCCGCTCCTCACCGGGGATTGGCGGCTGCGGTCCTCGGCGCCTCCGGGGCCGACCGACTCGCGCCGGTATGGCGTTCCTACGGGGGTGGTATCCGCTTTGGGCGGTGCCGACGTGTCGGTGTCGAGTGACCCGCTCCCCACCGGGGATCGCCAGCCGCTGCCCTCGGCACCTCGGGGGCCGATCGACTCGACACTGTCTGACGGCCCTACGTTCAGGTCATGCGCGGAGGTAGTACCCGCTTCGAGGGCGCGGGCGTCGGTGGTTCCGCCCCGCACCGGGGATGGTCATCTGGCCTCCCTCCCCTCGAGGCCGCGCGCTTCGACCCGCGCCGGGTCGCCGGTATCCCCAAGGGCGGTACCGGGTTCGAGCGGCGCCGCTCCGCTGGCGACGGCAGGGGCGTCGAGCACGAGAGACCGCCATCGACCTTCCCCGGGGACCTCTGGGTATGTTGGCCAGCGCACAGGCGACTCCCCGGCATCGACGCGGCCGTCGAGGGCCCCGCCCTTTCCTAGAGAAGGGGCCTCGGGGTCTTCGACCGCTTTGACCCAATCTGGGTCTGCGCCGCCCCGCAACGGTACCCCGACGTCGGCGCAGGGGCTTTGCACTCCCCCCCCCCCGCAGGGACTCGTCGTCGGGTGACCGGGGTCCCCTCGGGGATGGGCCGTATTCCCCAGAAGGATTTCTCTCCGGGTCGGACGGGTTCGAGAGGGAGCCCGGCACCGGGCAGTGCCCGCCGATCGACATCGGCGCCGGCGTCAGATGACTTCCTCTCCTCCGAGCACCGTCCTCGGGGGCCCTTGATGCTCACGGCACCGGTCGGCGCAGTTTCGATCCGCGCTCCGGGATCTCCACCACCGGCGCGGTCACTCCCGCCGGGGGCCTCGAGGAAGGAGTCTATCTCCTCGCTCGGTTCGATGCACAGCCTTGAGTTGTTGTCCAGCCTTGAAAGCCTGGCCACGGCACGTCTCGGGATCGGCCCCTGTCCTCTCCCGCAGCGCAGAGCAGAGACCGCTGGCCCCCCTGCCCTCCGGCGGCCGCGGATTCGCTCCAGTCATGGGGGGAAGCTCCGCCCCCGGGTTCGGGGCCGAGGCCGTTTCCTGCGGCGCCGTCGGTGCCATCGACTTCTTCGATGCCTAGCTTGGAATCAATTCCAGGAGCCGACGACGCCATGTTGACTGCCCCGATCCGGGTCGGTTGGTCCCCTCCTCTGCCCAGCGGGCATCGGCCCGAGCGGCCTCTTAGTGCCCTGGCGGCCTCTCCCGCCATAACTGCTCCGGCAGAGCCGCCTTTCCAGGATTTCCTCCTTGACATGGCGGACTTGCTGGCCATCCCTATCCCGGACCCGAGCCCAGGCCCTGCGGAACAGGCACCCGCGATGCTTCCTCTGCATCCCGCCCTGCAGGATCTCCTGCTGGGGGCTTGGCGGTCGCCTTTGAGGGTTCCGGCGCCGCCGACTGCGATGCAGGCTCTGTACCGGGTGCCTCCGTCCCCGGGGTTTCGGCAGCACCAGCTTCCACATCGGTCCATTGTGGTGGAATCAGCGCTGAGGAAGGCCGGAAGCAAGGAGAGGCATGCTTCTCGCCCTCCAGGCCGCGCCTCGAAGACGCTAGATACTCTAGGACATCAAGCCGTCCAAACGTCTATGCTGGCGGCCAGAATTATTTCATATATATTTTATATGAGTCTGTCGCTTCGGGAGGTCACCGAGAGGTTATCTCGGTTATCCACCTTTGTATCTGCAACCAAGGCCTTTGAATATTCCCTGCTTCTTTATCATTGCAGGAATATCTCCGGGTTCCTTTCTCGTGCTTCGCTGGACTCCTTCCGGTCGGTCAGCAGAGCCTCTGCTGTTGCCATTAGAGCACGCCGCACGGCATGGTTGCAGGCGTCCGAGTTGTGTAGGCGGGCACAGCACATCCTGGGTAATTCTCCCTGCGACGGAGATCACCTCTTCAATAGCGAAGCCTTACGTCAGGTCGCACAGTGCTTCGCTAACCTTCCCAGAGTTAGCAGCCAGCCTAGGGCCCGGCTTCCCCTCGGTGGTGGTAAACGCCCCTCCAGACCCCCCTTCCCTAGGAAGAGGAAATGTCAGCCCTCCGCCCACCCTCCAGGCGCGCCCAAGCAAGGGATCTCTCACCCCGGGTTGATGTCCCCGGGCCCACGCCAGGACTCTCATACTAAGCATTTTTAGGCTCAGGTGGGCGGCTGCCTGCACTTAACCTCCTTACCAGAAGTTTAGACTAGAGCTCTACTCTGGGGCTCGTCCAGTTGGAAAATGGTTCGGGGACTTATCTAGGGGTTCAGGTCTTCTCCTCCGTGGGAAAGGGAGACCACCTTACGCCGTGATCGCTATGGCCCATGGTCACCCTACTTACTCTTCGGTATGTCCCCGAACCCCTCTCAGCCAGTATCCTCTTGCTGATTGCTTCCGTACTGGAATTCCCCTCCAGCCGCTATAGTCCCCCTATACTCACCAGGGACTATACCCTCATGTCCCCCGATTGTGCGGGGGACAATTTCTACGCGCAGGTCCTGGGGACACATTAGGGCCTCCAACCCCTGCGGCATTCTACCGGACTGATGCTATCCTCCGTCCCCGCGCTACCGCGCTCTTAGCTCGCCGATCTGCCCTTGCCCTCCGGGAAAGATCCCTCCCCTGACAGATCTTGCGGCCACCTCTCCAGGTGGACGTTCTGGGGATCGATGGCAGATCTGCCTTACCTGAGTGCTTCTCATGAAGGCAGGCCCCCCGGCATGCCGGCGTTAGTACTGGAGGGGGCGTCCCCATGTCCACCGGCTTAGATATACTAGATATCACCAGCTTGGCAGGCGCCTTTGGGGGATCCCCACAGTACCTGTGTTTACCGCCTTTTTCCCCCTATGGCCGGTACTTACCCCCCCCCCCCCCGGGGGTCCGGCCAGTCCGCCTGCCTATTCCCCGATCGGCCCGCGGACTGGTGGTACCCTACTGCTGTGAAGTCAACAGTCCCCTTTTTCAGTTAGGTCCTCCTCCCGGAGGTCCGGACCCTTGTCTCCCTATCTCTCGCTAGGGCAGACTGTGTACCCCTTCTGCTCCGGGGTACATCTCTACTCTTCTCCGGGATAGGCTCTCTAGTTCGGCCTGTCTTCCACTGTTGGTCCTCTGAGTTATGGACTCTACTCCTAAGGGAGTGCTCAGCTTGCCGTGAGCCCCCTGGAAGACCTGCCGTCCTTCTCCTGACCCAGCTGACGCCTGGATCCCATGGCCTTCTGGATTTGGAACTTCCTCTTCGCTGTGGTGAAGTTTCCTTGATGACCTCGCTACTGCATCTACAGTGCCTTCATCACAGGACTACTTCCGACAACCCGGTGGGTAAGCAGTACAGGGTTCTAAACCATTAATTCATTAAAACTTAATGGCCGGTAAGCTCTGTATGGTACTAGGTCATTTACTCATTACATGCTTAATGATTCTCTTCATGCACCCCTCTGACTACTCCCGTAGCCTGGGTTTTTTTTTTGCTGTATCCTAATGGTACCTGTTCTGCACTCTAAAGACTTGCCTCCGTAGTCTTTGGATTCGCTGTTCCTCTATTCAACTCCTGCCCTCCATCCCTCAGGGGATGCCGGAGATTCATGCTGGGCAAATGCCATCCCGTCTGGGCTGCACTTATGGGATCTCCCCGGGCATCCTAAGCTAGGGAGTCCCCACGTGTGAAGACTCATTCCTGCTTGTTCCTGGAGATAGCACAGTTACTTACCTGTAACTGGTGATCTCCGGAACAGCAGGAATTAGTCTTCACAACCCGCCCACCTCCCCTGGGAGTTGTATCTCTCTTTTTCTCTATTCCTTCCTCTCCTCTCCTTCCGGCTCAGCTATGAAACTCAACTGGGGAGAGGCAGTAGGAAGGGCGGGAAGCCACCGCGCAGGCGCGGGGGATGCTCCCAATGGCTTTCTGATTGGATGCTGGGGAGCATTCCCGTGCGGGCTCTGTCGGCGACGTCTCCCACGTGTGAAGACTAATTCCTGCTGTTCCGGAGATCACCTGTTACAGGTAAGTAACTGTGCTTTCTCCTCTTCTTCCTGCCAAGAAGAGAGGTTTAACAACTATCCCATGATAGTTTTCTGTACCAACATGAATTTTTTCCTTCCACAGACTTACCATATGGTAAGTCACCCTTCAGCTCCTGTTTCTCTACCCTCTTATCCAGGTTTTCCCCTGTAAGAGTGGTACCATACCACTGGAGGGCTTCTTTAGCCTTTCTAGTTTTTCTTTCCACTCCAGTGTGGAGTTTTTTCTCTTGAGTAAACTCCCTCCTTTTGCCTGGGCAGCTCATCAGACAGGGACAGGAATTTCTTCTCTTGTTCTGTCTGTTCTTTCTTTTTTACACAGAGAGATTCTCTCTGCTGTCTTATTCAGCAGCTGCCCATGCAGGAGTTCCAGTGATTGGACTACTGGTACTTTTCCACAACTTCCAGTCTTGTCCTCCACTACTTTTCTGTCTGGCCTTAGTAGTGATTCCAAGACAGTGCATACATCTTTCTTGGATAATCCTTATCACTTCAGGCTTATCACACTATCTTCTATTCTTGCCATCTCCAATTCCTTTGGGTTTGGCAGCACAGTTGACGTGGCTGCTGGTTTTTTCCAGCAGCCAGTTCTATCTCCCAATTCTCCTGCATAATGCTCTCTGCAATCCTACAGAGAAGCTTTCCACTATGGGCCCTTGCTAGAGAGCATGGGGTTTTTCTCTAATGACTATCCTATATGGTTGAAAAAGGCTTCCTCAGTCATCCCCCATGACTGTGAGGGTTCTTCACACCCTACTATCTCCTTTTAAGACAAAGGACATAAGCCTTCTCTGTGTGAAAGTCTAAAGAGTTGTCCAATTCCTACAGGGAATATGCTCTTTTTTCCTTGCAGCTTGTCCTCATGGTATCCTAATCCTTCATGGACAGCACATATTTAACTAAAAAACGCATGACACCCCTTTTTGTCCCTCAAGTGGGTCAACCTGGTATCTCATCCTATGCGTTTTCTGTCCATTTACCATGCTAGAGTTCTACAGGACTCAGGACTTGCTGTTTACAGACTGATATTATCCTCTGTTTTTTCACCAACCATCCAGGTTATTTCACTGGATAGCATTCCTGCACCATCATAACCAGGGGGAATAGATTCTCTATATATCTTCTTAAGTAGGTTCCACCTTCTTGTTATTGGATGAATCTTTCCTCTTCACATCTCCCATGTGAATGTTCTTATAGGCATATCTCTGTCTGCTTAATTGCAGACATTTATCTTTAGACCTATATATTCATATATGTATATATATCTATATACATCTCTATAGATACATATGTCTGTCAGCTGCGTGTGCATATGTTATGCCCTTCTAGATCTCACTATATATATATATATATATATAATGTGTGTATCTGTCGAGATGCTTCGTTATAGGTAGATATGTAGTTACATACTTCTCTCTCTAACTGTCTATGCTCATACAGGTTTTACCTTCCTATATGTTCCAGACAGTGGGCTTTGCACATGTTCATACTGTTCCACAGTATGTTTGGGGTATTATGCACACAACCACTGCTGTGGTACTGACAGCTCCTACCATAACCCTAAGTTTAGGTGTCCCTGAAGCTCCATGCTCCAATATCTTCCTACCTCTCACCAGTTAGGAAAGACATGGTGGATCTTCAGTAGATCTGAGGTTTCAACTCCTCAGACATCTGTCCTTTCTTTGGGAATACGGGTTTTTTTCCATACCCCTTCTTCCCTCAAGGACTAGGCCAGTTTGTCCAAATTGGTCAGTCGTCCTCTTTTGCTCCTAACTGTGAGTAACTCTGTAGCCAAAAGAGTTTTCAGCTTTTTCCATAAAGCTTCCCACTAAAGACCTACCGTTTTTGTACTATCCCAGTTGAATCCTGGGGTCACCTGTCACGTCCAGATTTTGACCTTCACCTTCACTTCAGTGAGGTCACCTTGAAGATTCCTCTACTGGATCCCCAGTAGACTCCATCAGCCTCTCTACTTCCTGCAATCCAGTAGGTGAGGTCCATATTGCGATTGTTTCAATATATTTCATGATAATTATCATACATACAAGGACTCCTTGCCTGTAGTCCTATCTTAGGTTAGCTGTTTTCTACAGCTCCTCTCTTTTTCAACTCCTACCCTCCATCCTCAGGATGCCTGGCCATATGAGGTGTAGCATGTTTCAATCTCCAACATGCTAGGGCTCCAGGCATCTTAGCTTGGGAGTCCCCATATGTGAAGACTCATTCCTGCTTGTTCCTGGAGATAGCACAGTTACTTACCTGTAACAGGTGATCTCTGGGAACAGCAGGAATAAGTCTTCACAACCCACCCACCTCCCCTAGGAGTTGTATCTCTCTCTATCTTTCCTTTCCTCTCTCTCTCTCTTTGTCTCAGCTATAAAACTCAACTGAGGAGAGACAGTTGGAAAGGCGGGAAGGCAGCACGCAGGCGCTGAGAGATGCTCCCAGAAGCTTTCTGATTGGACACTGGGGAGCGTTCCCGCGCAGGCTCCGTCGGTGCCGACGTACCCATATGTGAAGACTTATTCCTGCTGTTCCCAGAGATCACCTGTTACAGGTAAGTAACTGTGCTTTATATGCCAGCGTAGTTGGCTGAAATGTATGGGAAAGTTTCTATTTTGTGCTGGCAGAATTGAGGTGCAGATGGCACATATGCGCATATATGTGGTGGCATGACAAAATTCAGGTTTTTGGAAGGAAATTTTTCAGATTTTGTGTACAGCTTCAAAACCCAGTGCCAAAACAAATGAAGGTAAATCTACATCTCCAGGAACAAGCAGGAATGTAGTCTTCACATATGGGTATTGTCGGTACCGATGGAGCCTGCGTGGGAACGCTCCCCAGCGTCCAATTAGAACGCTTTTGGGAGCATCCCACAGCACCTGCGTGCTGCCTTCCCGCCTTTCCCCAACTGCCTCTCTCCAGTAATTCATTTTCCACGGAGCCAGCAGGTCGTCGTTCCTGTCACCGCAGAAAAGTTTTCCCTTATTCCTTCTTTTTTGTGGTCGCGTCTGCCTTCCTCGATGCTATACCGGTACCTCCGGTTCTCCTTTCTTTCTTTTGTTTAAAAAAAAAAAAATCTATTTTTTTCCAAACTTTTCTTCCCAGGTGCATGCGCCATTTTGGGCCTTAGGCCCAAAATTTCCTCCATTATGGAGAAACCCGCTTCGGGTTTCAAAAAGTGCACCAAGTGTGGTTGTACCATCTCCGTCACCGACACCCATGAGTGGTGTCTCAAATGTTTAGGTCCTGACCACACCATCTCCGAGTGTATGGCTTGTGCCATATTGTCCAAGAGGGGTCGACAAAACCGAGCTGCTAAGCTCGGCGCCCTTTTTCCCTCTGATGCAGCTTCTGTGGCATCGACGTCTTCCAGGGCTTCGTCTTCCTCCCATGGATCTCGGGTAACTAAACATAAGTCCAGCCGGTCCTCAAAGGGCAGATCTCCTTCCAAGCATCGAGATGCCTCTGGCGTTGCCCTTGAGGGTTCTGTACCGGCAAAATTGCCCTGGCGAGAGGCTTCAGCTTCCAAAGCATTATCGGGGCTCCAGGATGTTCTCGAGGCCTCGACCTCGGCGGAACTACTGGTGCCATGCTCTGGGGTACCGGCTGCTTCCGGCACCGATACCCAGGCATTGGCAGCGTCGATAGACCAGAGGTTCCTGGCTATTGAACGCAGTCTGGCGGCTCTCCTTGCAGCATCGACACCCTCGGAACCGCGTCAGACAGTTCAGCCGGTGCCGGTACGAATAGCATCAACATCGGTGTCTGCTTTGCCGGCACCCAGTCATGCGATGCCTTCCGGTGCCGATACACCGGTACCGACTTCGTTCGGTATGGGTATCGGGCTCTTCAAGAGAATCCGGACAGGAGGTACTTCGAATCCTCGGAGGACTCCGAGGATTCTGACAGCTCTGCCGGTACCGGCATACTTCTCCCGGAGGAGCCTTCCTCCCATAAACGTAGGATGTCTCCTCCAGAAGATATCTCCTTTCAGGATTTTATCAGGGAGGTGGCTCGAGATCTGTCCATTACTGTGGCTCCTGAAACGGAGCCCAGGGCTAAGGAGTTGGAGATTTTACAATCCCAAAGCTCCTAAGGAGGCAGCTACTCTGCCTATCCATGAGATCTTACATGATCTCATGTTGAGAATGTGGGAGACACCTCTTACCACCTCTCCTCACTCTCGCAGACTGGATACCATGTATCGAGTCCCTCCTTGTCCTTGTTTCCAGAAAACTCAGCTTCCTCACCACTCTATTGTAGTGGAATCAGCTATGAGAAGGATCAGGAGTGCAAAGAGGCATGCCTCTAATTCTCCAGGACGTGAGTGTAGAACCTTGGATGCCTTTGGATGTCGTACTTTCCAGGCTTCCATACTTTCTGCCAGGATCAGTTCCTGTTTTATATATGGGAATGTTCCTTAAAGAAGTCACAGGAGACTTGGAGATTTTAAGCCCTCTCCTTCCTGATGACAAGAGGCAGGATTTTCTCACACTGGTTAAACATGCCCAGGATGTTTCTAAGTTTGTCAATCGTGCAGCTTTTGACTGTTTTGAGTGCATAAGCAGAACCTCTGCTATTGCCATAGGTGCACGTAGAATTGCCTGGCTCCAGGCATCCGATTTGGAGCTCTGGGTGCAGGACAAACTGGGCAATATCCCTTTTACAGGTGAGAACCTATTCAGCAAAAATTGGTAAGAAAAAGCCAATGAGTTGGATGCTGACAACTCCACTTTGGATAGGTTATCCAAAGCCACAACTGATCCTGCAAGAAAGAAATCTTTCAAAAAACCATTCTTCTCAAAAAAGAAGAGGTTTTATCCCTCTTATTCCCAGCAGGGACGTTCTGCAGGTCAACCTGCCCGGAAAGGTCAGCAACCACCTAAACAAGCGAAAGCAAAGACTGCTAAGCCTCAACCGTCTCAGCAGTCTCAGCCTCCACAAGGCCTTTGACTTTCATCTAGAGAACGTAGCCTTCCTGGCCCTCAATGGACCAGAGCCTTCCACCAATCCAGGAAGGTTGTGTCACTTTGCCCCCAGATGGGGGCAGATAACAGCAGAACATTGGACACTCTTCATTATAAAAGAGTGGTACAAGCTTCACTTTCTGTGCATGCCCCCTCCCACAATGGTAAGACAGTTCAATTCTCAGACCTCTCTCATCAACCTGTTAGGTCAAGAGGTCACTATGCTTCTTGCCCAAGGGGCAATAGAAGAGGTACCCATTCATCAACAGGGTACGGGGTTTTACTCCCCCTGTTTCCTTATCCCAAAGAAAACAGGGGGACACAGACCTATTTTAGACCTCAGAGAATTGACAAATACCTGTTCAAAGAGAAATTCAAGATGATTTCTCTGGGAACTCTGCTGCTATACCTTCAGAGTCAGGATTGGCTTTGATCTCCAGGAACAAGCAGTAATGAGTCTTCACATATGGGTACGTCGGTACCGAAGGAGCCTGCGCGGGAACGCTCCCCAGCGTCCAATCAGAAAGCTTTTGGGAGCATCCCACAGCGCCTGTGTGCTGCCTTCCCGCCTTTCCAACTGTCTCTCCTCAGTCGTTCTTTTTCCGCGGAGCCAGCAGGTCGTGTTCCTGTCACCGCAGAAGAATTTCCTTATTTTTTTCTTTATTTCTTTTCTGTCGCGTCTGCCTTCCTCGACGCTATACCGGTACTGCTGGTTCTTATTCTTTTCTTTTTAAAAAACAAAACAAAAAAAGACCTTTTTTCCATTTATTTTTCTTCAGGTATACTTCAGTTTTGGGCCTTAGGCCCAAAACCCTTTTCCTTAAATATGGAAAAGCCTGCCTCAGGATTTAAGAAGTGCACAAAATGTGGCGGTACTATCTCCGTCACCGACACCCATGACTGGTGTCTAAAGTGTTTAGGCCCTGACCATTCCATTAAAGATTGTGTGTCCTGTTCCATGTTGTCTAAGAGAGGTCGACAGAACCGAGCTGCCAAGCTCAGTACCCTGTTTCCCTCTGATGCAGCTTCGGTGGCATCGACGTCTTCCAGGGCTGCTTCTTCCTCACATGGATCTCAGGTAACTAAACATAAATCCAGCTGGTCCTCGAAGGGCAAATCTCCTTCTAAGCATCGAGATGCCCCTGGCCTTGCCCTCGAGGATTCTGCACCGGCAAAATTACCCAGGCGGGAGGCTTCGGCTTCTAAAGCAGCAGCATCGGGGTTCCAGGATGATCTAGATGATGTGGCCTCAACAGATCTCCTGGTGCCATGCTCTGGGGAACCGGTGGCTTCCACCGGTACCGACTTCCAGACATTGGCGGCATCGATGGATAAGAGGATTCTGTCCATCGAATGCAGTCTGGCAGCTTTCCTTGTGGCATCGACGCCCGTGGTACCGCAACAGACTACTCCGCCGGTACCGGCTCCGGTATCGCCATCGGCACCGATTCCGGTACCGGTGGCATCGACATCGGTATCATTGTCAGCTATGCTGGTACTCTGCCCTCTGCAGCCCTCCGGTACCGATACCCTGGTACCGGTGATTCCCGATACCGATCTCAGTCGGTACGGGTATCGGGCTTTGCAAGAGCATCCCGACAGACGATACTTCGATTCCTCTGATGACTCTGAGGATTCTGAAGAGTCTGTCGATGCAGCAATGCTTCTTCCACAGGAGGAGTCCTCTCCTAAACGAAGGATGTCTCCTCCAGAGGACTTGTCTTTTCAAGACTTCATCAGAGAGGTGGCTCGGGGCCTCTCTATTACAGTAGCCCCAGAGTCGGAGCCTAGAGCTAAGGAGTTAGATATTCTACAATATCCTAAAACTCCTAAAGAGGCAGCTACCTTGCCTATTCATGAGATTCTGTATGATCTCATGTTAAGGATGTGGGAAGCACCTCTAACCACCTCTCCTCATTCTCGCAGGTTGGACACCATGTATCCTGTCCCTCCTTGTCCTGGTTTCCATAAAACTCAGCTTCCTCACCACTCTATTGTGGTTGAGTCTGCAATGAGAAAGATTAGAAGTGCCAAGAGACATTCCTCTAATCCTCCGGGACGTGAATGTAGAACCCTGGATGCTTTTGGTAGAAGAGTCTTCCAAACTTCCATGCTTGCTGCGAGAATTAATTACACAGGTACACTACCAAAAAACTGCCTCCAGTTTTGCAACTGATTCCTATAGATTTTGGGGTGCTGAATCCAGGAAAAATAGCCAAAATGTTCCATCACGTCACGTTTTCTTGCAAAATTAGATTTCTTACCCATATAAGGAATGTTCACATAATTTCTTTTTAGCCGACTGCAGTTTATTTTCTTGGCCCAAAATAGAGGTTGTAATGGTTAACTAACTAGAAACACTCCCTCATGATATTTTAGAGTGTTTTGTATTCATTTTATACATTAACAGGACAATTGGGAGGCGGGGGGCTAAATCCAGTACTCGCGCTGGCGCATGTTCTTTCCTGTTCGCCTCGCCTCGTTCGTTCGCTCAAACACGGTGGTTGCGACATGAACGTTCCTGTCAAATTTCAGTTTCTTGCAAGTTCATTATTACCTTTTGTTTGCTCAGTCGTAATCCAGCTTTATTCCGAAGTGGTTCACTACAGTTGTAGTTTGCAGTGCTGTGTATTTGTGATGGCTCACAGAGCCAGAGGTTGCGTCAACTCTCCGGACAGTTTTTGTTTTATTTGTGGGGAATATACCGTGAAAAAGCGGCAGAGGAACATTTCTGCATTTATTAAAAAAGTATATTTCGCCTATTTCGGTTTGAAGTTAGGCGATCAAGACAAACCGTGGGCTCCTCACAAAGTGTGCAAGACATGTGAGGAAGATCTACGCTTATGGATGAAAGGTAAAAAACAAGCATTTCGTTTCGGAATACCTATGATGTGGCGTGAACAAAGAGACCACAGCAGTGACTGCTATTTTTGCTCTTGCATTGTGAAGGGATACAACTTAAAAAATAAGAACGTAATAAGTTACCCCAACCTTCCCTCAGCAATTAGGCCTATGCCTCATAGCAACGAAGTACCTGTGCCTGAACCACCAAAATCTTTGGATCATATTTGTGTGGACGGTTCTGATCATGATGAGACTCATCAGATGGCTTTTCCCGATGAGTCCAGTACTTCCGAGTTTGAAACTGAACCAGATCCGAAACCTGAACTTTTCTCTCAAGCTGAATTGAATGATTTAGTCCGGGATTTAGGACTCCCAGAAGATGCTGCCCAACTGCTAGGTTTTCGGCTTAAACAGAAAAATCTGTTGTCACCAGGAACAACTTTTTATTGGTACCGCAACCGCGAGACACAATTTTTGAAGTATTTCAGCAAAGAGGAAGATTTGGTATTTTGCAACGATATATACGGAGTGATGGAAAAGTTTAAACTCAAGTATGATCCTGCTGAATGGCGGCTGTTCATTGATTCGTCAAAAGACAGCATAAAAGGTGTTCTTCTTCATAATGGCAACACATTCGCTTCAGTTCCTATTGCTCACTCTGTTATTCTCCAAGAAAAATACGAGAATTTGGCTCTGATTCTTCAGAAGATTCGTTATGATGAGCATAAGTGGATGATTTGTGGAGACTTTAAAATTCTATCCATGCTATTAGGGCAGCAATCCGGTTTCACCAAATATCCCTGCTTCCTTTGCTTGTGGGATAGCCGGGCCCGCGACCTACACTGGGGGAAAAAAGACTGGCCAATTCGGGAGTATTTGAGACCCGGTGAGAAAAATGTTCTTCATGAGAGCTTGGTACCTCGTGATAAAATTCTATTACCACCTCTCCACATTAAGTTGGGTCTCATTAAGCAATTCATCAAGTCCCTTCCAAAAGATGGTGAGTGCTTTCGGTACCTTTGCTCAAAGTTCCCCCGACTTTCTGAAGCAAAGCTAAAGGAAGGAGTGTTTGTTGGCCCTGATATAAGGAAACTCATTTCAGATGGAGCATTCGCTGAAACGATGTCTGAGAAGGAAAAAGAAGCCTGGGATTCCTTCAAGGATGTTGTTCTCAAATTCTTGGGGAACAGGCGGGATGAGAACTATAAGGATATTGTTGCCAGGATGCTCAATGCCTTCAAAGAACAAGGCTGTAACATGAGCCTGAAAGTCCATTTCTTGCACTCCCATGTGAACTACTTTCCCGAAAACTTGGGGGCGTACAGTGAAGAACAAGGTGAAAGGTTTCACCAGGACATCAAGGACGCAGAGAGAAGGTACCAAGGAAGATGGAACACCACTATGATGGCTGATTTCTGCTGGTTGCTGCTGCTGCGGGAAACCCCAGATGAAAAATACGCCAAGCAGCGCACCAAGAGAAGCATTCGGGGGAAGAAGAAACGGGCACACCAGGAGATTGATTGACCCAAGAATGACTTTAAAATCTAAACTGTGTTGACAAATATGTTTTTACTAAACTTTGAAATAAAAATTTGCTAGTTATTACCACAGTGTCGGATCTCATTTATTAGAATTTTATTTTCACACCATCGGGTGTTTGTCTTCATGTATTGCAATGGTGTGGTTTGCGTTTTCTATTCTTACATACATACCTGTACAACATTTTTTGCACATTTCTTTGCTTTGCTTTGTTTCTGACCTCGCTCTTATATGCTCAATGTTTGTGCACATGTATGTGGCTGTTTTAAGTGCAGACAATTTTGCTACCATCACAGTGTGTTTTGTTGACATTACTCTATTCTTATGTGCTGCCTTGTTACAATTTTCTTTATTCTTATTTGAATAACTACTAAACAATTAGTATAAAGAATTCATCCAAGAAACTTTTATCTCGATCGCACTCAATCTGAAACGTTCACCTCAAACTGCTAACCCAATGTAGCAAAAAATCTGTACGTGATGGAGCAAATTGGTTACCAGATTTGGATTCAGCGCACCAAAAAAAGTAAAAATCAATCGAAACATTAGAGGCAGTTTAAAAAAATTTTTTTTTAGTGTACCTGTGTTATTATAGTCTCTACATGGGAATGTTCTTAAAAGAAGTCACTGACCATTTTGCAGACTTTAAGTCCTTTTATGTCTGACAGTAAAAGGCAAGAATTTCTCACTGGGCTCAAACATGCCCAGGATATCTCCAAATTCTCCAACCATGCAGCTTTCGACTCCTTTGAATGCGTAAGCAGAGCCTCAGCTATAGCTATAGGTGCACGTAGGATTGCTTGGCTTTAAGCATCTGATTTGGAGACCTGGTCCAAGATGAATTGGGAAATATCCCTTATACAGGTGAGAATCTGTTTGGTAAAGATGGCAAGCAAAAGCCAATCAAATGGATGCTGAAAATTCTGCTTTGGATAGACTATCCAAATCTACTGCTGCTCCTGCTAAGAAAAGGTTGTTCAAGAAAACACCTTTTTCTAAAAAGGGAAGATCCTATCCTGCTTATAGTCAGAGAGCATCTTCTGCAGCTCTGTTTCCTTCCAAACGTCAGCAATCCTCCAAACAGACCAAGGGCAAAGGCTGCGAGGCCTGCTCCAGCCGAGCAATCTCAGCCCCCTCAGGGCCTATGACTCTCTGCTAGAGAACTTAACCTTCCTGGCTCTAGAAGGACCAGAGCCTTCCACCATTCCAGGAAGGTTATGTCACTTTGCTCCCAGATGGGGGCAAATCACAGCAGAGCATTGGACACTCTCCATCATAGGAGAGGGGTACAAACTTCATTTTTCCAGCTTGCCCCCTCTCACAAGAGTGCACCAGTTCAATTCTCCAACCTCCCTCCTCAGCCTGTTAGAGCAGGAGGTTGCCACTCTTCTAGCCCAGGGGGCAATAGAGGAATTGCCTTCTCAACAACAGGGCACAGGGTTCTACTCCCCCTATTTTCTTATCCCAAAGAAAACAGGGGGCTTCAGACCCATTTTAGATCTCAGAGAGTTGAACAGATTCCTAGTCAAAGAGAAATTCAAGATGGTTTCTCTAGGAACTCTGCTGTCATACCTTCAGAGTCAGGATTGGCTTTGTTCTCTAGATCTCAAGGATGCGTACACTCATGTTCTCATCCATCCAACTCACAGAAAGTTCCTTCGTTCCTTTTTCAGGAGAAGCACTATCAATACAGAGTGCTCCCCTTTGGCCTGCCCTCTGCACCAAGGGTGTTCACGAAATGCATGGCAGTGGTTGCTGCTTTTCTGCGCACCCTGGGAATATTTGTCTTCCCTTATCTGGATGACTGGCTCATTCGAGCTCCCACTCAATCAGAGGCCAAGACTGCTCTAACCTGCATAATGCGTATCCTTCAATATTTAGGGCTGGTAATAAAAATCCCAAAATCCAGTTTGATCCCTACTCAGTCCCTTGAGTTTATAGGGGCGCTACTGGATACCACAAAGGCAAGGGCCTATCTTCCCCATGCCCGTTGCCTTCACTTCTAACTGCTCGAGAAATGTTACAGTTGCTAGGCCACATGACATCCACCGTTCATGTGGTACCATATGCTCGCCTTCACATGAGAGCAGCTCAGTGGACTTTATCCACCCAATGGACCCAGGCATTAGGCTGCCTGTCAGACAAAATAGCAAACACAAGTCTCCTCATTTTGTCCCTCCAGTGTTGGAAATCCCCTCAGAACCTGTTGCTGGGGTGTCCTTTTCAACAGCCTCTACCCCAGGCAACTCTTACAACAGATGCTTCTCCAATGGACTGGAGCTCCCCACAGGAGACTTGTCTACATATCAATCTCTTAGAACTCAGAGCAATCTTCCTTGCTCTGCGAGTTTTCCACACCCTGCTCAGCCACAAGACAGTCCTTGTCCATATGGACAATCAGGTAACCATGTTCTATATAAACAAGCTGGGTGGAACTGGCTCTCTGTCGCTTTTCAACGAAGCTCTGCGACTGTGGGCCCTCGCCAGAGAGCATCACATTCATCTTCTGGCAGTCTATCTTCCAGGTGCTCAAAACTCTTGGGCAGACAGACGCAGTCGAGTTCTGCTTCCACACGAGTGGTCCCTACATATGGACCAGGTATCCAAGATTTTTCAAATTTGGGGAACCCCGGACCTAGACCTCTTTGCAAGTCCGTGGAATGCCAAACTTACCCAGTTCTGTTCCAGAACTCCGGCTCAGGCAAGGGATGCTTTCCTTCTCCATTGGGGTCAAAACTTCCTGTATGCCTTTCCACCCATTCCCCTAATTCCCAAAACCCTGTTCAAGCTTCAGAGAGACAGAGGCCACATGATTCTCATAGCTCCACATTGGCCACAGCAAGTGTGGTACCCTCTGCTTCTACATCTCTCTCAAGCTCCCTCCCTAGAGTTAGGGTCTGCTCCAGACCTCTCTCAGGAGGACGGAAAGTTGTGGCACACCAATCCCCAGTCTCTGCATCTCAGGGCTTGGTTGCTGAAGGCCTGCATCTCCAGGATCTTCCTCTTTCTCAACAAGTGAAAGATGTTCTTTATGCTTCCAGAAAACCTTCCACTAGACGTTCTTACGCCTTCAAGTGGAAAAGGTTTACCATCTGGTGTTCTGGAAAGGGTCTTAACCCCCGTTCAATACCTCTGGAATCGTTGCTGGAGTATCTCCTGCATCTGTCTAATGCAGGCCTTAAGACAAATTCAGTAAGAGTCCATCTGAGTGCTATTTCAGCTTCCCTCAAGCCTCTAAATGGACAACCTGTTTCCCCTCATCCCCTTGTAGCAAGATTCATGAGAGCCTCCTTTTAACAAAGCCTCCCATTAGACCACCTCCGGTGGCACGGGACTTAAATTTGGTTCTTGGTCAGCTTATGAAGCCGCCTTTTGAACCTTTAGCTACTACCTCCTTGAAATACCTTTCTTGGAAGGTTATCTTTCTCATTGCAATCACATCAGCACGCCGCATCAGTGAATTGCAAGCACTAGTAGCTAATCCACCTTATACAAGGTTCCATCATGACAAGGTGGTCCTTAGGACTAATCCACACTTTATGCCTAAGGTGGTCTCGCCTTTTCACCTCAACCAAGAGGTCTACCTACCTGTCTTTTTTCCAGGGCCTCATGCATCAAGTGCAGAGAGGAATCTTCATACCCTTGACTGTAAAAGAGCTCTAGCTTTTTACTTACAGAGGACACAACAACATAGACAGTCTTCTCAACTCTTTGTTGCTTTTGATCCTTCTCATTTGGGACAACCAGTCTCCAAGAGAACACTTTCCAACTGGATTGCCCAATGTATTTCTTTCGCCTATCAGAGCAAGAACATTTCTCTGGAGGGCCATGCACAGCTCACAATGTGAGAGCCATGGCAGCCTCAATGGCTCACCTGAACTCTGTGTCTATCGACGACATCTGTCGAGCAGCCACTTGGGCCTCGGTTCATACCTTCACAGCCCATTATTGTTTGGAGAAGGACTCCTGCAGGGATGCCTTGTTTGGTCAGGCTGTTCTCAAACACCTGTTCCGTACTTAATCAACTCCTACCCACCATCCCTCAGGGGATGCCAGAGATCCAGGTGGGGAAGTGCAGCCCTGTCCCAGGGACACACAACTTATGGGCTCTCTCCCTGGCATCAAAAGCTAGGGAGTCCCCATATGTGAAGACTCATTTCTGCTTGTTCCTGGAGATAGCACAGTTACTTACCTGTAACATGTGATCTCTGGGAACAGCAGGAATAAGTCTTCACAACCCACCCACCTCCCCTAGGAGTTGTCTCTCTCTCTCTATCTCTCTTCCTTTCCCTCTCTCTCCCTCTTTGTTTCAGCTGTAAAACTCAACTGAGGAGAGACAGTTGGAAAGGCAGGAAGGCAGCACGCAGGCGCTGTGGGATGCTCCCAAAAGCTTTCTGATTGGACGCTGGGGAGCGTTCCCGCGCAGGCTTCGTCAGTACCGACGTACCCATATGTGAAAACGTCTTGCTGTTCCCAGAGATCACCTGTTACAGGTAAGTGTGCTTTCTCTAGATCTCAAGGATGCGTACACTCATGTTCTCATCCATCCAACTCACAGAAAGTTCCTTCGGTTCCTTTTTCAAGGAAAGCACTACCAATACAGGGTGCTTCCTTTTGGCCTGGCCTCAGCACCAAGAGTGTTCACGAAATGCATGGCTGTGGTAGCAGCATTTCTCCGCACTCTAGGGATATTCGTCTTCCCCTACTTAGAAGACTGGCTCATTCGAGCCCCATCAGAGTCAGAGGCCAGGACTTCCCTATTTCGCACAATGCGTATCCTTCACTATTTGGGTCTGGTCATAAACATCCCAAAATCCAGTCTAACTCCCACTCAGTCTCTAGATTTCATAGTAGCTTTGCTGGATACCAGGAAAGCAAGGGCCTATCTTCTCCAGGCCCATTGCCTTCACATGGTGCAGTTAGCTTCTCAAGCAGTGCTAAAATCTCATCTCACTGCCCGAGAAATGTTACAACTACTAGGCCACATGGCATCTACAATGCATGTGGTTCCTTATGCTCGCCTCCATATGAGAGCAGCCCAGTGGACTTTATCCAGTCAATGGACCCTGGCATCAGGGTGCCTGTCAGACAAAATAGCAAACACAAATCACCTTATTTTGTCTCTCCAATGGTGGCAGTCCACTCAGAACCTGTTGCTGGAGTCCCCATTTCAACAACCTTTACCCCAGGCAACTCTCACAACAGATGCTTCACCAATGGGTTGGTGAGCTCATCTGCAGGACCTCTCCACCCAAGGCACTTGGACTCATCTACATATCAATCTCTTGGAGCTCAGAGCAATCTTCCTTGCTCTTCGAGTGTTCCACACCCTGCTCAGCTACAAGACAGTCCTCATTCAGATGGACAATCAAGTAGCTATGTTCTGTGTGAACAAGCAGGGGGGAACAGGCTCTTTGTCGCTTTGCAACGAAGCTTTGCGACTATGGGCCCTCGCCAGAGAGCATCAGATTCATCTCCTGGCAGTGTATCTTCCAGGCATACAAAACTCTTGGGCAGACAGACTCAGTTGAGTTCTGTTTCCACACAAATGGTCTCTACATGCAGACCAGGTGGCCAAGATTTTTCAAATTTGGGGAACCCCGGACATAGACCTCTTTGCAAGTCCGTTGAATGCCAAACTTCCCCGCTTCTGTTCCAGAATTCCGGCTCAGGGCTCTCAGGCCAGGGATGCTTTCCTCCTTTACTGGGGTCAAGACTTCCTTTATGCCTTTCCACCCATTCCCCTAATTCCCAAATTCCTGTTCAAGCTTCAGAGAGACATAGGGCGTATGATTCTCATAGCTCCACATTGGCCACGGCAAGTGTGGTTCCCTCTGCATCTACATCTCTCTCAAGCTCCCTCCCTGGAGTTAGGATCTGCTCCAGATCTCCTGTCACAGGAGGACGGAATGTTATGGCATCCCAATCCCCAGTCTCTGCATCTCAGAGCTTAGTTGCTGAAGGCCTAGATCTTGTGGTGAACAGCGCCCTCCTGAGCCTATGGAAACGGATGAAAATCCTGAGGTTCAACAGGATTTATGCCTATTTGAGAAACCAAGGAAGAAAGAGAGACTCTATTCCACAGAGCTGAGCATGGAGACCAGCCCAGGGGAGGAGTCCTGCAGTCCTGATTGGGCACACCCTGCCCTTGGAAAGGGCGTGTCCAAGAGAGAACGTGGTTTTAAACCAGAGCATGGCTTTGCTAGTCAGAATGAGATTAAGAAGGAGATTGAGAGGAATGAGGAGAAGGAGAGGAGAAAGAAGGAGAAGAGGAAGAATGATTGGAAGTCCAGAAAACAGTATGCTGATACTTGGGAACCTGGCATTGGAAGGAGACCTGCAAAGTTCTATTCAGAGACAGTGAGTAGAAGTCCCAAGGAGAGAGGACCTAGCCCTGAAATAGATAACCGTTGGAAGGCACAGCCCTGGGAAAGGAAGCCTTCAAGGCAGGCACAAGAAAGAAAACAATCATTCTGTGAAGTACCGTTTGAACCAGAGAGCAACAAACATTCTAACAGCTGGAGAACGTTGGAGCCATCTGAAGTCAGAACGGCATGGCAACAAGTAAGTGAATGGCCACAAAGTTTCCAGGCTGAACGTAAAGCTAACTCTCCTGGGTGTGAAACATTAGCAAAAGAGACTAGCAGTTACTCTGATACAATTAATCTAAGAGAGGAGAAAATAAACAGCCTTAAGCCAGAGGGAAGTTGTATAGCTGATAGCAATTCCCTACCTCCCAAACAGCAGGCTGAATTGCTCCTACAGAGTTTTAAGCAGTTTTTAGAGTTGCAAGCTAGAAGACAGCCAGTGTTACCAGAAGCCAGTAATTCCAGACAGCTTGAAGAATTAACACAAGATAATACAGACTTACCAGATTGTGAGAGCATGGATTGCACGGTCTGCTGTGTAGAGATGCCAAGCTGAAGGAAACTGCTTTTTACCGTATGTGAATTGAATGCTACGGAGCTGTTGTATTGCCTTGCTGAGAAAGCTCTAATTATGTGCACCTGATTTTCCCCAGCACTGTGAAGGTAACAGTGGCTGAAAGAGGCTGCAGTGAATCTAACTGACCTCTTGGGGCAAAGTGAGTAATTTGCTTGGAAGTGAAAAGAAGCAGTTATACTTTAAGTTGCCTTTATCCTAAGTTTTCCTGTTAGCATTTGAAGCACCTATTTTGTTTGCATTTATTTGCCATGTGATGGAACAATATCCTTTACTATAATAAAAATACTGGAAACCCCATAACTACAACTCTTTATTTCGGAGCGAGAGGAGCAGGAACTAAAATACCCAGCATCCCCTGGATACAGGTTACTCTCCTTCCTCACGAAGCATCGGACCGCCGCTCCTGTCTTTAGCCCCAAGGCCGGGCAGGAGCGCCGCAATCTTCATAATCTTAACCTCCCTCAGCACGTAAAGGATGTCATTTATTCTTTCAGGAAGCCTTCCACAAGACGCTCTTATGCTTTTAAGTGGAAGAGGTTTACCATATGGTGTTCACAGAAGGGTCTTAACCCCTTTGTGATACCTCTGGGATCATTACTGGAGTATCTCCTTCATTTATCCAATGCAGGACTTAAGACTAAGTCAGTAAGAGTCCATTTGAGTGCTGTTGCAGCTTCTTTCAAGCCTCTAAATGGACAACCTATTTCCTCCCATCCTCTTATAGCAAGATTTATGAGAGGCCTTCTTCTGACTAAGCCTCCCATTAGGCCACCACCGGTGGCATGGGACTTAAACCTGGTTCTTGGTCAGCTCATGAAGCCACCTTTCGAACCCTTAGCTACTACCTCATTGAAATTCCTTTCTTGGAAAGTTATCTTTCTCATTGCAATCACATCAGCACGTCGCATCAGTGAGTTGCAGGCACTAGTGGCTGATCCTCCTTATACAAGGTTCCATCATGACAAGGTAGTCCTTAGGACTCATCCACACTTTATGCCAAAGGTGGTCTCGCCTTTTCATCTTAACCAAACAGTCTACCTACCTGTGTCCTTTCGAAGGCCTCAAGCATCAAATGCAGAAAGGAATCTTCATACTTTGGACTGTAAAAGAGCTTTAGCCTTTTACTTACAAAGAACACAGCAACATAGAAAATCCTCTCAACTCTTTGTTGCTTTTGATCCTTCTCATTTGGGACTTCCAGTCTCCAAGAGAACCCTGTCCAGCTGGATTGCACAGTGTATTTCCTTTGCCTATCAGAGTAAGAATCTTCCTCTGGAGGGCCATGTCACAGCTCACAATGTGAGAGCCATGGCAGCTTCAATGGCTCACCTGCACTCTGTGTCTATCGAAGACATCTGTTGAGCAGCCACTTGGGCCTCGGTTCATACCTTCACAGCCCATTACTGCTTGGACAAGGACTCCCGCCGGGATGCCTTGTTTGGTCAGGCTGTTCTCTAACACCTGTTCCATACATAATCAACTCCTACCCGCCATCCCTGGTTGGATGCCAGAGATCCATGGGGGGGGAAGTGGAGCCCTTTCACAGGGACACGCATCTTCTGGGATCTCTCCCTGGCATCTAAAGCTAGGGAGTCACCATATGGGAAGACTACATTCCTGCTTGTTCCTGGAGATAGCATAGTTACTCACCTGTAACAGGTTATCTCCGGGAACAGCAGGAATTTAGTCTTCAGAACCCACCCACCTCCTCTAGGAGTTGTATCTCTTTCTCTTTCCCTCTCTCTCTCTTTGTCTCAGCTTTAAACTCAGCTGGAGAGAGGCAGTTGGGAAAGGCGGGAAGGCAGCACGCAGGCGCTGTGGGATGCTCCCAAAAGCTTTCTAATTGGACGCTGGGGAGCGTTCCCACGCAGGCTCCGTCGGTACCGATGATACCCATATGTGAAGACTAAATTCCTGCTGTTCCCGGAGATCACCTGTTACAGGTGAGTAACTATGCTTTATTGCATCCCCTGCCATATGGTTCCCTGGCAGAAGCACAGTTTGTAAGATTTGTAATGGAGGCAAGACTGGTAATTACTCAAACCTGGAAGACAGCTTTTGTATAGATGCAAGTGTGACTGATATGTTTATAGTATGTCACATCTCACAACCCTGAAATTTTGGAATTTGGAGGGCTTTTCCAAAATCTGGCAACCCTTGGATCTTTGGATAGAGCTCCAATATAAAACTCTGAGAACAACTGACCCAGTGGTGTAAACCAGATGCTGGTTTACTTGTAATGTGAATTTGTTACCCTGTTCTGCTTACTTTGTATTATGAGTAGAGAAGTGACATGGTCATATCGTCTAGCATTGTAGATAAACTTTACTGCTGTATTCTGTATAATTTGGAGACATTTTATTTGAGCCTTGAAATACCTGTCAGAAGGGAGTTAAAATAATACAGAATACTGCAGGATTTACAGATCAGAATGTGGGAGACTTTTCTCTGTACAGCCCATAAACAAGAAGGCTGACTTGATGTATCAAGTCCAAAATGCTCCGGGTTTCGAAAAGCTACAGCTACCACACTATTTACTGGTGGTCAAATCCACTCTTATAAGAGCCAAAAATTCCAAGACCCACTCTTCAGTGCCGCCTCGGAGAAAGGCTCAGACATTGGAGTCTTAACCTATCAATTTTTCACAGGCATGCACTTGTGGAATATTCTGAAGCAGAGGCAGTAGTTCACTAGCTCTCTCCCTCAAGAGAAAACCCAGCAACTCCAGTCACTAGTAGGCAAAGAGAGAGAGCAAAGAAAATACATAGTCCATGTGACCTACGGTATTTTCGATACTGCATTGTAAAGTTCCACAGTGAGAATTGGCACTCAGAGACTGTCATGACTCCAAGCCTCATATTTAAGGACTATTGTTCTGGAAGAACTTGCTGGCATGCCATGCTGTGAAGAGAATCTCTTCAGTGATAAGTCGCAGGAAGATGCATGATTAAGCAGTGTAGTGATACTCTTAAATCCCCATCTAGACCCACTTCCAACCTGGCCTCTTCATCATCTAGGAGGTACCAGAGCAGAGGGCAAAGGAGGTCCTATTACTCTCATGGTCGTAAGGATGCTCCTCCCTCTCCACTGTTCCTGACCTAAACAAGATTTTGCTCAAGTCCTCAGCAGAGAGCCCAAAAAGTCCCTGCCTGCTTCTCAGACAAAACCAGGGGCAGGGTTTTGAGTGCCTCCAGGAGAACATAATCAGTTATCTATTATCTGTTTTGGAAAACCTGGTAGAGTGGGAGGCTAGGATTTTATACAAGTCACTGTGCTCTTATAACCACAGACCATTGAGTGCTAAAAATAGTCTGGCTAGGATACCTTTCGGATATTCTACCCAAACTAGCACCGACATCCTCTTGGACAAACTCTTGGTATCAGGAGATGCTTCCCTTCTGGATGTCATTATGGTCAAACCCATTCCACAAGGGGAGGAAGTGAAGGGATTCTACTCTGAGTGGCCATGTCCTCTTTAGTCATACCAGGGATCTTGTAAGGGAGGTGTCTCATAAGCTGTCACTTCCCCTCTGTTACTGAGGTGGTTGAGCAGTCCTCGCATTGGGACTGGGAGTGCACGTTTCCCTGTTTGGATGATTAGCTAGCCAAGAGCAAACTCAGGAAGGAGCTCAAGAATTCAAATGCACAACCATCAGGGTGCTAGAGTTGCTAGGGCTTCATAATAAATTACCTCAAATCCAATCTAAGTCGGTCAATCCAATTAAAATTCATAGGAGCTCTGCTAGACATAACTCAGACAAAAGCCTTCTTTCCACAAAAAGGATCACCAATCTTCTGTCCATTGTGGAAGAAATTCAAGAGTCAGCAAACATCAGCATTGAACATGTTGAGGATGCTGGGCCACTCTTTGGCGTGTCTCAAAATGAGACATGCTCTATAAATGCTTCAAGAGCACCAAATATCTCAATGCCTTGATGCTCCTAACATCGCTCTCAAATGATCTTTGGCTCTGACTGACTCTTACTCTTACTCTGCATCTCATCCTCCACCTGATGCTCAGGGTCTTGAGCCCTTGATGTCAATGAAGATGAGGTGAAATCTTTCCTCCTCTTCTGGTGGGAGTTGGATAGTGTCCATTCCCGGTGCACTTTACTGATGTTCAATGTTGCAGTCAACCAATGTTCTCTCAGTGTTGGTGCATCCCCAGCATCTGGTGCAGCCCCTGAGGCCATTGAGACTAATGCCTTCAATGATGAAGTTGATGGACTGGACTTACTGCACAAAAAATTCTTCAGTGCTTTTCTTCACGACTCTTGAGCCCCCTCTACGTTTGACATCTGTGAAAACATATTAGAACAACAGGGGGTCATGGCTGGGGTCCTGACACTGTAGGCACCCAAATCATGTGTGTCTGTAATGGATATGGTCCTGTTGCATCTGATGCACCTCTTAAACTCACTGAGGAGTTTACCTTGGGACATGTCATCTGAAAAAATAGCCATAGTGAAATCAAATGACTCATTTGTGAAAAATACTCCCGGCCATGGCACGTGAGTTCTCCATAAGGGCCTAGTGAAGTGATGCACAAAAAAAGGAACAGTTAAAACTGTCTGAAAAATGTGACTAATGGGAAATCTTATCACACAACAGCAAAAATACAAAGAAAAGACATGGAAAATAAATACCAAATTTGCGGCAGATGAGGAGAGTGAATGATACATCTATATTAGTAATGTGGAGGCCTATTCCAATCATGCTGTCCCTTTCTTGTAAATCTGGACAGAATCGGGCCTTCCAAAGTTAGACCTGATTTGAATAGGGTTTAGCACCTGGACGTGCAGGCCAGGACCCTATTCTGCCCGGCTGTACGTCTTGGCGACTATCCGTGTAGCGGAGTCAGGCTCCTGAATGGAGTCACAGAGCCATGGCATCCCGTCGCCATGACACTGTGGCTCAATTCAGGAACCGTGAGTGCCGGCTGCTGCAGATAAACTCCTTTCCCCGCAGCCCGACCCTTGATCCGGCCTCTCGTGGCCTTGCATGAACTTCCTCCACCCCTGCCTCACCTATCCACGCCGGCTGCCAAAGAAATGCCGCGCCAGGAAGACTTATTCCTCTGAGGTGCAAAAAGTCCCCTATCTAGTTCCGAGGCCCTGGACAGACAGGTACGACCTCTGAATCGGCCCTGCATGTCCGGAGTCGTGGCCCGCCCATGGCCCACTCTCGCTCCGCCTCCGGGAACGCCCCCTTCCGCCCCATCTAGGCTTCCCCATACAAACCCACTGTTCATACGGGGAAGCTTTTGCCAGAGCCCAATGGGACATCCATCCCTGCTATTTGCAGGATGGAATGACCTCTATAGTATATGACCAGTATGGTCCATCTAGTAAGGTGGCTAGAGTAGTTGCACTTGCTACGCAGTGCAGGTCACCCCACTCTATCTATCCCTTTGTTTAAAGTTGTACCCGCTGCTCTATGCAGGTCACCCCCCTCTATTTGTTGAAGTATAAAAAATAGTTAATTTTTTATCTCCAGGAACAAGCAGGAATGAGTCTTCACATATGGGTATCGTCGGTACCGATGGAGCCTGCGCGGGAACGCTCCCCAGCGTCCTGAAAGAAAGCTTTTGGGAGTTTCCCACAGCGCCTGCGCGCTGCCTTCCCGCCTTTCCCAACTGCCTCTCTCCGGTTCTTCTTTTCCGCGGAGCCAGCAGGTCGTGTTTCCTGTCACCGCTGAAGAATTTCTTATTTTCTTTTATTTTTCTTTAGTCGCGTGTCTGCGTTCTCGATTCCGCACCGGTACCACCGGTTCTTTTTCTTTCTTTTAAAAAACCCCCCAAAAAAACCTTATTTTCAGTGCATTTTCTTCTGGGGCCTTAGGCCTACAGAGATATTTTTCCCTCATGGAAAAACCCGCCTCCGGGTTTAAAAAATGCACAAAGTGCAGTAGCACTATTTCTGTTACTGACACCCATGACTGGTGTCTAAAATGTTTAGGTCCTGACCACTCCATTGCGGATTGTGAGTCCTGTTCCATGATGTCCAAAAGAGGGTTACAGAATCGGGCAGCTAAGCTCAGTACCCTGTTTCCCTCCGATGCAGCTTCCGTGGCATCGACGTCTTCCAGGGCTGCTTCTTCATCCCATGGATCTCAGGTAACCAAACTTAAATCTGGCCGGTCCTCAAAGAGTTCATCTCCCTCTAAGTATCGAGATGCCCCCGGGCTTACTCTTGAGGATACCACACCGGCAAAATTACCCCGGCGGGAGGCTCCGGCTTCCAAAGCACTACCTATGGGGTCACAGGTTGACATCGATGGCTCGGCCTCAACCGATCACCTGTTACAATGTTCTGGGGTACCGGCAGTTTCTACCAGTACCGATATCCAGACATTGGTGGCGTCAATGGATCAGAATATTCTGACCATGCAGCGTGCCATCACGGCATTCATTCAAGCTGCAACGCCTACGGTACCGCAACAAACCCCGTTGTCGGTACCCGTACCGATCCCGGTACAGGATCCGATTCTGGTTCTGATACCAGTACCGCTTGCATCGACATCAGCATCGACGGCAGCGGTACGCTATCCAGTAATGCCTATCAGTACCGGCCCGGTACCGATTCCTATTCGCTTCTCCGGGCCAGTCCAGGGACAGGTAGGGTTGTCAATCCTCTATAGCCACTGAGGACTGATCTGAAGTTTTGAGAGATGTGAAGCCACTCCCCCAGAGGGTTACCCAGCAGTCTATCAGTCCTCAGCAGCTACAGAGGATCGATTCTCTGCTTCTCCCTCAGTTTGCTAATTGCTGTTTGGTTCTTTTATTGTTTTTTTCCTGAATTTATATTAGCTCTAGCAGGGCTGATATATTTCTAGTGTCCTTGTGTTTAAATTTGGGGCGCTGCGCCTTTAACAGCGCGGGAGATGTCGAGTGAGTATTTATACCGGTGAGAGACAGAGCCTGTCTCACTTCTCCGGCTCCGTCTCCGTCGGCAGAGGAAGAATTTCTGGGAGCCCCAGTTGGTGCCTCTGCCGAAAAACTTCATCGAGTCGGCACCTCCCGCTGGCTGCGGGTCTGCCTGCTTGCTTCTCTACTTTCTCACAGTGCGGTGAGTTTTTTAATTAGTTTCGGCGCTTGTGTCGGCTCTGTTTCCGGGTGCCTCGAGCGGCGCTTCTTCAAGTTGTCTTTCTTTGTCGTCGGGGAACTTTTATTGGTTTCAGCGCTCTCCGCGTGTTTTTTGTTTTGATATGGCCGACAAGATTGAACAAGCTTTAGAGGGCCCTTCGTTTCCTGCCGAGAAGGCGGGAAAGTCGGCCATTTTACCGGCGCCTGTCAGCTCGCAGACGGAGCAGTCCCGACCGCACAAAAGAAAGACAAAGTCCTCTAAAAATCCTATACCGGTTTCTCAGCCTGCAGATGTCTCTTTAGGGACACCAGGGGATGTGTCTTCGTTTTTCTCGCCAGAGTTTATTCTGGCTATGCATAAAGCATTCTTACTTAGGTCGGCTCAGCCGGACCAGGCGACGGGGGGTTCCCCTAATGAGTTTTTTCCCCATAAGATGCAGGGTGCAGAGGATCCTGGGGAAGGCTCCTCTAAGCCTAAGGAGGTTCTGGCAGATCCTTTGGGCTCGTTTATACCGCAGGACTCTCTGCTGATGGGTCAGTCTGTCTCAGATGAGGGAGCAGATCTCTCTTTGGATCCAGATCCTGAGGAGTTGGAGGAGGGGGAGATAGCTCCGGGGGAAGATCCAAATCTGTTCAGGGTTTTCCGTAAGGAGGAGCTCGCTGCGCTTATCGCACAATCTTTAGTGGCCCTCCATCTCCTTCCTCCTTCCTCCTCTCAAGAACCTTTAGAGGATCCCTTATTGCAAGGCTTTAAGTCTCAGCAGCGCTGTTTTCCCTTGCATCGCGTCATTCGGCAGATGATTGACTCCGAATGGGAGTGTCCGGAGGCTACTCTGAGAGGGGGGCGCGCTCTGGCACGCTTATACCCCCTTCCTCAAGAAGACCGGGACTTATTCCGTATGCCTAAAGTAGATGCTTTAGTGTCAGCAGTCACTAAAAAGACTACCATCCCTGTGGAGGGCGCAGCAGCGCTTAAAGATCTGCAGGATAGAAAATTGGAGGTGCTTCTCAAACAAGCTTTTGAGGCTAGTGCATTAGCATTACAGGCAGCGGTTTGTGGAGCCTATGTTTCTAGGGCCTCTATTCGCTGGCTGCAGGGGGACACAGCGGGGGAGTCCGCTTCGGAAGTTCCCGATTCCGCAAAGTTGGAATCGGCTGCAGCTTATGCGGCGGATGCATTTTATGATTTGGTTCGCATTGCGGCCAAAACCATGGCCTCTATGGTGGCGGCTAGGCGTTTCCTGTGGTTACGTAACTGGTCTGCGGATGTCTCCTCGAAGGTTCGCCTTAGTAAGCTGCCCTTTAAGGGTAAGTTGCTTTTTGGTGAGGCCTTGGAGAAAATTGTGAAGGATTTAGGAGACTCCAAGGGCGGGCGTTTGCTGGAGGATCGGCCTAAGCCGCTGCGGGCTGTGGGAGCGGGGCGAGGCCCTGCCCGTGAGTCCCGCAGATTTCGTGGGGCCCGCTTCGCGCCTTATTCTCGGGGGCGTTCCGGTTTTTGTGGCTCGTCCTTTCGCGGAGCCAGAGGTTTCGGCCGATCGTACGGGACGGCCGCTCAACCTTCCGTTAAAAAATCGCAATGAAGGGCAGCAGGTCCAGCCGTTAGTTCCTGTGGGCGGCCGTTTACAGGGTTTTCTACCGGCCTGGACCGCAATTACTTCGGACAAATGGGTCCTAGAAATCATTCAGAGAGGTTATGCTTTGGACTTCGCTTGCCCGTTACAGCCCGCCTTCATACTCTCTCCTTGTGCGCCCGGGAAGAAGATGCAAGCCATTTCCGACACGCTCGTGCGCCTTTTGCATCTGCAGGCGATTGTTCCCGTGCCGTTGGACCAGTGCGGATGTGGTCGATACTCGATCTATTTTGTGGTTCCAAAGAACGAGGATTCTTTTCGTCCCGTGCTAGATCTCAAAGGTGTAAACCGTACTTTGCGGGTTCCACACTTTCGCATGGAAACACTGCGTACCGTGATTCGGGCGGTGCAACCGGGAGAATTTCTCTCATCCATAGATCTCTCAGAGGCGTATCTTCATATTCCCATCAGACTGTCTCATCAGCGCTATTTACGTTTCGCGCTTCCCATGGGACATTTCCAATTTCGCGCCTTGCCGTTCGGTCTAGCGACGGCTCCGCGTACCTTCACAAAGCTGATGGTGGTCGTCGCGGCGGCGCTTCGGAAGGAAGGTATTCGAGTACATCCGTATCTCGACGATTGGTTGATCCGGGCAGATTCGCGGGAAGCGTCTCTGGTGGCGACGGCGCGAGTGGTCCAACTTCTCGAGCAGCTCGGTTGGGTGATCAATCTCTCCAAGAGCCAATTGATACCGCAGCAGCAGTTGACTTATCTCGGGGCCTGCTTCGACACGGAGCGAGGGTACGTTTCGTTGCCCAGTCTGCGGGTGCAAAAGCTTTTGCAACAAATTCAAACCTTCCTATCTCTTCCAGCTCCATCAGCATGGACCTATTTACAGGTCTTGGGATTCATGGCAGCTGCTCTGGATCTAGTGCCCTGGGCCAGAGCACACATGCGCCCTTTGCAGCAGGCGCTTCTTTCCAGGTGGTCGCCGCAGCTTCACCCGCTGGCGCAGCGCCTTCCTTGTCCAGATCCCGTCCGGCGCAGTCTTCAGTGGTGGTTGCTCCCCGAACATCTTACGGCAGGGGTTCCCTTAGAGGAGCCCTCCTGGATCCTGGTTACCACCGATGCCAGTCTGTCCGGCTGGGGAGCACACTGTCTGGGTCAGGTCGCTCAGGGTTCCTGGTCTCCAGAGGAGAGTTCATGGTTGATCAACCGTCTCGAGCTGCGTGCGGCTCGCCTAGCCTTGCTTCGCTTTGCATCTCTGCTCATGGGCAAGGCGGTAAAGATTTTCTCGGACAATGCGGTGACGGTCGCTTACATCAATCGTCAAGGGGGCACCAAGTCTCCCGCCCTCCTGACCGAATGTCAGGATTTGATGGATTGGGCGGAGTCCCATCTCGAAGCAATCTCTGCGGCGCATGTGGCTGGCAAAGACAATGTCCAGGCCGATTATCTCAGCCGCAATGTGCTAGATCCCGGGGAATGGGAACTGAACGCGGCCATTTATCACGATCTGACGCTCCGTTGGGGATCTCCAGTGATGGACTTGATGGCAACGTTTGCAAATGCCAAAGTAGGCCGGTTTTTCAGCAGACGCCGAGAGCGCATGTCGGAAGGACTTGATGCTCTCGTTCAACCATGGCCGCCAGGCTCCCTATTGTATGTTTTTCCTCCCTGGCCGATGTTGAGTCGGGTCATTCAGCGGATTGCGCGTCACCCGGGGCGGGTGATTCTCATAGCTCCGGATTGGCCTCGTCGTCCCTGGTATGCCGATCTCGTTCGACTTCTCATAGCTCCGCCTTGGCCTCTTCCGGCTCGGATCAATTTATTGCATCAAGGGCCGATTCTCATGCCACAGGTGGGTCGCTTCTTGCTTACAGCTTGGCTCTTGAGAGGTCTCGGTTAAAGCGTCGAGGTTATGCTGATTCCGTAATTGCCACGTTGCTTCAGTCCAAAAGGCAAACAACTTCTCTGGCCTATGTGCGGGTGTGGCGTCTGTTTGAGGCGTGGTGTGCTCAACGTCATATTATTCCTATGTTGTCTTCCTTGCCTCAGCTTCTCCTTTTTCTTCAACATGGCTTCGACAAGGGTCTGGCTCTCAGTACCCTTAAGGTTCAAGTAGCAGCGCTTGCCTGTTTTCGGGGGTATGTTTGCCGTCGGCGTCTTTCGACGCTTCCGGATGTCCAACGTTTTTTACGGGCGGCGCGGCTTCTCCGGCCTCCAGTGCGTCCCTTAGTTCCACCTTGGGATTTAAATGTGGTGTTGGATGCTTTTTCGCATTCTTCTTTGGCGTCTCTAAGTTTTCGAGAGATCCGCGAGTGTTCTTGGAAAACGGCCTTTCTGGTCGCGTTGTGTTCGGCTCGCCGGATTTCCGATCTACAGGCCTTGTCTTGCAGGGAGCCTTATCTTCAGTTTTTGCCGGAACGTGTGCTACTACGGACAGTGCCGTCCTATTTACCTAAGGTGGTCTCGGTTTTCCACGTTAATCAGATGGTGGTTTTACCCGTCTTTACTGAGTCTTCCGGTTCGCCGATGGATCGGGCGCTCAAGCGATTGGATCTTGCGCGAGTTTTGCGGACGTACCTTCGGGTTTCCGAGACTTTTCGAAAAATGGATAGGCTATTTGTTCAGTACGCCGGATCTCGGAAGGGTCAACCGGCATCCAAATCCACCATAGCGCGGTGGGTTCGCAGTGCTATTGTTGCAGCGTACACGGCTAAAGGGATTTCTCCACCGCTGGGGTTACGGGCTCACTCTACTCGGGCCCTCGCCACGTCTTGGGCGGAGTTTGCGTTGGTTCTGCCTATTGATATATGCCGAGCGGCTACTTGGTCGTCCTTGCATTCTTTTACTAAGCATTACCGCTTGGATCTTCAAGCCCGGGACGATGCGAAAGTGGGGTCCGCGGCTATTGTCGCGGGTCTTGCGGGTCCCTCCCATCATTAGGTACTGCTTTGGTACTGCCCTACCTGTCCTTGGACTGGCCTGGAGAAGCGAATAGGAATAAGAAATTAGTTCTTACCTGCTAATTATCTTTCCTGGAGCTTTCTCTGGGCTCCATGGCCCCACCTCTATTTGATTAAGAGATATTTTTCGGTCAGAGGTATTCATTGGGGCTTTCCGATTTCCTTCGCGGTGGATTAGTGGGAGGTTCTGTACTCCTGTGATATATGTAATTTATAAAAAAAAAAACAAAAAACAAAACCCAAATTTGTAGACGTTATTAGTTGTTCCATGGCAGACGCCTTCTTTCATGGCTTCTACATTGTTCAAGGACTATAGAAAGTTATCAGTATTTTTCAAGGGTTATCTGTTTCTTTCAGTTCTTTCTTCCTTTGTAGTGCTTTGTCACGTATAGACTGCTGGGTAACCCTCTGGGGGAGTGGCTTCACATCTCTCAAAACTTCAGATCAGTCCTCAGTGGCTATAGAGGATTGACAACCCTACCTGTCCCTGGACTGGCCCGGAGAAAGCTCCAGGAAAGATAATTAGCAGGTAAGAACTAATTTCTTATTACTCCCGATGTCGATACCTCCCGGTACGCGTATCGGGCCCTACGAGAGCATCCGGACAGTTGATACTTCGATTCTTCTGAAGACTCTGATTCTTCAGAGGCCTCAATTGAAGCATCGGGGATCCTTCCTCAGGAACCCTCTTCTCCAAAATGGAGAATGTCTCCTCCTGAAGACTTGTCTTTTCAGGACTTTATTAGGGAGGTGGCCAAAGGCCTGTCCATCTCAGTGATCTCTGAGACTGAACCTAGAGCCAAAAAATTAGATATCCTACAATATCCTAAGGCTCCTAAAGAGGCAGCCACCTTACCAATACATGAGATTCTTTATGAACACATGTTGGGCATATGGGAGACTCCTCTTTCCACCTCCCCTCATTCCAGACGGTTGGACACCATGTATCGTGTTCCTCTTTGTCCTGGGTTTCATAAGACTCAGCTTCCTCACCACTCCATTGTGGTAGAGTCTGCTATGAAAAAGATCAAGAGTACAAAAAGGCACTCCTCTGCTCCTCCAGGAAGAGAATGCAGAACCCTAGATGCCTTTGGCAGGAAAATCTTCCAGGCCAGTATGCTTGTAGCCAGAATCAACTCCTATAGTCTCTATATGGGGATGTTTCTTAAAGAAGTTACAGATCATCTGCAAACCTTATCTCCTTTTATGTCAGAAGATAAGAGAGAAGAATATATCACCTGACTTAAACAGGCACAGGATGTATCCAAGTTTTCCAACCGTGCAGCCTTTGACTCTTTTGAGGGAGCCAGTAGAGCCTCGGCTATTGCCATAGGTGCACGCAGAGTTGCTTGGTTGCAAGCCTCTGATTTGGAATCCTGGGTACAGGATGGTCTAGGTAACCTTCCCTGTACAGGCGAAAACCTGTTTGGCAAAGATTGGCAAGCAAAGGCCAACCAGATGGATGCTGAAAATTCTGCTTTAGATAGACTTTCAAAGTCTACTACTGCTCCTTTCAAAAAGAGGTTGTTCAAAAAGGGATCTTTCCCAAAGAAAGGGAAATTTTCTTCTTATGGTCAGGCCTCTTCTCAAGGTCGTTTTGCTACAAAGAGACAGCAACAACCAAAACAGGCCAAAAACCAGGCTGCGAGGACTGCTACGGCCCAACAGCCTCAGCCTCCTCAGGGCCTTTGACTTTCCACTAGAGAACTTAGCCTTTCTGGCTCTAGAACATCCAGAGCCCCTCTCCATCCCAGGAAGGTTAGCTCACTTTACTCCCAGAAGGGAACAAATCACAGCAGAGCAGTGGACCCTCTCCATCATAAGGGAAGGATACAAATTTCATTTCTTAAACCTTCTTCCTCACACCATGGTGAAACAGTTCAATTCTCCAACATCTCTCCTCAACCTTCTAGGTCAGGAGATTGCTACCCTTCTTGCCCAAGGAGCAATAGAAGAAGTACCCCTTCTTCAACAGGGCTCAGGGTTCTACTCCCCCTATTTTCTCATTCCAAAGAAAACAGGGGGCTACAGACCCATATTAGATCTCAGAGAATTGAACAAGTTTCTATGCAAGGAGAAATTCAAGATGACTTCTCTCGGAACTCTCCTTCCATACCTCCAGAGTCAGGACTGGCTTTGTTCTCTAGATCTCAAGGATGCGTACACCCATGTTCTCATCCATCCAACACACAAGAGATTCCTTCGCTTCCTGTACCAAGGAAAGCACTACCAATACAAAGTGCTTCCTTTCGGTCTGGCATCTGCTCCAAGAGTGTTCACAAAATGCATGGCAGTAGTAGCTGCATTCCTACGCACTCTGGGAATATTCGTATTCCCATATCTGGATGACTGGCTCATCCGAGCTCCATCCCAGTCAGAGGCCCAGACTTCTCTAGCCTGCACAAGGCATGTTCTTCAGTATCTGGGACTGGTAATCAACATTCCAAAATCCCATCTTACCCCTACTCAGTCTCTAGAGTTCATAGGGGCCTTGCTGGATACCACAATTGCAAGGGCCTATCTTCCCCAGGCCCATTGCCTACGCTTGGTGCAGTTAGCCTCCCAGATTCAGTTAAAATCCCATTTAACTGCTCGAGAGATGTTGCAACTTTTAGGCCACATGGCATCCATGGTGCATGTGGTTCCCTATGCTCGCCTTCACATGAGAGCAGCTCAGTGGACCCTATCCTCCCAATGGACCCAGGCATCAGGTTGCCTGTCAGACAAAATAGCAACCTCCAGTCGCCTATTTTCATCCCTCCACTGGTGGAAGTCCACTCAGAATCTGTTGCTGGGGTCCCCCTTTCAACAGGTGTTACCCTAAGCAACCCTTACAACAGATGCCTCTCCAAAAGGTTGGGGGGCTCATCTACAAGATCTCTCGACCCAGGGCATCTGGGGCATCTGGTCTCCACAGGAGACATATCTTCATATCAACCTCTTAGAGCTCAGAGCAATCTTTCTGGCTCTGAGTCTTCCACACCCTGCTCAGCTACAAGACAGTCCTCATCCACACGGACAACCAGGTAGCTATGTTCTACGTGAACAAGCAGGGAGGAACTGGCTCTCTGTCGCTTTGCAACAAAGCTCTGAGATTGTGGACCTTCGCCAGAGAGCATCAAATCCATCTCATGGCAGTATATCTTCCAGGAGTTCAAAACTCTTGGGCAGACAGACTCAGCCGAGTTCTGCTTCCGCACGAATGGTCCCTCCATGGGGACCAGATAGCCAGAATTTTTTGGATTTGGGGTACCCCAGACATAGACCTGTTTGCAAGTCCGTGGAATGCCAAACTTCCCCGGTTCTGTTCCAGGATTCCATGTCAGGGAGTTCAAGCCAAGGATGCCTTCCTCCTTCATTGGGGGCAAGACTTCCTCTATGCCTTTCCACCTAATCCCCAAGACTCTGTTCAAGCTTCAGAGAGACAAAGGAACTATGATCCTCATAACACCACTTTGGCCACGCCAAGTGTGGTACCCTCTCTCAAGCTCCCTCCCTAGACCTGGGGTCTGCTCCAGATCTCCTCTCCCAGGAGGAGGAAACCTTGTGGCACCCAAATCTTCAGTCTCTTCATCTCAGGGCCTGGTTGCTGAAGGCCTAGACCTTCAAGATTTACAATTTTCTCAGCAAGTGAAGGATATCCTTCATGCTTCCAGAAAGCCTTCCACCAGACGTTCATATGCTTTTAAATGGAAAAGGTTTTCCATTTGGTGTGCAGAGAAGGGTCTCAACCCTCTTGCAATACCTTTGCATTTTTTACTAGACTATTTGCTGCATTTATCCCATGCAGGCCTTAAAACAAATTCAATCAGAGTCCATTTGAGTGCTATTGCAGCATCCCTTAAGCCTCTCAATGGACAACCTATTTCCTCTCATCCTCTTATAGCAAGATTCATGAGAGGCCTTCTTTTGACTAAACCTCCCATTAGACCACCTCCAGTGGCCTGGGACTTGAATCTGGTTCTTGGCCAGCTTATGAAGCCACCCTTTTGAACCCTTACCCACTACCTCCTTAAAATTCCTTTCCTGGAAGGTTATTTTTCTCATTGCAGTCACCTCAGCTCGCCGTATCAGTGAGTTGCAAGCTTTAGTGGCTAATCCTCCTTATACAAGGTTCCATCATGACAAGGTAGTCCTCAGAACTAATCCACACTTTATGCCTAAAGTGGTCTCACCTTTTCATCTGAACCAGGAGGTCTTTTTACCTGTCTTTTTTCCAGGACCTCATGCATCAAGTGCAGAGAGGAATCTTCATACCCTGGATTGTAAAAGAGCACTTGCTTTCTACTTACACAGGACACAGCAACATAGAAAGTCCTCTCAACTTTTTGTTGCTTTTGATCCTTCTCATTTAGGACTTCCAGTCTCTAAGAGAACTCTGTCCAATTGGATTGCTCAGTGTATTTCCTTTGCCTACCAAAGTAAGAACCTTTCTCTGGAGGGCCATGTCACAGCTCACAATGTGAGGGCCATGGCAACCTCTATGGCTCATCTAAACTCTGTGTCCATCGACCAAATCTGTCGAGCGGCCATCTGGGCATCGGTTCATACCTTCACAGCCCATTACTGCTTGGACAAGGACTCCCGCCGGGATGCCTTGTTTGGTCAGGCTGTTCTCAAACACCTGTTCCATACCTAATCAACTCCTACCCTCCATCCCTGAACTGGATGCCTGAGATTCATGGGTAGAGGTAGAGCCCTTCCCAGGGACTCAGTCTGGGTGATCTCCCAGGCATCTCTAGTTGGGGAGTCCCCATATGTGAAGACTCATTCCTGCTTGTTCCTGGAGATAGAACAGTTACTTACCTGTAACAGGTGATCTCTGGGAACAGCAGGAATAAGTCTTCACAACCCACCCACCTCCCCTAGGAGTTGTATCTCTCTATCTATCTTTCCTTTCCTCTCTCTCTCTCTTTGTCTCAGCTTTAAAACTCGAACTGGAGAGAGGCAGTTGGGAAAGGCGGGAAGGCAGCGCGCAGGCGCTGTGGGATGCTCCCAAAATCTTTCTTTCAGGACGCTGGGGAGTGTTCCCGCGCAGGCTCCGTCAGTACCGACGATACCCATATGTGAAGACTTATTCCTGCTGTTCCCAGAGATCACCTGTTACAGGTAAGTAACTGTGCTTTCTATTTTATCCTCTTGCTATAAAGGGGGTTCCATTGTCTCTGTCCCATGCAATTTTGAATTCTATCACTGTATTTGCACCCACCCCACCTCCACAGGGAGGGCATTGCAAGCATCCACCACCCTTTCAGTGAAAAGGTAGTTCTAGACATTGCTTTTAAGTTTGCCTCCTTGCTGTTTCATTTTATGCCCTCTAGCTTTACAGGTTCTTCAAGTATTTAAAGGTTTGTATCTTATCTCCTCTGTCCCCCTTCTTCTCTAGGGCATACATATTTAGGTCTTCAAGTCTTATATATCCTGGCACAGGCTACAAATCATTTTGGTCGCCTTCCTCTGCCCATTTCAAGTCATTTTATATCCTTTGTGACATATGGTAACATAGTATATGACGGCAGATAAAGACCAGTATGGTCCATCTAGTCTGCCCAGCAAGGCAGCAAGAGTAGGTGCACCTGCCGCTCCATGCAGGTCACCCCTCCCCATGCCTTTGTTTAGGGGTGGACCCACAGCTCTGTGTAAGTCACCCCTATTTGTTGAGGTATAAGAGATATGTTTATTTTGATTTAATCCTGTTGCTATAAATGGATCCACTGGTCTCCAGAACTTGAACACGTTACTCCAAGTGAGGCCTCACCAACGACTTGTACAAGGGCCTTTATTTGTTTTTTTTTATATACCGCTTTATCTAGGTAATCAGAGCGGTTTACAGAGAACATTCAAACTACTGCACGAGGCAGTTTACAGGGAACAATCACAGAGAACAGTTACAATTAACAATAACATTGATAGTGCAATAACTATTTACATACATCCTCCTTCCTGCTGGTTATTCCTCTCTGTATGCAACCCAGCATCCTTCTGGCTTTGGTTATGTTGTCAAATTGTATCTCCAAGAACAAGCAGGAATGCAGTCTTCACATATGGGTATCATCTGTACCGAGGGAAACAGCACAGGAAAACTCCCCAGTGACCTTTGGGAGCAATCCACTGTGCCTGCACATCTGCCTTCCTGCCTTCCCAAGTTCTCTCCTCAGTTCTTCGTTTTCTGCAGAGCCAGCGGGTTGTTTTCTTCCTGTCTTCTCCAAAAAATGTCGTTTTTTTTTTGTTTAGATCTGTGCTCTGCCTTTCTGTCAATGCCGGTATCTTCCCTGATACCGGCCCTGATATTTCTTTTATTTTCAAAATAATTTTTCTTTTTTTCCAATTTTGGTGGTTCTATTATCAAATTAGGCCTTGGCCTACTTTTGTTCTGCCACGATGAAAAAACACATCGACGACTTCATAAAATGTACCAAGTGTTCTGGTACAGTATCAGTCACAAATAAACATAAGAACATAAGATATGCCATACTGGGTCAGACCAAGGTCCATCAAGCCCAGTATCCTGTTTCCAACAGTGGCCAATCTAGGTCATACGCATCTAGCAGTTTCCCCAAAAGAGACAGGTTCCACAATGCTTGTATTGGGTCAAGCACTGATATCCTGGGTCCCTTTTTAATAATGGTTTAGGGACCTTTCCTCCAGGAAGTTGTTCAAACCTTTTTTAAACCCAGCTACACTAACAGCCTTTACTACATCCTCCGGTAACAAATTCCAGAGTTTGATTACACGTTGAGTGAAAAAATATTTTCTTTTGTTAGTCTTAAATAGTTTACCCTGTAGCTTCATTGCATGTCCCCTAGTTTTTCTATATTCTGATAACGTAAGCAATCGATCTACATGTTTAAAAAGTTTCGGTCCTGACAATTTACTGACTGATTGTCCTTTGTGCCAACAAATGACAAAAAGAGGCCTAAAGAACAGAGCCAGAGGGTATGGTTCTCTGTTTGCTCCGGACTCTATTTCAGTGGCTTCCACATCATTGAGGACATCGGCCTCCTCTCTTGGTCCTCAGGTCCTCACCATAATTGTTTTCCCAATCTGTCTATTGTTCTGTGTTGTCTTGACTAGATTGTAAGCTCTGACGAACAGGGACTGTCTTTATGCTTATATTTCTGTACAGCGCTGCATGCGTAGTGCTATATAAATGCTAAACAGTAGTAGTAGTAGCTCTCCTCAAAGTTCAAACATAAGACTAAGTGTAAATCATCAGCATCAAAACTTGATATCGATCCTCGAGATAAGTCCCTTCATCATCATCGTGATTCACTGAAAGTTGCATCCAATGCAGACAGGCCTGCCAAACAGCCTTGGAGGAAGGACCAGCCCTCCAAAGCACAACAGGGGCTCCAGGACATTCCTGAGGCCTCGACCTCCGGAGAGCTACTTGTTCCATGCTCTGGGATGATAGTTCATAGCTCTGTGCGGGATTCCACCCAGACATCGGCCTCCACCCTCAACCAGCGATCCTGGCTATCGAGGCAGGTGTCTGCATCCGGCCCATGGCCGATACCTCCAAGGCCGATGCCGGACCTCAAACCTGCTTCAGGGGATCCTCTCCCTCCAATGCCTCCTTTGGAACTGACGGGAGGTTTCAGGCCCATTCTAGATCCAAGGGACCTAAAGAAATTCCTCATTTGAGAAAAATTCAAAATGATTTCCCTCTGTATGTGTCTGTCATACCTTCAGGAGAATGACTGGCTATGTTCTCTAGACCTCAAGGAGGCATACATACATTTGCTGATCCACCCTCAACGCAGATAGTACCTGCATTTTCAGTTCCAGCAAACCCACTACCAATATAGGGCATTCCTTATTGTCCCTCCCTTCCAGTCCCGCACCTCCTCCAGCAGCTTGGAGACTGAGCATGTCATCTTTTTGATGACACTAGTGTACGTATGCAGCTAGCACCGCCCACCAGCCCCAGTAAGCTCAGTCTCCAAGCAGCTGGAGGAGGTTGTGAGCCAGGGTGCTGGACTCACTGAAGAGACAGCTAAGGAGATAGGTTTAGTTAGAGTTTGCTTTTATTTCTCCTGTTAAGGTGCAGGTTTCTTTATTTTTAAAGGCAGAAGTGTAAAAAAAAAAAAAATCAGAGAACCCGGGGGACAACAGGGCTGAGGGGGGGAGGATATTACTTCCCCCTCTTCCCCCCAGGATTTGGGGGGGGGGGGGAGTTCTGTGGGGCCTTCCCCAGTCTGAGACTTCTGGCTGCTCCCGAACCCATTATTGGGTGAGTAGCCGCTGCAGTTGCTTGACAGGAGTGAAAGCTGGCAGCTCCGTGTCACCCTCCTCAGCGCCGAAGCCGGGAAGGAAGGCTGAGCGCGAGGGGTACAAAAGCCATGCGGCAAAGAGGCCCCAAGGTAGGAGTGGTGGGGGGGGGGGGACGACAGCAGGAACCCCCTAGACACTACCAGAACATGAGGAGACAGAGTGCGGCCTGCAGCCGATGTTTGGGAGTCTGCAGCAGTGTGGGAAACTTCCCCTGCCGCATTTTGGCGTGATTTCTTCTTATTCAGGCCTGCATGTCTTTAACCCCCTGCTGTGTTTTGGGTGCCTGGGAGAGGCAACCACCGGAGAATAAAGCAGGACAGAGCAGCCTCTTTCTAGGGGGCCATTTGCAGTTTCATTTTAATTTCAGTTTCAGTTAACACAGGTACACTAAAAAAAATTTTTTTTAAACTGCCTCTGTTTCGATTGATTTTTACGTTTTTTGGTGCGCTGAATCCAAATCTGGTAACCAATTTGCTCCATCACGTACAGATTTTTTGCTACATTGGGTTAGCAGTTTGAGGTGAACGTTTCAGATTGAGTGCGATCGAGATAAAAGTTTCTTGGATGAATTCTTTATACTAATTGTTTAGTAGTTATTCAAATAAGAATAAAGAAAATTGTAACAAGGCAGCACATAAGAATAGAGTAATGTCAACAAAACACACTGTGATGGTAGCAAAATTGTCTGCACTTAAAACAGCCACATACATGTGCACAAACATTGAGCATATAAGAGCGAGGTTAGACACAAAGCAAAGCAAAGAAATGTGCAAAAATGTTGTACAGGTATGTATGTAAGAATAGAAAACGCAAACCGCACCATTGCAATACATGAAGACAAACACCCGATGGTGTGAAAATAAAATTCTAATAAATGAGATCCGACACTGTGGTAATAACTAGCAAATTTTTATTTCAAAGTTTAGTAAAAACACGATATTTGTCAACACAGTTTAGATTTTAGTCATTCTTGGGTCAATCAATCTCCTGGTGGGCCCGTTTCTTCTTCCCCCGAATGCTTCTCTTGGTGCGCTGCTTGGCGTATTTTTCATCTGGGGTTTCCCGCAGCAGCAACCAGCAGAAATCAGCCATCATAGTGGTGTTCCATCTTCCTTGGTACCTTCTCTCTGCATCCTTGATGTCCTGGTGAAACCTTTCACCTTGTTCTTCACTGTACGCCCCCAGGTTTTCGGGAAAGTAGTTCACATGGGAGTGCAAGAAATGGACTTTCAGGCTCATGTTACAGCCTTGTTCTTTGAAGGCATTGAGCATCCTGGCAACAATATCCTTATAGTTCTCATCCCGCCTGTTCCCCAAGAATTTGAGAACAACATCCTTGAAGGAATCCCAGGCTTCTTTTTCCTTCTCAGACATCGTTTCAGCGAATGCTCCATCTGAAATGAGTTTCCTTATATCAGGGCCAACAAACACTCCTTCCTTTAGCTTTGCTTCAGAAAGTCGGGGGAACTTTGAGCAAAGGTACCGAAAGCACTCACCATCTTTTGGAAGGGACTTGATGAATTGCTTAATGAGACCCAACTTAATGTGGAGAGGTGGTAATAGAATTTTATCACGAGGTACCAAGCTCTCATGAAGAACATTTTTCTCACCGGGTCTCAAATACTCCCGAATTGGCCAGTCTTTTTTCCCCCAGTGTAGGTCGCGGGCCCGGCTATCCCACAAGCAAAGGAAGCAGGGATATTTGGTGAAACCGGATTGCTGCCCTAATAGCATGGATAGAATTTTAAAGTCTCCACAAATCATCCACTTATGCTCATCATAACGAATCTTCTGAAGAATCAGGGCCAAATTCTCGTATTTTTCTTGGAGAATAACAGAGTGAGCAATAGGAACTGAAGCGAATGTGTTGCCATTATGAAGAACACCTTTTATGCTGTCTTTTGACGAATCAATGAACAGCCGCCATTCAGCAGGATCATACTTGAGTTTAAACTTTTCCATCACTCCGTATATATCGTTGCAAAATACCAAATCTTCCTCTTTGCTGAAATACTTCAAAAATTGTGTCTCGCGGTTGAGGTACCAATAAAAAGTTGTTCCTGGTGACAATAGATTTTTCTGTTTAAGCCGAGAACCTAGCAGTTGGGCAGCATCTTTTGGGAGTCCTAAATCCCGGACTAAATCATTCAATTCAGCTTGAGAGAAAAGTTCAGGTTTCGGATCTGGTTCAGTTTCAAACTCGGAAGTACTGGACTCATCGGGAAAAGCCATCTGATGAGTCTCATCATGATCAGAACCGTCCACACAAATATGATCCAAAGATTTTGGTGGTTCAGGCACAGGTACTTCGTTGCTATGAGGCATAGGCCTAATTGCTGAGGGAAGGTTGGGGTAACTTATTACGTTCTTATTTTTTAAGTTGTATCCCTTCACAATGCAAGAGCAAAAATAGCAGTCACTGCTGTGGTCTCTTTGTTCACGCCACATCATAGGTATTCCGAAACGAAATGCTTGTTTTTTACCTTTCATCCATAAGCGTAGATCTTCCTCACATGTCTTGCACACTTTGTGAGGAGCCCACGATTTGTCTTGATCGCCTAACTTCAAACCGAAATAGGCGAAATATACTTTTTTAATAAATGCAGAAATGTTCCTCTGCCGCTTTTTCACGGTATATTCCCCACAAATAAAACAAAAACTGTCCGGAGAGTTGACGCAACATCTGGCTCTGTGAGCCATCACAAATACACAGCACTGCAAACTACAACTGTAGTGAACCACTTCGGAATAAAGCTGGATTACGACTGAGCAAACAAAAGGTAATAATGAACTTGCAAGAAACTGAAATTTGACAGGAACGTTCATGTCGCAACCACCGTGTTTGAGCGAGCGAACGAGGCGAGGCGAACAGGAAAGAACATGCGCCAGCGCGAGTACTGGATTTAGCCCCCCGCCTTACAGTTGTCCTGTTAATGTATAAAATGAATACAAAACACTCTAAAATATCATGAGGGAGTGTTTCTAGTTAGTTAACCATTACAACCTCTATTTTGGGCCAAGAAAATAAACTGCAGTCGGCTAAAAAGAAATTATGTGAACATTCCTTATATGGGTAAGAAATCTAATTTTGCAAGAAAACGTGACGTGATGGAACATTTTGGCTATTTTTCCTGGATTCAGCACCCCAAAATCTATAGGAATCAGTTGCAAAACTGGAGGCAGTTTTTTGGTAGTGTACCTGTGTAATTAGATTTTGGTTTGGTTTTATTTTATTTTAGTTTAAGTACTCTAGTGCTCTGTGCCTGAGCCTGTGGAGGTGCACTGTGCTGGGGATCCTTTTACCTACCCGGATACAAATTGAGGGCATTCCTGGGAAGTGCCCCCAGCCCTTCCCAACATGTCGGCCAGACCGCAGTGCCTGGTATAGGATGGTATCAAGGGGCGTGAACCCCACTTAATCCTTAAGCATTCCTTGTATTATACAGCTCAAAACTGATTCAGTGCACAATGACTTCATGCAGACATGTGGGAAAGGCCTAATCAGATAGGCCATTGTTGTTGCTGGGCGGATTTTCAGAGGACTGTTGTGCTGGGTCAGGTGATGTAACTGACACTTGGTTGAAACATTGTTGCTTTTTCCTGAGAAGGGTCTGATAAAAAGTCAGAGACAGAAATAAAGATAGGTGTTATCGGTGGCGCACGTAGCAGGAGTTGACAGTGTGATGGCAGCCTACCTCAGCCGAGTGCGCATGGACCCCGGAGAGTGGCAGCTCAATCAGTAGGTGTTCGAGTAGGTGGTCCGCCGATTGGGCGCACCGGTCATGGACCTAATGGTAATGTTCGAGTCGGCCAAGGCCTGCCCGGTTTTTCAGCAGAAGAAGAGAGGAAGTCCAAGGGCTTGTATGCTCTAATTCAGCAGTGGCTCGAAGAGGGTCTTCTCTGTTTTTCCCCTTGGGTGCTCATAGGCCAGTTAGTGCAATGGATAGAGGTGCACCGGGAATTTGTAATTATGGTGGTACCAGACTGGCCGAGGTGCCAGTGGTATGCTGATCTGATTCGGATACTGGCAGATTGACACTGGTGGCTTCCGGTTGGAAGGACCTCTTGACACAGGTGGATCAATTATCGCTAACGGCATGACCCTTGAAAGGGCGTATTTGAAGAAGAAAGGATAAACAGGCTCGGGGTGGTCTACGAACCTGGCGTGCATCTGCATAGGGCGCATCTTTTAATCATGGTGCGGAGAGAGGCAGGCGTGCCCTTCCACTGCCTCCGTCCCGGACATCTTGGCATTCTTGCAATCTGGTTTTGATAAGGGTCTAGCTACCAATACCTTGAGGGTGCAACTGGTGGCAATTTCTGGTTATCGCGGGAAAGTCCACAGGGTGCCGTTGGGTTCACACCCAGACGGGCTGCGCTTTCTAGGTGCGGTGACCCACCTCCGTCTGTCAAAGAGGGCAATGGGTACCACCTTGGAATCTCAATCTGGTGCTGACGGTGCTGTCTGGGGAGCACTTTGAGCCATTGAATTGAGCTTTCCTGAAGGATTTGACTCTGAAAACGGTATTCCTGTTGGCGATTTGCTCGGCATACAGGATTTCGGAGCTTCGAGCCCTGTCATGCCAGGAGCCATTCCTTTCCTTCTCCAAGGAGAAAGTGGTCCTGCACCTGGTACCTTCATTTTTGCCCAAGGTGGTGTGAACATTTCATGTAAATCATGCCGTTTCCTTACCGGCTCTGGCAAGCTCGGATGTGGGCAAGAGTGGATATGGGCTCTGCCACTCCACAGCTGTGCCACTTGGAGGCGAAGGTATGTGAAAAGGGTTTCGTCCTTTTGGAGATCGGACCGTCTGTTGGTTCTGTTTGGCGGGTCACGCAAAAGTGAGGCGGCAGCTAAGCCTCCATTTCCAGATTGGATCAGTGAGGCAATCATGTCTGCATACATCTTGAAGGCTAGAGCAATTTCCGGCGGGGTTGCAGATGCATTCCACGAGGGCTCAGGCAGCCTCGTGAACAGAGTATAGTTTAGTTCTGCCGGTGGAGATCTGTAGAGTTACATACTTTGAGCATTTTCGCCTGGATGTCCAGGTGGCGGGGGGCGCTCGTTTCGGCTCGGCAGTGCTTCAGGCTGGTTGTGCAGGTCCTTCCCGTTAATTTAACTGCTCTGATACATCCCAGAGGTGTGGGACTGGACTGGAGGGCCGATAAGGAAAGAGAAATTAGACTTACCTGCTAATTGTTCCTTGAGGAACTCCAGTCCAGTCCTGGAACCCTCCCTGAGTGCTTTGTGTGATATGCGCACCCTGGTCCTGAAGCTGGTTCCCTTGGTGGAGGAAGTGGCTAGGAGAAGCTGGGGAGGGGTGTGTAATCAGTGTTTGGGAGAAGGATGGATCAGAAGAGCTGTCGGTTGCTCGCTTTCCCACTGGTTGGAGTTGCTCAAACACTGAACAGGTAGGCCTCCCCATCCTGGAGGGGGTGGACGGGGGTATCCTTTCCAGGGGATGGAGGGGGTACTAGTTTATTTAGACGTAGAAGTGTTTGTTGCATGTTTAACTACTTATTTGTTGCTCCTCTGAATCTGCTTTGTCAATAGGTACTGGGGCTGGTGGGCGGTGCCAGCTGCATATGTACACTAGTGTCCTCAAAATGATTACACACTCAGCCTCCAAGCTGCTGGAAGAGGTGCACTACCCAGAGGTGCGGGACTGGACTGGAGTTCCTCATGGAACAACAATTAGCAGGTAAGTCTAATTTCTCTTTCCCCTTCGGGTTAATCTCTGCACCCTGAGTGTTCACAAAATGTATGGTAGTAGTTGCCGCCTACCTTCATACTTTGGAGGTCTTCATCTTCCCCTACTTAGACGACTGGCTAATCGGGGAGAATACCCACAAGAAGTAAAACTATTTCTTCATTGCACCATCACTGTGCTCTCAGATCTGGGATTCGTCATAAACTTTCTAAAATCACACCTGGTCCCATCCCAGCAGCTCGATTTCATCGGAGCACTTCTTGACACTTGTCGGACCCAAGCTTTCCTCCCACAGGATCGCTTTGCTCATCTCAATGAGCTGGCCAACAGCATAAAAGCACGAATCCACGTGAAGCAGAAAGAACCAGTCCAAAGCGTGGCTAGCAGAGGAAGAAATAATTTTATTAAATTGAGAAGATAGTCAATGGCCCATAAAAGGTCACAGTGTATTGACAGCTCGAGAAATGCTGCAACTTCTGGGTTCACATGGCCTCTTCAGTCCATGTCCGTCCCCTATGCTTTCCTGCACATGTTGCAAGCCCAATGGATTCTGTCATCTCAATGGACTCAAGCAACTGGGCATCTCTCTGATCACATTTACATCACCTCTCCCCTTGTCAACTCCCTTCAGTGGTGATGCTCCCCTCAAAACCTACTCATAGGGTCATCTTTTCAAATGCTTCTACCTCAATGCACCCTGACAACGGATGCTTCCAAACTTGGCTGGGGAGAGCATCTAGACAGTCTCACCATGCAGGCGTAGTGGAGTGGACACCACAGGAATCTCAGTTGCAAAACAACCTCCTGGAGCTACGTGCCCTTACCAGTGCCTTTCGGGTTTTTCACCCTCAGGTTTCGGGCAAAGAAGTCTTAGTCCAGACCACTGTTCCCTCTAAGCTGTGCGCGTGTGCGCGCGCACACACCTCGCCGAGTGAGCGCACATACTTTACAACAGAGCGCACAAAAATTACGGTTCTGATTCTGATAGAAAACAACACAGACGTCTTAAAATTTAAAAGTTGTTTTGTATTTACGATTTTCACAAGTTCTACAATATTTTCTAGTGCAATCAATGTGGTGTACATACTGTATGCTGACGTGTAGTCAAATTTTAAAGTATATAACTCTGAGTGTCGTTATGTGGCGCACAAAAATTTAACCTTCCTTCAAAAGCTGCACAGCTGATATTTTATGTGCACACAGCCTACAGAAAATTAGAGGGAACATTGGTCCAGACGGACAACCAGGTGGCCATGTTCTATGTGAACAAGCAGGAGGCCCTTCATCTCTGGTGCTTCTCCATTGCACACCTCATCCATCTCAGGGCGGTGTATCTCCCGGGTGTACTCCATCTTGCGGACAGTCAGCCGTATCCTATGTCCACATGGGTGGAATTCAAATCGGGAAACGGCATCTTGGATCTTCCACATGTGGCAGACCCCCAGAATAGATCTGTATGCCACCCAAGAGAATGCACAACTTCTACTGTTTTGCTTGAGGCTTCCCTCACGACACAGCCAGGCAATGGATGCCTTTTCTACTGGAGAAAGGGCCTACTTTATGCATTCCTGCCCATCCCCTTAATACCCAACACCCTCTTCGAGCTGCAGGCCAACCGGGGCTCTATTATCTTCATAGCCCCTTACTGGCTCAGTCAACCAAGGTTTCCTCTGCTGATTCATCTGGTGCAGACTCCACCTCTAAGCCTGGACAGGCACCAAAACCTCCTCTCTCAGGATCATGGGACGCTTCTCCATGCCAATCCACAAGTCCTCCATCTCACGGCATGACTGCTGAAAAAGCATCCTCTTTGTTGACCTCGACATCCTACTTGCATCTCACAAGCCATCTACCAGACATTCTTATGCCTTCAAATGGTGAAGGTTCGCACTCTGGTGTACCCCAAAACATATTGACCCCTGTGCCTGCCCGGTGGAATTCCTGTTGCAATATCTCCTTGACAGGTTTCAAGACTAACTCAGTCAGAGTTCATCTGAGTGCTTTCTCAGTCTGTCATAGGCTGATGAGCTGGCATTCTATTTCTTCGCGCCCCTTGATGCAAAGATTTATGCAGGGTTTCCTGTTGTCCAAGCCACCGATCAAACCACCATCACTACCAGTGGCCTGGGACCTCAAGCTAGTCCTTGCGCAACTTCTAAAGCCTCTTTTGAGCCTTTAGGCACCGCTTCTTTAAAATTCTTGTCTTGGCCGATAATCTTCCTCATCGCCCTCACCTTAGCTTGCTGCATCAGCAAACTGTAGGCTTTAGTGTAGGATTCTCCGTACACTCTGTTCCACCATGACAAGGTGGTTCTCTGTACTCATCCACACTTCCTTCTGAAGGTGATCTCACTCTTCCACCTCAACCAGTTGGTGATGATACTGTTCGTCTTCCCCAAACTGCATGCCTTTAGGGCTGAAGCAGCGCTAGACACTTTAGATTGCAAGCACGCAGTGGCTTTCTACTTGGACAGAACCAAGAATCACAGGAAATCCTCTCAATTATTCATTTTCTTTGATCCAATTCACCTTGGACTGCCAGAAACAAAATGCACCCTATCCAGCTGGATTGCAGACTGCATTTTTTTTTGCCTGCGCTCAAGCGGGACTCTCCATTGATGGTCACATCACGACTCGCAATGTCTGAGCCATGGCAACCTCAGTTCCTGATCTTCATTCTGTCTCTATTGATGAAATTTGTTGAGTAGCTACCCGATCCTCTATTCATAGGTTCATTGCACACTACTGTCTAGATAGGGACTCCCGTCAGAATGCTGTCTTTGGCCAGGCTGTCCTCCAGCACCTTTTTGGGACAGCTGCAATTGCTACCCTCCATCCCAGACTGCACCAGACTTCCCTGGTGATGGTCTTACCAACTTCAATCGAGTCTAATGTGGCCACTTTGTATCCACACCACCTTGGCTCTGTTTTCTTAGCCTTGGGGATACCACTGCTACCAACTCCAATCTGGTACCTGGGAGCTAACGAGTCCCATATATAAAGACTGCATTCCTGCTTGTTCCTGGAGATAGCATTGTTACCGACCTGTAACAAGTGATCTCTAGGAGCAGCAGGAATCAGTCTACACAACCCACCCTCCTCCCCTAGGAGCTGTAGGATATTCTCCTTTTTCCTCTATCTCTCTGCTACAAACTCAACTGAGGAGAGGACTTGGGGAAGGTACAGTAGATGCACAGGCGTAATGGATTGCTCCCAAAAGTTTTTCAATTGGACTGATGATACCCATATGTGAAGACTGATTCCTACTGTTCCTGGAAATCACATGTTACATATGAGTAACAACGCTTTTGCCACCTTGAGATCTTCAGACACTATCACTTCAAGGTCATTCTCCTGGTCCATGCATGCCAACCTCTCTCCCCCTATCGCATACAATTCCTTTGGATTTCTGCATCCCAAGTGCATGACACTGCACTTCTTTGCATTAAATCTTAACTGCCAAGCATTAGACCATTCTTCCAGTTTTTGTAGATCTTTTCTCATGTTTTCCACTCCCTCAGCGTCTACTCTCTTGCAAATGTTCATATCATCTGCAAAAAAGCAGACCTTTCCCTTCAATCCTTCAGCAATGTCACTCATAAATACACTGAACAGTACTGGTCCCAGGACCGATCCCTGGAGCACACCATTACTCATCTTCCTTTCTTCTGCGTGAATTCCCTTTACCGCCACCTTCTGTCGTCTGTCGGTCAACCAATTTCTGATTCAGTTCACCACCTCATGACTCATCCCCAGGCTGCATAAGTCTCCTATGAGGAACAGTATCAAAGGCTTTGCTGAAATCTAGGTAGATCACATCCATCATAGGCCCTTGATCTAGTTCTCTGGTCACCCAGTCAAAGAACTCGATCAAATTTGTTTGACATTATTGTCCTTTGGTAAAATCATGTTGCCTTGGATCATGCCAGGGCCATTGCTACCCAGTAAGCAGGGTAAACATTTCAGCAGGGCGCTGATATCAAGGGAGCGCTGTCGCTAGCTGCCCCCTAAGCAAGTTGACAAGCGCAGAAGAGTTGTGCAAGCCTGCTGCAGGAGATGGATGTTCCGCAGGTAGGCTCTTCCATTCTCAACTGTAATCGCAGCCTTGTGCATTTTTTCTGTCCATGGGACTTGCTGCTCCAGCAGGCATGCTCTTCTATTCTCAGCTATATTTGTGATCTTGCACTATTCTTTTGCCTGCAGGAGCAGCAAGTTCTGTGGCAGAAGAATTACACAATTGACTGAGAATGGAAGAGCCTGGCCCACATGAGAAGCAAGTCCCGTGGGGAAAAAGAGCTACCGGCCGATCGCACCTGCTGCAAGGCCCTGGAGGTAGCACTGCAAGGCCAGTTTATAGTTGGGGATCAGAGAGAGAAGCAGAGAAGTTGAGATAAATTTAAAGGGCCAGTGCTTTAGAGAAAGGAAGATTGGGGAGCATGAATGAAAGACAGGGGTGAGAGTGCAAAGGGGGAGTGAGAAGGGACAGAGTCTGAGGAGGAAAAAAAGGGAGCAGAGTTGGGAGCAGCAGGTGGGAGGGTGAAGGGAAGATGCTGGACATGGGTCTGGAGGGTTAGGGAGACATAAATACTGGACAGAAGAGGAGGCATAAGGAGATGGAAGGTAAATGAAGATGTGAGAAGATGTTGGATGCAGAAGGGTATCATAGGAAAACATGGGAGATGCTGAACATGGGGAGACATTGGGAGGTGGAGGGAGCTGCAGGACATGGAGAGGCACAGGAAGACAGAGGGGAGATACTGTATGCAAGGGTGTGGAATAGGGCAGCAGAGGGGACATGCTAGATAGGGGTTGGGGCTAGGGAGATGAAGAATATGGGAAGGAAGCATAGGGAGAACTGGCATAAGGAGAATCGAGGAGTGGAGATTTATGAGATGGAGTGGTGGTGATGGACATGGAGGAGGTTATAGGGAGACTATGGGAAGATGGTGGACATGGATGGAACAGAGGGAGATAGAGGGAAGATGCAGGACACGGGGATAATGGGGGAGGGGAAGTGCAGGATTGGGGGTACTAGGGAAAGAAAGGAGTGAAGATGGACACTGGAGTAAATAGGATGAGAAAGAAGGAGAGATGTTGGTCATGGGAGGAAGGGATGGTATGGAGACAGGAGAGATGCTGGGCATGGGGATAAGAATGGAGAGAGGGATATGCTGGATACAGGAGGATAGGAAGGGAGAGGGGGACATGGAAAGACACACACACACACGCACACGCTCTGTAGATCCTCAATGACTTTTTGTAGGGCTTTGTATTAGTTCAGAATATGCCTGATACTGGAGAATGTTTGTTGTTGTTACTGAGACGACAAGAATCGGATTAAAATATATATATGGAGTTCTGTGGGTGAATGTCCTAGTTCTAGGAGAGGTTTCTTTGGATGCAGAATATATGTTCAAAAAGAAAAAAGAAACATAATGCAATTTGTAAAAACAAAAATAAAATGAGGTATAATTTTATAATTTGGTGTTATAAACTGTGCTGTGGTTCTCGCTTTTTCTTTTAGTTCCTTAGTGTGTGAGCATCTTGCATTTCCTTTGTTTTTTGTACAACATATATTTACATTTATTTGTTTGAGTGTTTTTTATGCAAAGCAGCTACAATACATAAGCAATAACCAACCCCCTGGTACTCGAAAGAGCTCAGAGAAGCCAAAAGGAACCTCGGAAAGCTGGAGAGGAAATGGAGACTAACAAAGGACCAAGATACATTACAAAAATACCGAACCATGCAAACCGAATACAACACCACAATCAACAGATGCAAACAGGAACACAACACAAACCTGGTAATGAAAGCGACAAACAAACCAAGAAAACTCTTTGGAGTAGTCCGTATGCTAACCAGGGAACCTTCACACGAAGACTCCACTGACATACATCCTCAACGAATAGCAGACTATCTCATGACAAAGCAGAATAGCAATCACACAAAAACAAAGCCATCATCAGTTGAACCGGAAGACCAACTTAGACACACTGGGACATGGGGAGAATACACAACCCCAACAATTGGACAAGTAGCCCACACAGTAACACCCCTCAATACTACAACCTCACCAAGCGATCCCTGTCCAGTTGCATGGATAAAGTCAGCTAAGGAAGAACTCATACCTTTCATTCACAAAATCATCCACACATTCCTCACACAGGGATATATGCCTGCAACTCTCAAACTAGCATCAATCAGGCCCATCCTAAAAAACCTTAAAACCGAAAAGACAGACCCCACATCTTACCGGCCGACTTCCTGCCTACGTTTCATGTCGGAGGTCATTGAAAAGATGGTATAGTTACAACTGCAAGATCATATCAACTTGTAAGCGCCCCTGGATCCACACCAACATGGATTCAAGCCAAACCATGGTGTGTAAACATTGCTAACTGCACTCTTTGATCACATTCTCAGAGGAATAGACAACACAAAAAAGGGTTTTATACTAATATTTCTCGACATATCAGCCGTCTTTGGCTCTGTGTCACACACTATACTTCTAAGACGCCTCCAGGAGATCGGTCTCTACAAAAACACACTAAAATGGTTCCAGTCATACTTAAATGACAGACAGCAAAGTGTCAGATGTGGAGGTGACACATCTTTTCCCTTCACATTAAAGCAAGGAGTCCCACAGGGATCAGCGATGTATCAGCCCTGTTATTCAACCTATTCATACAACCAATTTGTACTGTCATAAAAAAACATAACACCCACTGCAAAATGTATGCTGAGGAAATCATGTTGTACACATCTTTGATGTTGACACCCCGCACTACACAACTATACCTGAATGCCTCACCGATGTCTCTGGATGGCTCAACACCCACAACTTCAGCATAAACTATAGTAAAAAGGAAACACGCACAATAACTAGGAACAAGACCTTCACCCCTCCTTGCACAATAGCCCTAAATGACAGAAACACACCTGTCAAGAAGTAGGTTAAATACCTAGGGATCATCCTCGATCAGAACTTAAACCTGTAAGCCCAAATTAACAGGACAGCACAAAATGCATACCACAAATTTGAAAATCATCAGGAAACTAAAGCCCCTCTTAAGCCACAAGTACTTCGGCACGGTACTACAAGCCATAGTCACACCAGTGCTAGACTTTTGTAACTCGCTATACCAAGGCCTGCCAGCAAGCACTATTCACTTACTTCAGATGGTCCAAAATATATCAGCCCGCATCCTCACAGGAACAAACACACACAAACACACAACACCAACACTGGCTCAACTGCACTGGCTCCCAATCAAGAGTTGCACAAGGTTTAAGGCAGCAACTAATATATTCAAAATTCTGTGAACTAAATCAACTGAGTCACTCCAAGGTCTGATAAAAATACTATGTTAGTTACTCCAAACAACTTTGCCAAAACTAAGCAGGCCACATCCAACAGGGCTCTATCACTTTATGCAGCGAGCCTATGGAACTCCCTCCCAGAGGGTATCAGAAATACAAATGTTACCAAAGGCTTCAGAAAAAAGTTGAAGACATTCACGTTGTTTGAACATTTTGGCAGCAATACATAAAAAACATGTACTATTCATCCACTCCTGCACCGACAGTGAATAATGAATAATACTGCATGACCACGAAGCATGACCCCAAATTGTAAATAAGTTATGCTTGTAAATAAGTTATGAAAACTTAACAATTACTTGTGAAACTTCCTGCATGATGTGAAACCTCAGCCCCTCTTGGATGTTATAATAAATTCCATTTATTGAGTTGGATGTAAACCACTTTGTTACAATATGAACAGTTAGATTTCAATGTAAACCACCTTAATTTAAGGAAAGGGTGGTATACAAATAATGTTAAATACTGCCTTATCAATAAATCAAAGCTGTTTACATAGAACTAAACAATGTACATGAAATAAAGGAAACACAAAAGAACTGGTTATAAGTACAGCTAACAAGCTATAACATTGGAGGTATAAACAAATAGTAACTGAAGCCTAAATATCTGACAACAGAATGCTGTTACGTAACTATTAAGCATGTCATGGGAGTTAAAAGATAATGGGAGCTGGTGATTATCAGGTAGATGTTAGTTCTGTCTGTCTTCTCTCTGAAATGTTCTGAGAATAAGTTTATTCTAAGTTGTTTTCTAAATGAGGAGATGTCGTTTATAGTCCTTAATTTGCCTGGGAGTGAGTTCCAGAGAATCGGTAAATAGAATGTGAAGGCTCTGTTACTTGTATGATTGGTTTACCTAAATTCAGGGGGAATGGCTAGGGTGTTTTGTGCGCCGCCTCTCCTTTGTTATTTGTTATGGTGGGATGTAAGGAAACTTAAGTAGGTGGAAAACAGGTTGTGTAGTAGTTTGAATGTTATCATTATGGACTTGAATTTTATTCTGCTTTCAGTAGGTAGCCAATGTAGCTGTTGGTGTATGGGGATTATATGTCCTGATTTTGATAACTTAAGGAGCACACGTGCTGCGTATGATGGGCCATCTGAAGCTGATTCAAAGCTTGTTTTGATAGGCCTAGTAGGATGGTGTTAACAAAAGTCAGTGTGATGAGATCATTGACTGGAGTACATTAACACAATGCTGGTCCAGCGTGCAGTTTCAAAGGAGTTATGTTGAGGTTTCTTGGGGATTTTTGTGGACTAAAGCTGCTGTGTTGTATCCCAAAGATTGACCTTGCTCTGCTCCAAACAGACTCAGATGCTTACAAGGAAATAAAATCTTTATTATGCCCAATCAGGAAATCATTCCTTGCACATGGATGACATCTGCGCTGATGAAGCCCGCACGGATCCACTCACCAGCTTTCAAAGAAAGCATTTGGATGTTACACCGCGCATGCACGGTCACCTTCCCACTCAAGGGTGCCATCTTACCTCAGTCGTCTTTTTTTCGCGGAGCCCTGCAGATATGCTGTCTGTGCACCCTGGATAAAGTTTATTTTTTCCAATGTCCTTTGGTATTTTTCTTCTGTTTTTTTCACTGGGATCGGTTTGATCACCTTTCTGCTACCCGAATCCACCGTATTGGCCTTGTGCTTTTCGCTCAGGTAACTCTTTTCTTCCTTTATTTTTTTGGTGTGCAGGTTTTTTGCTCCTGGCCTAGCTGATTGAGAAGTCTGAGTTTAATCTTGCAGCAGTTGTTTTTCTGCTATGTCTTGGACCAGCGGATTTAAGCAGTATGGCAAGTGCAACTGCACTATGTCCTTTACGGACAGCCATAGTACCTGCATTAAGTGCCTTGGGGCAGACCACAACATGTCTTCCTGCCTGCTCTGCCTTTTGATGTTGGCTAAGACCTGGAAGGAAGGGAGAGCAGTTTGGTGTCTGCCCCGGAATCGACATCGGGGACGGAATCCCTGCCTTCTGAGCAGCCCCGGTGGAAGGCATCTTCCATGGAGTCGGGGGACCGGGTTGGGTCCCCCAATGTGATCAGCATCAGGGATTCCCCTACCAGGGATCCGATGCCAGCCTCGATGTCCTCGAGACCACTGCATGCCACTGTGGAGCTGTCTGGTGTCGAGGCCAGGATAGCAGCCCTGGAACTCAGCTTTGCTGTGTTCCTCTCTGCACAGCGGGGCCCGACTCCCGGTACCTCTGAGTCATTGGTGCCAGCTATAGGGCTGTCCTTGTCGAGGACCTCCCCAGAGAGGATGCTCCACCCATCCTCGAGTGGTTGGCTCGAGCAGTGCTGACTCTGTCAGTGACTGCTTCAAGGCCCGACACTGCGTTAGGCGTAGCAGCGCAGGAGCTCTGCCGTCGGGAGTCGTTGATACTGAGTTGGTCCGACAACCGTGCGGACCTGCTGATTCCTCTAGCTCAGAGTCGGCATGGGAGACAGATGAAGAATCTCCTGACACCATCCTTCACTGCGACATCCCCTACAACTCGTCTCCTCCACATCATCGGAGGTGACCACCTCCTTAGGACCTAGCCTTCCTGGAGTTTGTGAAGGAGATGTCCCAGGCCCTCCAGTACAAGGCTCCTCATTAGGAGGCACTGACAGTGTCTGTGCTTTCCCCATCCTGGAGCAGCTGCTGTTCAGGATGTGGGAGACACGGATGACAGTGCTGATTGTGACGTCAACTCGATTCACAGTATCGAGTTGGCCAGAGCACCAGCTTCCAGAAGACACAACGACTATATAACTCCATGGTGGTGGAGTCGGCCATGCATCTCATTAAAAGCCAAAAGATGCACTCCTCTGTGCCCCCCCCCCCCCAGTCAGGCAGGCCTGCACCATGGAGCTTTTGGCAGGAAATGCTTCCAGGACTCCATGCTCACAGCCCGGATCCAGGCATACCAGCAGTATATGGACATGTACCTGAGAAAACTGGAAAAGGTACTTGATCGGGTTCTCGGCTGGGTTATCAGGGGAACCTCTTGAGTGCTTCAGGACCCTGGTGTCATCATTCAAGGAGTGCTCCTAGTTTCAAACTTGGGTGGCCTTCGATGGCTTTGAGTCAGTGGCTCGGGTAGCTGCAGTGGGCATTAGTTCCCGCCGCCTTGCCTGGCTACAGTCCCTCTGACTTGGAGCAGTGGGTTCAGGACAAATTGGCTGACATCCCTTGCCAGGGAGAGAACCTCTTTGGCAAGCCCATGATGGAGAATGCCAGCGAGCTGGAGAAGGAATTCATGACCAGAACCAAGCTGTCCAAAAAAGTGTCTGAACTTTCCCGCAGGAAGACTTCGGGGGTGAAAAAGCCCTTCCACCCGAAGACCAAGAAACTTACGGAAACTACCCCAAGTTTCATGCCTGTTATGCTCCCCCCCCTGGGGCAGGACGCCAAGGGCCAGGGACATGGCCTCATAAGCCAGAGGCACCCAAGACCCATATAGCGCCCCAGCTGCAGCCTTGGGGGGAGCTTTTGACTCCTTTGGCATAGCCTCCCTTCCCCAGAAGGTAATGGGTCCAAGGTCCACTGGAGGCCGGCTGTTCCACTTCGCTCACCTGTAGCCAACCATCATGTCAGATGGCTGCGTGCTGCAAATGGTCAAGGAGGGGTACCTCCTCCACTTCTCCCAGTTGCCTCCTCCCTTCTTCCCAGGGGAATTTCCTATGGACCCCTTGTACAGGGAGCTTGAAGATCAGGCATTGGAGTTCGTCAGCCTCTACAGGGCCGGGGGTTCTACTTCCACTGCTTCTTTGTCCCCAAGAAAACCAGAAGCTTCAGGCCCATTCTGGATTTGCGGGACCTCTATCGTTTCCTGTTCAAGGAAAAGTTCAAAGTGGTAGCCCTTGGAACCTTGCTGCCTTAATTCCTGCAGGGAGAGTAGCTATTCTCCTTGGATCTCAAAGATGCCTACACCCACATTCTTATCCATCCAAGGCACCGTCAGTACCTCTGATTCGTCGTTGGCAGACACTATCAATAAAGGGTGTTCCCCTTCGGGCTAGCCTCTGCTCCTTGGGTATTCACAAAATGCCTGGCATTCATGGCCACATGCCTCTGGCTCCTGGGGTTTTCGTCTTCCCCTACCTGGACGACTGGCTCAAATGAGCCAGCTCACCAGAGGAGGTGCGCAACACAGTACATCACACCATAGGCCTGCTCCAGTGCCTTGGGTTTATGGTCATTTTCCCGAAGTCTCACCTCCTGCCCACCTAGCGCTTGGAGTTCATTGGTGCCCTATATGCACAATGCCTAGCCTCCCTAGCTCAGGTAGTGCAGGGGGGCTCGATGGTGACAGCCAGGCAGATGCTCCGCCTCTTGGGGCACATGGCATCTACTGTCCATGTCACCCCCTTTGCTTGCTTTTGCATGCGGCAGGCTCAATGGACACTCTGTGCCCAATGGATACAGTTGGCAGGCCATCTGGAGGATCGCATTCAGATCACACTGGCCCTAGCGGAGTATCACCTGGTGGCAGGACTCTCCTCAACCTCCAAGCTGGCCTGCCCTTCCAGGCTCCCCTAATCCAACGCATCCTCACAACGGATGCTTGCAAGCTGGATTGGGGGGCCCACTGTGATCGCCTACAGTCACAAAGGCCATGGTCGTCAGAGGAGAGTGCCTCTCAGATGAACTTGCTGAAACTAAAGGCAGTCTACCATATCCTGCGGGTCTTCCAAGGCCACCTGGCAGAACAGATGGTTCATGTCCAGATGGACAACCCAGGTGGCAATGTACTACATCAACAAGCAGGGTAGCATGGGTTTGTACCACCTCTGCTGCGAGGCAGTGCACCTCTGGAACTTTGCAATGGGGAAGAACATATCCCTCAAAGTGGTGTACTTGCTGGGCCAGGACAGTGTACTGGCCAACCGCCTGAGCTGGGTCCTTCAGCCCCACGAGTGGCTGCTGAACCCGGCGGTGCTGGGGGAAGTCTTCTGATGCTGGGGAACCCTGGAAATAGACCTCTTTGTCAGTCTGGAGAACACACAGCTGCCTCGCTTCTGTTTGTGGAGGCCAGCCTGGGGTCAGGAGTTGACAGATGCTTTCCTCCTCTCATGGTCCATTGGCTTCCTGTATGCGTTCCTGCCTGTCACAGGAGGGCAGAATGCTGCTGCACCCAACCTCCAGTCACTTGCCCTGACAGCCTAGATGCTGAGAAGCTAAATATAATGCATCACCGCCTCTCCAGAGCAGTAGAAGATGATCTTCTTGCCTCGCGTAAGGACTCCATGCAATGGGCAGATGCTTTTAAGTGGCGCAGAGTTTTGCTCTGGTGTGTGGATGAAGGTCTTAACCCCTTCTCCTGTGCAATGCCGGACATCTTATGATACCTCCTGCATCTGTCGGGGGCGGCCTCAAATCCAACACTGTCAGAGTGCACCTCTGTGCCATCTCAGCTCACCACCACGCAGTGGATGGCCAAGCCGTGTCTGTACACCCCTCAGTGGGCCGCTTAATGCATGGCCTCCTCTTCTCCCAGTCCCCAATCCGTCCGCCACCAGTGGCTTGGGACCTCTGTGGTGGTATTGGGGAAGCTCATGGCTCCATCTTTCGAGCACCTGACTACCTGCCACCTTAAGTACCTTTCTTGGAAAGTCGTGTTCCTAGTGGTGCTCCCCCATTGGCCGGCATGTGAATGAACTGCAGATGCTGGAGACCCACGCACCCAACACCAGCTTCCACAGGCATATGGTCGTTTTTCGGACCTGCCTCAAATTCTTGCCAAAGGTCATCTCAACTTTCCACTTGAATCAAGAGGTGGTGTTGCCACCCACCTTCTTTCCCAGTCCTCATTCCTCCAGTACAGAGGCCTCCCTACACATGCTGGACGGCAAACGGGCCATGTTCTTTTATATCCAGAGGACGCAGCCCCACCACTGCTCAGTGCAGCTCTTTGTCTTTTGACCCCAGTCGTCTTGGGGTTGCAGTCTCTTATGTGCACCCTCTCACAGTGGGTGGCTGACTGCATTTCCTTTGCCTGCCAACAGACGGGGCTTTTGATGGAGTGTCATGTGAATGCACACAGTGTGTGTGCCATGACTGCCTCAGTAGCCAGCCTGTGCTCGGTGCCCTTATTTTACATCTGCCGGACTGCCACCTGGACCTCTTGCATACTTTTGCAATGCACTACTGCTTGGAAGAAATCTCCTGGAGGGCTAGTGCCTTCGGCCAGGCAGTACTCCATCACCTCTTCGGGGAATAGCACAACTTATTCCCTCCAGCCCGTGGTGTCCAGGCTACCGGAGAGGGGATTGCATCTTCGATTCTGTTGTTGCATTGTCAGACGTCTGGCCAACCGGCGCCCAATGCTGCCCTTTACGGTCTACTTTTTGGGTTGCTCGTGGCTTTTACAGTTTTTTTCAGTAACCTATAGCTTGGGAGTCCTAATAGACCTGAACACCTATCTCGTCAAAAGACCAGGATGTTTTCTCTGTTTCCTACTCCATTACCTTCAAAAAGGAGATTGACTATGTTCCCTAGACCTACAGGATGCCTGTACCCACATCCAGATACATCATAGTCATAGAAAGTATCTCAGCTTCGTAATAGAGAAACACTATTTCCAGTCTCGTGTGCTGCCTTTATCTCCAGGAACAAGCAGGAATGTAGTCATCACTTATGGATATCGTCGGTACCGACGGAGCCTGCGCGGGAACGCTCCCCAGCGTCCAATTAGAAAGCTTTTGGGAGCATCCCACAGCACCTGCATGCTGCCTTCCCGCCTTTCCCAACTGCCTCTCTCCAGTTCTTCTTTTTCCGCGAAGCCAGCAGGTCGTGTTCCTGTCACCGCAGAAGAATTCTTTTTTATTTTTCTTTTTTTGTGGTCGCGTCTGCCTTCTTCGACGCTTAACCGGTACCGCCGGGTTTTTTCTTATTTCTGTCTTAAAAAAAAAAAAAATTCTCTTTTTTCTTTTTCTCTAGGTGCATGCGCCTTTTTGGGCCTTAGGCCCGAAAACTTTTCCTTACCATGGAGAAACCTGCCTCAAGTTTCAAAAAGTGCACAAAGTGTGGCGGTACCATTTCCGTCATCGACACCCATGAATGGTATCTAAAATGTTTAGGTCCTGACCACTCCATCACGGATTGTATGTCCTGCGCCATGATGTCTAAAAGAGGTGGGCAGAACCGAGCTGCTAAGCTCAGTACCCTGTTTCCCTCTGATGCAGCTTCGGTGGCATTGACGTCTTCCAGGGCTGCTTCTTCCTCCCGTGGATCTCAGGTAACTAAACATAAGTCCAGCCGGTCCTCAAAGGGTAGATCTCCTTCTAAGCATCGAGATGCCTCTGGCGTTGCCCTTGAGGATTCTGCACCGGCAAAATTACCCCCGCGGGAAACTTCGGCTTCCAAAGCATTATCGGGGCTCCAGGATGTTCTCGAGGCCTCGACCTCGGCATAACTACTGGTGCCATGCTCTGGGGAACCGGCGGTCTCCTCCGGTACTGACATCCAGGCATTGGCAGCGTCGATAGACCAGAGAGTCCTGGCTATTGAGCGCAGTCTGGCTGCTTTCCTTGCGGCATCGACTCCCTCGGAACCGCGACAGACAATTCCACTGGTACCAGCCTGGCATCGGTATCGGTACCGGTACCGATAGCATCAGCATTGGCATCGGTGTCTGCTTTGCCGGTACCCAGTCATCCGATGACCTCCGGTACCGATACCCCGGTACCGACTTTGGACGGTACGGGTATCGGGCTCTTCAAGAGCATCCGGACAGACAGTACTTCGAGTCCTCAGAAGAATCTGAGGATTCTGACAGTTCTGTCGATGCAGCAATGCTTCTCCCAGAGGAGCCCTCCTCCCCTAAACGCAGGATGTCTCCTCCAGAGGATATTTCCTTCCAGGATTTTTATCAGGGAGGTGGCTTGGGGCCTGTCCATTACTGTGGCCCCTGAAACAGAGCCAAGGAGTTGGAAATTCTACAATATCCCAAAACTTCTAAGGAGGCAGCTACCTTGCCCATTCATGAGATTTTATATGATCTCATGTTAAGGATGTGGGAGACACCTCTTACCACCTCTCCTCATTCTCGCAGACTGGATACTATGTATCGAGTCCCTCCTTGTCCTGGTTTCCATAAGACTTGGCTTCCTCACCACTCTGTTGTAGTGGAATCAGCTATGAAGAAGGATCAAGAGTGCAAAGAGGCATGCCTCTAATCCTCCAGGACGTGAGTGCAGAACCCTGGATGCTTTTGGACGTCGGGTCTTCCAAGCTTCTGTGCTTTCTGCCAGGATCAGTTCCTATAGTCTCTACATGGGAATGTTCCTGAAGGAGGTCGCAGATGATTTAGAGGCTTTAAGTCCTATTCTTCCTGAGGATAGAAGACAAGATTTTCTCACTTTGGTCAAACATGCCCAAGATGTTTCTAAATTTGCCAACCGTGCAGCCTTTGACTGCTTTGAGTGCATAAGCAGAACCTCGGCTATTGCCATAGGTGCACGTAGAATTGCTTGGCTGCAGGCATCTGATCTAGAGCTCTGGGTACAAGACAAATTGGGAAATATCCCTTGTACTGGTGAGAACCTGTTTGGTAAAGATTGGCAGGAAAAGGCCAATGAAATGGATGCTAAAAATTCCACCTTGGATAGATTATCCAAGTCCACTGCTGATCCTGCTAGAAAGAAATTCTTCAAGAAACCATTCTTTTTGAAACAGAAAAGATTTTATCCTGCTTATGTTCAGCAGGGACGTTCTGCAGGTCAGCTTGCCAGGAAAGGTCAGCAACCACCCAAACAGAAGAAAGCAAAGGCTGCTAGGCCTCAACCGGCCCAGCAGGCTCAGCCTCCACAGGGTCTTTGACTCTCAACTAGAGAACTTAGCCTTTCTGGCTCTCGGGGGACCAGGGCCTTCCACCATTCCAGGAAGGTTATGTCATTTTGCCCCCAGATGGGGCAAATAACAGCAGAGCATTGGACACTCGCCATCGTAAAGGAGGGGTACAAGCTTCATTTTTCAAGCATGCCCCCTCACACAATAGTAAAGCAGTTCAGTTCTCCGACCTCTCTCATCAACGTGTTAGGTCAGGAGGTCGCTATCCTAGCCCAAGGGGCAATAGAAGAAGTACCCATTCATCAGCAGGGTACAGGGTTTTATTCCCCTTATTTTCTTATCCCAAAGAAAACAGGGGGTTACAGACCTATCTTAGACCTTAGGGAATTGAACAAATTCCTTGTCAGAGATAAATTCAAGATGATTTCTCTCGGATCTCTGCTGCCATACCTTCAGAGTCAGGATTGGCTTTGTTCTCTAGATCTCAAGGATGCATACACTCATGTCCTCATCCATCCAACCCACAGAAGGTTCCTTCGGTTCCTTTTTCAGCAAAAGCGCTACCAATACAGGGTGCTTCCTTTTGGCCTGGCCTCAGCACCAAGGGTGTTCACGAAATGCATGACTGTAGTAGCAGCATTTCTCCGCACTCTAGGGATATTCATCTTCCCTTACTTAGACGACTGGCTCATTCGAGCACCAACAGAGTCAGAGGCCAGGACTTCTCTATCCTGCACAATGCGTATCCTTCAGTATTTAGGGCTGGTAATAAACATCCCAAAATCCAGTCTAACACCCACTCAGTCTTTAGAGTTCATAGGAGCTTTGCTGGATACCAAAAAGGCAAGGGCCTATCTCCCCCAGGCCCGTTGCCTTCGCATGGTGCAGTTAGCTTCTCAAGCAGTGCTAAAGCCTCATCTAACTGCTCGAGAAATGTTACAACTACTAGGCCACGTGGCATCTACTGTGCATGTGGTTCCCTATGCTCGCCTCCATATGAGCCTAATAAATAAAGGTGTTCAACCCCTCATGCACTAGAAAGAGATAGTCCAATCAACATTTTGCTATGCTTGTCTCACTGTTCACACTATAGTGATATGGACAAATCCCAGCAGAAAAAAGAACCAATGGTCTCAGACATAAGTGGCAAACCATTCCTGGATGTAAATTTACCAGAGGAGTGATGCCTAATTGCATCAATGACCACTATAAAAGGTTCTTTAAAGAATGCATAATTGTAAACATTCGTATTAATTAGTCAAACTTCTCTTAATATTCTTTTAAACGAAGATTCATAGATTGTACTTATTTCTATTTTTTCAAACAAAATTCAGAGATTGTGCTTATCTCTCAAAGGAAAAATGAGCAGTCCTAACGCCACCATCCCGGTACCCTCAATGCGTTTCGATTCTTCTTCAGCGGATTGGTTTTGCCAGACAATCTCTGTGGGAGGAGAAAAATTGAAAGGAGAATATGCTTCTTAAAGTTTTAATTTTACACACTGCTAAACATATTCAAAGTTCCAATAAAGTAAATAGGCTCACCGCAAGTTTAAATTCAAACCGAGCTCAATGATGTGCAGTCACCTCGTCCTGGAGCTAGTCCGTTTTCTCATAGAACGCCGCGCATGCGGATTGAACAGATGTCCAAAATTTTCAAACCACCATTGGTTACATAATTATGACGTCTGTCCTTCCGTAGAGAATTATTTAAATTTATTTATTTATTTATTTAACAAGTTTTTTATACCGCCTTTTCCTTCAATCAAAGCGGTTACAAAGACATACAAAGGTTAAACAAAAGCAAGGGAAACATGCACTGCTTAATCAAAACATCGAAGTAGAAAGGTGGGATACATAACATAGGTAAACTATTACAGACAATCACATTACATAAAGGTTACAATATAAATGGAATCTAGTTAGGTGTTTGAGCCGTAGTGCTCTGTGAAGTGTACAATCTTTAATTGCTTTCGGAAGTCCTCCTAGTAACTTGAGCTCCAGAGAGCTCGGTCGCAGATTAGTGCAGCTCCGTATTCAGTCTCCTCTGCTGTTTGGTTAACAGTGTGAAAAATGCAAGAAAGTGCACCGAAATAATAAAAAGAACAGGGGGAAGAGATGTGCTGCAGTTTCGTAGCTGTGATCGCTGTTTGACAGCTTTGCCGGGTTTGAGATAGCGCCGATGGCAGTTGGACGGCTCCGCTGGGATTCTTAACTGCTCTAATGTGAATAAAAAGTGAAATTCCAGGATGAAGTGGATCTGATGTGATAATACCGACAGACTGTATTTGAAGCGCGTACAAGTTAAAAGAAAAAAGAAAGATTTGGAGAAGTTTGGCTGCTTTTGTGCGGCGGTCAGTTCAATAGAGAAAATAAATTGGGATTTAAACAATATCATGTAAGCTTAATTGATGAACATACGAGCAGAGTTTGATAAGCAGAGGATTTTTGAAAACGAGGAAGGTCCTGTAAGTCTTTGTCATCGCGTCTCTGATGCCTTTGGATCTGATAGTACTGCACACATTGACAGTTTAATTTGGAATGTTTTTGCGTTAATACTACTGCCATTAGATATAGTTTAAATAGATATCTGTAACTTTCATGTGATGATGGAATATATATTATAACTTGTATAATATAGAGTGGGATTAAATTGTAATTTTTAATTAGTTATCATCAGAGAATCTCAAAACCTATTGTGCCTTTAATATACTATGCCATACGTTATTTTGCCAAATTGATTGTTTCTGGCCATAACGTCTGTGTTTCTGAAATGAAATGTCTTTGAAACAGTGAAAAGATTAAGGGGAAGAAGACTGCCGTGTAGATGAATTAGTGCTGATGCGAATGTGGAGTTTGATCACTATCAACATTTTCTACTAGTTAAAGGCATTTTAAAATCACTTTAAAATTTCGTGGGGCAATTACACATGCCTTGTGGAAAGTGAAAGAGCTGGAGAGAATTTGCTACACTGTAATTGGATGAAAGTGCAGTCAATAATTAGCCAACAGTAAAAAGGAATTAAATTGGAAGCTCTGGTTTAAACCTTGGGAAACCCATTAAAGTTTACCAGAATAAGTGGATAGCTTATCCATTTTCACTAACCATTAGTGGCAGCGAAGTGGAGAAGGAGTGCTTGTCCAGAAGTTTGGGGCCAGACATCACGTCGCCAGTGCTATGGCATATGCCTAAGACCAAAGCGGTTGGTGACTCATCAGGGAGCAGTGCAACTGTGGTCGGAGCCAAAGAAGGTGTGTCATTAGTTTCTGGAAGGTTGCCAGTGACAGCCATCGGTGGTTAAAGGCAGAGTCCCTGCTCCCAGGGAAGGACAACAATCAACTGTCATGGCCACACTTACCTACCACCCTGAATTTCTCTTCATCACCCAACACTACCCTCATCAAATAGGAACTCGATACTCACACCCCCTGTATATATGGTTACCAACAATCATGCCAGCATACTATATGCTTCTATGCACCTCGCTGAGCTCACACACAAAAACCAGAAACAGACACAACGACATTAAGCACCACAATCATACAAATCCAAAGGCACACCCTAAAAAGCCTTACACCCTAAACACCACCTCCATAGAACTCATGAACACAAGATCAGTAAGAAACAAAATTCATACAATCAGAGACCATATTGAGGACCAACACCCAGACATCCTATGCATTACAGAATCTTGGCTCACCCCCACTGACAACGTCCTCCTCAACCAACTGGTCCCCCCCACGTACTCCGCGTTTAACAACCCTCGCACTCAGAAAAGAGGAGGTGGAGTTCTGATCATCGCAAAAGACTCACTACAGCTACAAACTATCACTTCTAACAGCTCTGACCAATGCAGCTCTATTGCAGTGGGAAACAAGCATATAGCCATTTGCCTTATCTACAGAGCCCCCCACGCTCCAGCAGAAGAACTAACCACCACGCCTAGAAACCATCTGCGCAATCAACACGAACCACAAACCTCTAATCCTACTAGGTGACTTTAACCTCAGCTCCTCCACCAATAATGACAAGGAAACCTTCCTGCAAGCAATGGACTCTTTACAGTACACCCAGCTAATAAACACTCCTATGCACAGATACGGATCCATCTTATTTGAACACTCCATTCTCCAGGACCAAGCAGGAAGTCAGTCCTCACATATGGGTGTCATCGGCGCCGATGAAGCCCCAGCAGAGCATTTCCCCAGCTTTCTATGAAAGCCTTTGGGAATTTAGGCACGCATGCGCGGTTCCCTTCCCGCCTAAAGGTGCCATCTTACCTCAGTCTCTTTTTTTCCGTGAAGCCCACGGACGTGTGTCCTGTTTTCCCGGTTAAAATTAGACTTTTTGGCGATTTTCGCTGGTTTTTTTCTACCGGTTCGACACCGGTTCCCCGCCCGCCGGGTTCGGTACACCGGTATCGAGCCCGATTCTTCTTTTTTGGTTTTTACACTTCGTGGCTGGCGTTCGCACCCTTTTTTCCATTTTTCCCTGGATGGCCGGTCCTTTGACCTCGCGGGGACTCTTTTTTCCCCGATGGCTTCTAGCGGTTTTAAGAAGTGTGATCGGTGTAAGAAATTAATGTCTCTCACCGACACACATGACTGCTGCCTTCGGTGCCTCGGCCCCGACCACGACCCTAAGTCGTGTGGGCCATGTGGAAAGATGTCTTCCAAGGCATTACAAAGTCGCCAGCAGCAAAAAGAAAGGCTTTTATTGGACTCATCCTCCGGCTGGGCCCGGACCTCGTCTGAGGCCTCGACATCTCGGGATTCCGATCCCGAGCACCGTCGAAGCTCCTCGGACAGGGGGTCCCCCGACCGGGAACGCAAGAGGAAGAAGCGGCTCGCGAGGGCGTCGTCGGAAGAGGTCCCTGGTCCTCGAGGGCCAGGTCTAAGACCCCCGACCGTCACCCCGGGCCCATGGAACTTGAGAAGCCTGCTAAAGTTCCTTGCGTGGAGCCGGAGTTTGCTGGACACGTAAGCCCCGTAGTCCTCGAGGACTCTCCTCCCAGGGAGTCGACGTCGGACCTGGTGCCGCCGGGGCCCGAGTCGGAGGCTGCGTCTCCCGAGTTGAGTCTCAGGATGACAGCCTTGGAGAGCAGATTGTCTGTCTGCCTTCATGGAGCAGCAGCGGGCACTGATGGCCAGCCTGTCTGGCGCATCTGCCACGACCACCGGGACATCGACTTCGAAGTCGACCCCGGAGACCGAGCCGATACTCGAGTCCATCGTGGCTCGGAGTCGTCCTCAGTCGCGGTCTCCCTCGACCTCCCGTTCGGGACCGAGGGTGTCAACGCTGGTGCCTTCGGCGTCGGGGCGGGTGCTCCAGGGCCCCGCGGTGTCGGACCCTGACTCTTCCTCGGACGAGTCAGTTTGGGAGACGGAGGATGAGGAGTCTCCTGAAACCTTCAAGACTCGGTGTGTCCCGTCGGACTCACCGCTGTGTGAGCCCCGGAGTAGATCCCCTCCGGAGGATACTCAGTTCTCGAAGTTCGTCCGGGATATGGCTGCTGCCTTGGCTATCCCGGCGGACCCCGAGGAGGAGCCTCGAGCTGAAGAGCTCGAAGCTCTACAGTATGACTCTCCTCCGAAGGAGGCCTTTACTGTCCCGGTTCCTCCGATGCTGGAACAGCTCCTCTTCCGGATATGGGAGGCACCGGCTTCGGCGCCGGTTTTAAGCAAGCGAGTCGACTCGCTCTATCGACTCAGAAAGAGCCCTGGCTTTCAGAAGGCACAGCTACCACACCATTCCATGGTTGTGGAATCGGCCATGCATCGTCTGAAGAGTCAGAAGATGCACTCCACGGTGCCCCCTTGCAGGGAGGCCCGGAACCTCGATGGCGTCGGTAGAAAGTGTTTCCTGGGCTCGATGCTTGCTTGCCGTGTCCAGTCTTACCAGCTGGAAACACAAACAGGAGCACTGCTCGCAAACAAACTGAGAAAACACAAAACCGAGCAGTAGTGGAAGTCACAGGCACTTTATTAATTAAACGAACCCCAACGCGTTTCGGCTGTTGCCTTCATTAGGGGGTACTAGAGGACAGCAAAACATAACATTAAAATAAATAAGCATACATAAAAACATAAAAAATATATTAAAATAACAAATATGAATAATCATAATTATAAATTAATTCATAAAAATTAAAATTAAAATTAAAACATATATATATATAAAACATATATATATATATATATATATATATATATAAAATATACTATACAAACAGGAAAACCAGCAATATATAATAATAAAATGTGTATACCATACTTACAAATGAAGTGCACAAAAGCAATAAAGATATGGCACAAACCAATCAATGGTGGATAATGCTAAAAAATCAATGTGAAAAACATTAATATGATACTGAAACAATTAAAAGCATCAATTAAACCATGCAACATTGAACAAAAAGAAGACAAAATGGAAAACCCAGACCAACGAAAGAAGCAAATTAAACTTTACAGTAGAGATAAGTCATCCTTAAAAAATAGTCTATTAAATTATCTTATTCAAGCAAAAGAAATCTCTTTGTATATATACAGAACACAGAGCATACACATCATTAGACGAACACATGCGGTACCATTGTTAAAAATATTAACTAGAGAAACTGGTACTCAATAGAAATAGTAAAATGTGTGCTTCTAAAAGTGCATAGCTAAGCAACAAGTAAAAAGGTGCAGGAGTGTAGAACTAAATATAGTATTTTAAGGCAATATAGAAAAACAATACATAAACCCATGTTGAAAATTGTAATCTAAATAGACCAGATAGCTACCGGAAAAACTATCAATAAGAATTTAGACTCCAAACATTTAACTTCTATGTAGACCCATGACGTATAAGCTCGTATAGCTGCTCAAACGTGACATACAACCTGTATAGTGTACTGAAGAAAAGGGGAAAGAAACTAAAATCGCAGTCAACTATCTTCATAAACGAACCTTATCGACATCTTCTTAAACTGCTGAACAAATGCCGACTCGTGAAGAACTTGAAAACATAAGGGCATTTCAACCAAAAGTGTAAAAAGAAGGGAACCACCTCAAAAAAGTAAATACCTGAACACCAACGGCCAGCTATGTAGAATTCTTGAGAACGCCAACTTTGGCGCGCATTTAAATTGACAGGCTGCATCATGACACTGCATATGCATGAGATGACGTCAAAAGACGTTCGAGTTAACAAACATTGTATTATAACACTTAACATCAAATGAAAAATAAAAAATAAAATGAAACAAATGTAAAACCAAAATGAATAATAAATAAAAATAAAAAAGGTTTCACTGAACCTCACGGGCAACGAACATATCGTCATGATTGACAGCTCAGCAAAGACTAAAACCAGCGATTCGGCACATCAATAAAAATAAAGATAAAAATAATTTGTTAGTGCTCACAATAGTATCTTGTTAAGAATTTAAAATAAACTATGCACTACTCTCAGCAACTTGTCATCATGAAGGGGCATCTAAGCCTATCCTAAAAACGGCAACTTTCCCGTATTTAAAAACAAACTAAAAACGAAGAATTAAATACAATGAGATTATGCAGAAAATGAATGATAAATAATAAAATACTCATTGTACCGTTAACCATAACGAAACAGACCAATAATTCTTTCAAGGGTGATGATTAAAACTGGTATTGCATAAAAAATATTCTCATAAGAGAACCAAAGCTGAAAAGGTCCATAAACATGTAACCAATAAATATGTCTGGTCACTGCATAATCAAAAGAGGAACCAACAAAGAGTGTCTAGCAGACACTCCAATTTAGTATAGAGTAAGATGTTAAATTTGTATGTACATATACATAAAATATATATATATATTTTTTTTTACATAATTATATCATGTGCAAATTACATAATCATTTATATAATCCACACCATGTACCATATAATGCAGAAACCATACCAAACATTATGTAATATTGACATGTATCATGTAAAACCAAATTCTGTAAAAATATATATATATATAATAAATAAATAAATATGTATGCATGTATATCTTCTCTTAAATATTAAACCCATGCGTGCTGAATTAAAAGCTCACAGATAAATACCATTTAAGAATACCAATATAAAAATATAAATATATATGTATGTAAAAGAAAAACAAAAATAAAAATAAAAATAAATATAAATATAAATATGAATAAAAATAGGAATATTACAGAAAAACTGCTAAGTTAAGGTCCTGATTCAGACCCAAAGGGTCCACTGACTGTAACTCATAAATGAACCGCCGTTCAAGTTTAAGTAATATTGAATCTATATTGCCGCCCCGCCAGTGTGGATGTACCACCTTTAAAACAAAAAACTTTAAATCTGACACAAGATGGCCCTTCTCACTCCAATGGGCAACCATGGGTTTGTCTGCAAGACGTCTTCCTAGGCAACTTTTGTGTTCAATAATGCGTGTCTTAACCGGCCGAGTAGTTTTGCCGACATATAACAACTTACATGGACACATAACTACATATATAACGTTACTGGTCAAACAATTAGAATAATGATTAAGAAAAAACTTTCTGTGAGTGACTGGATGAACAAACACATCTTTCACAACAATACCATTCAAACACACAGAGCATCGCCCACATTGAAAATGACCTTTCATTTTAATAATTGGTCGTGGTCTGGACAGAGCTGAGGGCACTAAATAATTTTTCAAATTCCGGTTCCTTTTATGAGCTATAGTCAAAGATTTACATGTAAAACAAGGAAGTGATGAGACCAAATGCCACTCCCGTCTGATAATTTTAGAGATATCTTTTGAAAGAGTAGAAAAGGTCAAGGCACAAACAACTTTGCTTTCGTTGGTAGGTATCTTCTTCTGAAGTAGCGCACTCCTATCTAATGTTTTTGCCTTAGTGTAAGCCTTATGAATGACATGTCTAGGATATCCCCTCTCCGTGAATCTGGCATTCATATTGATTGCATGTTTTTCAAAGTCTTTCTGCACAGTACATAACCGCCTAATCCTCAAGAACTGACTGTATGGAAGATTATCCTTTAGAGATTGGTTATGAAAACTGTCATAACGTAGAAGGGAATTACGATCAGTGGGCTTACGATACAAGTCCGTAAGGAACCCATCAGAACCTTTTTTAATGTTGATATCAAGATATGAGATCTGAACTGAACTGAAAAACCCCTTCAAATTGTAAATTAACGTCTTGAGTATTAAGCCACTGAAAAAAAGATTGTAAATCCACTTCATTGCCATCCCATATCAAAAAAACGTCGTCTATGTATCGCAACCACAATTTAATGAACTTTTTGAATGGATGATGTTGCAGAAATTGGAGCTCGAAATTGGCGACATAGAGATTGGCCACATCAGGGGCCATGGAGGACCCCATGGCCACCCCTTTTATTTGTTTATAAAAAACATCTCGAAAACAAAAAAAGTTTTCACACATAGCGAGGGCAGCCATCTGAGTTAAAAAACATGTAGGAATACGGACAGGTAGGGTTCTTTTGATAAGTGTATTTGCAATAACCTCTAGAGCAGCAGCTTGAGGAATATTGGTATATAGAGAGTTAATGTCCAACGTCGCCAAAATTAGATGCTCATGGTAACCAGTAAAATCGTTCAAAATATTAATAACATGCGTGGAGTCACGAACATAAGAGGGGATTTGGGGAACAAAAGGCCTAAGGAAATAATCCAAGAACTTTGATAGGGGTTCCAAAAGGGATCCTATTGCCGAAATAATCGGACGTCCTGGTGGATTACTGAGTGATTTGTGAATTTTGGGCAAAACGTAAATAGTTGGTGTGACTGGATGTGTAACAATGAGAAATTGGACCTCATGTGCAGTGAGATACCCCGCTTGTTGACCAATAAATATTAATGTATCTACTTTGTGTTTAAGGGCATCTGTAGGATCTGCAATTATCTTTTCATAAAAAGTCTTGTCATTAATTTGACGTAGAATTTCTTTAACATACTCTAACTTATTTTGAATAACCAACGCCCCACCCTTATCTGCTGGTTTTATTACAATAGATTGATTTTGTTGCAATTCCAACAAGGCTGATTTTTGCCCTTTAGTGAGGTTATAAAAAGTACGAGCTCTCTTATTGTAAAGGGCTTCCACTTGGGATACCACGACTCTTTCAAAAGCATCTATCAGAAGGTTAGTGTTATTCGGCGGATTCCATATGGATGGTTTTCGTAATACAGAACCATCTGAAATCGTTTCACTCTGTTTTTAAAAAAAATCCATAACCTTCAATTTTCGAAAGAATTTATATAATTCAACTCGTGTAGTGAATTGATCGTGTCTAGAAACCGGAACAAAGGACAACCCTATACCCAAAACCTCAACTTGTGTTTCACTAAGAGTAAAATCAGAAAGATTAAAAATCCCACTTTTAGAAACTAATCCACAATCTCTTGATGGCTCCGGCCTCTCCCTCTGCCCCTCCCTCTGGGTGGCGGATTGGACCGGAACTCCTGAACTTGGTATTGATGGTAAGGGGTCCTTACTTGTTGGTCTGCATTCTTCCTGCCTCCCCCCCTCCACAGAGCATCCATCGAAAAAACCGGGGGTTGAAAGTTAGCAAAATCAGAAGAGAAGAGAGAGGCTGAAGTATCCTGCTCTTGTGTTTCTTCAACTACACTACGACTTCTCTTATTATGGCGCTCATAAAGAGGATCGGGTGAGAAAAGCCTGGTTTTGGCCTTACTTTTATTCATATTACCATTCTTAGGAGGATCAACATCCCATCTGTGGGATGTCTTACGTGGTCTGGGTTTTCCATTATTATGCATCCAATAATATACAGTGCCATTCTTATAATCACTTTCATTATACCTAAATTTCTTAAGTTTCCTTTCTTTAATGATTTTACTATAATCTATATTATTCTTATCGAATTCCTTTTTCATTTTATCAAATTTACGGTCATTTTCCTTCAGAAAGTCCATCTTCCGATCAATCTTGACTTTCAAATCAGTGGATTTCCGTTTTGATGTGTTAATTAAAAGAATCATTAAGTCCAATGAGCATTTGTTCAATATTTTGACCCAATTGGACATAAATTCTTCTGGGGTTCGTTTAATTAATAAAGTGCCTGTGACTTCCACTACTGCTCGGTTTTGTGTTTTCTCAGTCTTACCAGCTGTACATGGGCATGTACTTGCGGGACCTGGCCAAGGAGTTGGCCGGGTTCTCTGCTGGACTCTCTGGGGAACCATTGCAGAGATTCAAGACCTTGTCCTCGGGGATTCGGGGCTGCTCGAAGTTCATGTCCCACGCTGCCTACGATGGCTTTGAGGCTTCGGCCCGAGTTGCGGCAGCCGGCATCGCGGCTCGACGCCAGGCATGGCTGCAGTCATCGGACCTCGAGCCATGGGTTCAGGACAAGTTGGTCGATGTCCCTTGCCGAGCTGAGAACCTTTTTGGCAAGCCCATGACCGAGAAGGCCGCTCAGCTCGAAACTGAGCACCTCACCCGGACAAGGCTGTCGAGGAAGACCTCTGCCCCTTCTCATAAAAAGAAGGGCTCGGGTAAAAAGCCCTTTTACCCGAGGAAGGGCACTGCCTACAAACAGTATCCGCATTATCAGGCTGCCCAAGCTGCCCCCCAGGGTCAGCAAGCCAAGGGGCAGGGTAATGGGCCCTGTAGGCAGAGGACCCCCAAGCCACCGGCCCCTGCTACCACTCAGTAGGGTGGGGGTTTTTGACTCCTTGAGCGTAGCCTCTCCTCCACTGCTCTCCCAACCCTGCACAGGAGGTCGCCTCGCCCTCTTTGCCCACCAGTGGCCCCTTATCACCGGGGACAGTTGGGTGTTGGACATAGTCCACAAGGGTTATGCCCTGCATTTTCACCAACTGCCTCCACCATATTTTCCAGGGGAGCCTCCAAGGCTTCCCCTGCACACAGACCTTCTCCTGCAAGAGCTTCAAGGTCTGTTGGTGGACAGGGCGGTGGAGCCTGTGCCTCCCCACTTACAGGGTCACTGTTTCTACTCCAGATATTTCCTGGTGCCCAAAAGAACCGGTGGCCATCGACCCATTCTGGACCTCAGGAACCTCAACAAGTTCCTAGTGAAAGAGAAGTTCAAGATGCTTACTCTTGGAACACTTCTGCCCTACCTCCAGCAGGGAGATTGGCTATGCTCTTTAGAGCTAAAGGATGCCTACACTCACATCCTCATTCATCCAGACCACAGAAAGTACCTCAGGTTCATTGTGGGAGGAAGCCATTATCAATACAGAGTGCTGCCTTTCGGCCTCACCTCCGCCCCCAGAGTCTTCACAAAGTGCTGAGCAGTGGTGGCGGCCTACCTGAGAAATCAGGGAATCTTTGTCTTCCCCTATCTGGGCGACTGGCTCATCAGGGGTCAGACGTGCCAGGAGGCCAAACAGGCCATCCTCAGCACTATTGCTCTTCTCCAAAGGCTGGGGTTTGTCATAAACTTCACAAAGTCCACTTTGCTCCCCTCCCAGAACTTGGAGTTCATAGGAGCAAGGTTGGACTCTCTGCTGGCAAAGGCTTTCTTGCCAGCAGACAGGGCCCAAAGGTTGATGGCCTTGGCAAATCAGTTTCTCAGCAGGTCACTGATCTCCGCCAGACACTGCTTGAGGCTTCTGGGCTACATGGCTTCGACAGTACATGTGACCCCCAATGCCAGGCTCCATATGAGGCCTGCACAGTGGTGCCTTCGGTCTCAGTGGTCACAGGCCACAGGCAGCCTCAGAGACAGGATAAGGGTGTCCAGACAATTTCTGCACTCCCTCAACTGGTGGCTGCACCCACCCAATTTGCTGAAAGGGATGCCTTTTCAGATTCCAGGGTACACGGTAGTGTTGACCACAGACGCCTCCCTGCTAGGTTGGGGAGCTCATTGTCTGGGCAAGTGTACTCAGGGCCTGTGGTCTCCTTGGGAAGCTGCACAGCAGATCAATCTTCTTGAACTCAGAGCTATTCGATTAGCACTCAAAGCTTTCTCTTCTACCCTGGCTCACCAATCTGTCCTGATTCAGACAGACAACCAAGTAGCCATGTTTTATGTGAACAAACAGGGCGGAACTGGGTCCAGGATCCTTTGTCGGGAGGCTGAGGTCCTTTGTTCATTTGCCCTCCAGCACAACATGCTCCTCAAGGCTGTGTATCTTCCAGGCCAGGACAACTACCTGGCAGACAAGTTAAGCAGAATACTGCAGCCCCACGAGTGGCAGCTGCATCCTTCAGTAGTTCAGAAGATCTTCCTAAAATGGGTCTCCCTTTGATAGATCTCTTTGCCAGCCCAATGAACAAGCAACTGCCAAAGTTCTGCTCCAGGCAACCGCATCCTCTACGGGTAGCAGCGGATGCTTTTCTGATATCCTGGTCTCAGGGCCTCCTGTATGCGTTTCCTCCCACGCCCTTGGTGGCCCGAACTCTCTTCAAGATTCTTCAGGACAAGGCCTCGGTCCTGCTGGTGGCTTCCCGATGGCCGAGACAGCCTTGGTTTCCTCTTCTGCTTCAACTGGCGGATCCTCCACTACCTCTGGGGTTGCAACCCGACCTTCTCTCACAGGAGCAGGGTTCCCTTCTGCACCCTAATCTCAAAGCTCTCAATTTGATAGCCTGGAGGCTGCAAGGGTAGTTTTGGCTCCCTGGGGCCTACCTCAGGAAGTTGAGGAGGTTGTCCTAGCCTCTAGGAAACAGTCCACTTCGAAAACCTATGCCCTCAAATGGAAAAGGTTTTCTGTGTGGTGTCAGCTACGTGCAGAGGACCCTTTCTCTTGTACTGTGCCAGTAGTGCTTCATTACCTACTGCACTTATCGAATCAGGGACTTAAGTCCAATTCTGCTCGGGTACACCTCTCAGCTCTAGCAGCTCACCACTCTCTGGTGGAAGGACATTCTCTGTCTGGTCACCCCTTGGTGTCGCGCTTTCTTAGGGGCTTGCTTTTGCTCAAGCCTCCTATCCGCCGTCCTGCCCCTGAGTGGGAGCTGAATGTGGTCTTGCAGCAGCTGACTCGCCCACCTTTTGAGCCGATGGCTACTTGTCCACTATGCTTCCTCTCCTGGAAGACACTTTTCCTGATAGCCCTTACCTCGGCTAGGCGAGTAAGTGAGCTGCAGGCCCTGGTCTGTGATAGGCCTTACACCAGGATTTATAGGAACAGGGTAGTCCTCAGGACTAATCCAAAGTTCCTCCCAAAGGTTGTCTCCTCTTTCCACCTCAATCAGGAGGTGGTTCTTCCAACATTCTTCCCTAGGCCTCATGCAAGCCAGGTTTAAGCAGTCCTGCATACCCTGAACTGTAGGAAGGCCTTATCCTTCTACCTTGTCCGTACGCAGGGGCATAGAAGGGCTACTCAGCTCTTCGTATCTTTTGACCCCAATAAGTTTGGATTGGCTGTGTCCAAGCGTACCTTGTTCATCTGGGTGGTTGACTGTATCACCTGGGCTTATAAGGCGGCTGACCTTCCATTGCACCGAGTCAGGGCAATGGCTGCCTCATTGGCTCATCTCCGCTCTGTGCCCTTGGTAGACATCTGCAGGGCTGCAACTTGGTCTTCAAGCCAGACGTTTGCGGCCCATTACTGCCTGGAGAGGGAGTCCCGTAGGGACAGTGCTTTTGGCCAAGCAGTACTCCGGAATCTCTTTGAGGTTTAGGCAACTGCTGCCCTCCTGCCCTCTGTTGGGCTACCGGTGGAGGTTGTGTCCTTGAAAAGCCTTTCTTTGCTGCTGAGACTAGAGGGAGTTCTCTTGTTCAGCCTGGGTTCCTCGGTAGCCCCGAGCTTGGGAGTCACCTATATGTGAGGACTGACTTCCTGCTTGGTCCTGGAGAAAGAGTAGTTATTCACCTGTAACAGGTGTTCTCCAGGAGCAGCAGGAATCAGTTCTCACAACCCTTCCTCCTCCCTTTGGAGTTGCAGTTGTACATAGTTTATTTTTTTCATTTTTGTGTGCTGTTCTTAGCTATGTCATTTGACTGAGGAAAGATGGCACCTTTAGGCGGGAAGGGAACCGCGCATGCGTGCCTGCATTCCCAAAGGCTTTCATAGAAAGCTAGGGAAATGCTCCGCTGGGGCTTCATCGGATGACACCCATATGTGAGGACTGATTCCTGCTGCTCCTGGAGAACACCTGTTACAGGTGAGTAACTACTCTTTCTATCATTGTTGAGACCTCCTAGGGCACAGAGATTGTCTTGCAAAACCAATCCCCTGAAGAAGAATCGAAACGCATTGAGGATACCGGGATGGTGGCGCTGGGACTGCTCACTTTTCCTTTGAGAGATGAGCACAATCTCTGAATTTTGTTTGAAAAAATAGAAATAAGTACAGTCTCTGAATCTTTGTTTAAAAGAATATTAAGAGAAATCTGACTAATACGAATGTTTACAATTATGCATTCTTTAAAGAACCTTTTATAGTGGTCATTGATGCAATTAGTCATTACTCCTCTGGTAAATTTACATCCAGGAGTGGTTTGCCGCTTATGTCTGAGACCATTGGTTCTTTTTTCTGCTGGGATTTGTCCATATCACTATAGTGTGAACAGTGAAACAAGCATAGCAAAAGGTTGATTGGACTATCTCTATTGCATGAGGGGTTGAACACCTTTATTTATTAGGCAACTAAAACCCTCAATTAAAGGACCTATAGTATTGTGGTAATACACGCCTCCATGCCAATGGACCCAGGCATCAGGAGGCCTGTCAGACAAAATAGCAAACACAAGTCGCCTTATTTTGTCCCTCCAGTGGTGGAGGTCCACTCAAAACCTGTTGCTGGGGTCCCCTTTCCAACAACCCTTACCCCAAGCAACTCTCACAACAGATGCTTCTCCGATGGGTTGGGGAGCTCATCTCCAAGACCTCTCCACTCAAGGCACCTGGTCTCCACAGGAGAGTCATCTACATATCAATCTCTTGGAGCTCAGAGCAATCTTCCTTGCTCTGCAAGTGTTCCACACCCTACTCAGCTACAAGACAGTCCTCATTCATACGGACAATCAAGTAGCCATGTTCTATGTGAACAAGCAGGGGGGAACAGGCTCTCTGTCGCTTTGCAACGAAGCTTTGCGACTATGGGCCCTCGCCAGAGAGTATCAGATTCATCTCCTGGCAGTGTATCTTCCAGGCATCCAAAACTCTTGGGCAGACAGACTCAGTCGAGTTCTGCTTCCGCACGAATGGTCTGTGCATGCAGACCAGGTATCCAAGATTTTTCAAATTTGGGGAACCCCGGACATAGACCTCTTTGCAAGTCCGTGGAATGTCAAACTTCCCCGGTTCTGTTCCAGAATTCTGGCTCAGAAGGCTCAGGCCAGGGATGCTTTCCTCCTTCATTGGGGTCAAGACTTCCTGTATGCTTTTCCACCCATTCCCCTAATTCCCAAAACCCTGTTCAAGCTTCAGAGAGACAGAGGCCATATGATTCTCATAGCTCCACATTGGCCAAGGCAAGTGTGGTACCCTCTGCTTCTACATCTCTCTCAAGCTCCCTCCCTGGAGTTAGGGTTTGCTCCAGATCTCCTATCTCAGGAGGACGGAATGTTATGGCATCCCAATCCCCAGTGTCTGCATCTCAGGGCTTGGTTGCTGAAGGCCTAGTTCTCCAAGATCTTAATCTTCCTCAGCAAGTAAAAGATATTCTTTTTGCTTCCAGGAAACCTTCCACAAGACGCTCTTATGCTTTTAAGTGGAAAAGGTTTACCATATGGTGTTCGCAGAAGGGTCTTAACCCCCGTGCGATACCTCTGGAATCATTGCTGGAGTATCTCCTTCATTTATCCATTGCAGGACTTAAGACTAACTCAGTAAGAGTCCATTTGAGTGCTATTGCAGCTTCCTTTAGGCCTCTAAATGGACAACCTATTTCCTCTCATCCTCTTATAGCAAGATTTATGAGAGGCCTTCTTCTAACTAAGCCTCCCATCAGGCCACCACCGGTGGCATGGGACTTGAACCTGGTTCTTGGGCAGCTCATGAAGCCACCCTTTGAACTTTTAGCTACTACCTCCTTGAAATTCCTTTCTTGGAAGGTTATCTTTCTCATTGCAATCACATCAGCACGCCGCATTAGTGAGTTGCAAGCGCTAGTAGCTGATCCACCTTATACAAGGTTCCATCATGACAAGGTAGTCCTTAGGACTCATCCACGCCTTATGCCAAAGGGGGTCTCGCCTTTGCATCTAAACCATGTGGTCTACCTACCTGTGTTTTTTCCAAGGCCTCATGCATCAAATGCAGAGAGGAATGTTCATACCTTGGACTGTTAAAGAGCTTTAGCCTTTTACTTACAAAGAACACAGCAAGAACATAAGATATGCAATACTAGGTCAGACAAGGTTCATCAAGCCCAGTATCCTGTTTCAAACAGTGGCCAATCTAGGTCCTCTCAACTCTTTGTTGCTTTTGATCCTTCTCATTTGGGACTTCCAGTCTCCAAGAGAACACTCTCTAACTGGATTGCTCAGTGTATTTCCTTCGCCTATCAGAGTAAGAACCTTTCTCTGGAGGGCTATGTCACAGCTCACAATGTGAGGGCCATGGCAGCCTCAATGGCTCATCTGCACTCTGTGTCTATCGACGACATCTGTCGAGCAGCCACTTGGGCCTCGGTTCATATCGTCACAGCCCATTACTGCTTGGACAAGGACTACCGCCGGGATGCCTTGTTTGGTCAGGCTGTTCTCCAACACCTGTTCCATACCTAATCAGCTTCTACCCACCATCCCTGGTAGGATGCCAGAGATCCATGGGGGGAAGTGGAGCCCTGTTCAGGGACACACAATTTTTGGGGTCTCTCCCTGGCATCTAAAGCTAGGGAGTTCGCATATGTGAAGACTACATTCTTGCTTGTTCCTGGAGATAGCATAGTTACTCACCTGTAACAGGTGATCTCCGGGAACAGCAGGAATTTAGTCCTCACAACCCACCCACCTCCTCTAGGAGTTGTATCTCTCTATCTCTTTCCTTTCCCTCTCTCTCTCTTTGTCTCAGCTTTAAAACTCAACTGGAGAGATGCATTTGGGAAAGGCAGGAAGGCAGCACGCAAGCGCTGTGGGATGCTCCCAAAAGCTTTCTAATTGGACGCTGGGGAGCGTTCCCGCGCAGGCTCCGTCGGTACCAACGATTCTCCAGGACCAAGCAGAAAGTCAGTCCTCACTTATGGGTGACGTCGGCGCCGACGGAACCCTCGTGCGGAGCATTTCCCCAGCTTTCACAGAAAGCCTTTTGGGAATTACAGCGCGCATGCGCGGTCCCCTTCCTGCCCAAGGGTGCCATCTTGCTCAATCTTTTTTTTTCCGCGGAGCCTGACGGACGTAGTTCGTTTTTCCCCGAGGAAAAAGTTTATTTTCTCTATTTTTCTATTTTTTCTCCGGTTCGACGTCGGATCCTTTTCCCGCTGAGACCGATACGCCAGGATCGAGTCCTTTTTCTCTTTTTTCGGTTTTTGTCCTTTGTGACTGGCGTTCGCGCCTTTTTTCTTTTTCCCTGGCAGACCGGTCTTTTGACCTAGCAGGGGCTCTTTTTCCCTCGATGGCTGCCAGCGGGTGTAAGAAATGTGATCGGTGTAAGAAACCTATGTCTCTTACCGACACACATGACTGCTGCCTCCGTTGCCTCGGACCCAATCATGACCCGATGATCTGTGGTCCGTGTGGCAAAATGTCCTCAAAGGCCTTGAGGAGTCGGCAGCACCAGAGGGATAGAATTTTTTTCTGACTCCGCGTCCGGCCGGGCCCGGACTCGTCAGAGGCCTCGACGTCTCGGGACTCTGGCCCCGAGCAGCATCGGGGTTCCTCTTAGCGGGGGTCTCCTTCGCGGGAACATCGCAGGAAGAAGAAACCTGCGAGGTCGGCGTCGGTGGACGCACCTGGTTCCTCGAGGGCCAGGTCGCATAGCCCCGATAGCCGTCCTGGGTCTTCGGAGTTGGAGAGGCCTGCGAAGCATCCTCGTGTCGAGATTGAGTCTCCTGGACACGTAAGTGCTGTTGTCCTCATTGACTCTCCTCCGAGGGAGCCGACGTCGGGGCCCGAGTCGGGGGCTGCTGGGTCTCCTGAGCTCGGACTCAGGTTGACGGCCTTGGAGAGCAGCTTCGCTGCCTTCATGGAACAGCAGCGGGCATTGATCGCCGGTCTCACCGGTGCATCTGCCCCGACCACCGGGACCTTGACGTCCAAGTCGACCCCGGAGGCCGAGCCGATCCTTGAGTCCATGTGGGCTCGAGTCGATCCTCGGCTACGGTCTTCTTCGACCTCCCTTCGGGGCCGAGGTCGTCGACGCCGACACCCTCGGCGTCGGGGCGGAGGGCATCGGTGCCTGCCCGACCGGAGCCGCTCGATTCCTCCTCCGCGGAGTCTGACTGGGAGATGGAGGACGAAGAGTCACCCGACACCCATCGGACTCGGTGTGTCCCCTCGGACTCACCCGAGTCCGAACCTCGGAGACGGTCCCCACCGGAGGATACCCGGTTCTCGGACTTCGTGTGGGATATGGCCAAGGCCTTGGCCTTCCCCACGGATCCCGAGGAGGAGCCTCGAGCCGAGGAGCTCGAGGCCCTCCAGTATGACTCTCCCCCGAAGGAGGCCTTTACTGTTCCGGTTCCTCCGATGCTGGAGCGGCTACTCTTCCGCACGTGGGAGACCCTGGCTTCGACGCCGGTGTTAAGCAAGTGGGTCGGTTCCATTTATCGAGTCCGCAAGAGCCCCGGGTTGCAAAAGGCACAATTACCGCACCACTCCATGGTTGTGGAATCGGCCATGCATCGACTGAAAAGTCAGAAGATGCACTCCTCGGTGCCTCCCAGCCGGGAGGCCCGGAACCTGGATGCCCTCGGTAAGAAGTGCTTCCAGGGCTCTATGCTTGCTTGCCGTGTCCAGACTTACCAGCTCTACATGGGCATGTACCTCCGAGACCTGGCAAAGGAGATTGCCGGGTTCTCTGCTGGTCTCTCCGAGGAACCTTTGCAGAGGTTCCAGGCCTTGTCCACCGGTATTCGAGAGTGCTTGAAGTTTAACTCTCGAGCAGCCTACGATGGCTTCGAGGCTTCGGCCCGAGTAACTGGGGCCGGCATTGGTGCCCGCCGACGGCTACAGTCATCCGACCTCGAGCCATGGGTCCAGGACAAGTTGGTCGATGTCCCCTGCCGAGGTTAAAACCTCTTTGGCAAGCCCATGGCTGAAAAGGCTGCAGAACCCGAGACCGAGACTCTGACCCGGACTAGGCTTTCCAGGAAAACCTCTGCCCCTTCTCAGAAAAAGAAAGGCTCGGGAAAAAAGACCTTTTACCCGAGGAAGTCATCTGCCTACAAACAGTACCCTCATTATCAGGCCTCTGCAGCTCCCCAACAGGGTCAGCAGGCCAAGGGGCAGGGTCAAGGGCCCCGTAGGCCGAAGACCCCCAATCCACCAACACCGGCCCCTGCTCAGCAGGGTGGGGGGTTTTGACTCAAACAGCATAGCCTCTTCTCCTCAGCTGGCTTCTCTCAGCACAGGAGGCCGGCTGGCCCACTTTCCCACAGGTGGTCAACCGTCACATCAGATACCTGGGTTCTTCATATAGTCCAAAGGGGCTATCTTCTCCATTTTCACCAGGTACCTCCCTCCTATTTTCCAGGGGAGCCTCCAAGACTCCCTCTGCACAGGGACCTACTCCTTCAGGAGTTGACAGGTCTACTAAAGGATCAGGCTGTGGATCCAGTGCCCCACCACCTGAGAGGTTAAGGCTTTTATTCCAGGTACTTTCTGGTACCAAAAAGAACAGGAGGCCTCAGACCCATCCTAGACTTGCGAAACCTCAAGTTCCTGCAGAGGGAAAAGTTCAAGATGCTTACCCTTGGAATCCTGCTGCCCTACCTCCAGCAGGGAGACTGGCTATGCTCCTTGGATCTAAAGGATGCGTATACTGACATTCTTATCCATCCAGACCACAGACAATATCTCAGGTTTGTTGTGGGAGGAAACCACTATCAGTACAGAGTGCTTCCCTTTGGCCTCTCATCCGCTCCCAGGGTGTTCACCAAGTGCCTGGCAGTTGTGGCGGCCTACCTGAGGCTTCAGGGTCTCTTTGTGTTTCCGTACCTGGACGACTGGCTCATAAGAGGCCAATCTTCCCAGGAGGCCAACCAGGCCACCTTTCGCACTGTGGCTCTGCTTCAGCACTTGGGGGTTTGTCATAAACTTCGCAAAGTCCATTTTGCTCCCATCCCAGAACTTAGAGTTCATAGGGGCCAGACTAGACACTCTTCAAGCAAAGGCTTTTCTGCCTCTGGACAGGGCCCACAGGCTAATGGTCTGGCCAGCCAGTTTCGCAGCAATTCCCTGGTCTCTGCCAGGCAATTCCTGAGACTACTCGGCCATATGGCTTTCACTGTTCATGTCACCCCCAATGCCCGCCTGCACATGCGACCTGCTCAGTGGAGCCTTCGCACTCAGTGGCATCAAGCCTCAGGGGGCCTAGCGGACTCAGTGAGGATCTCCGACCTCCTGGTCTCCTTTCTGCAATGGTGGCTTCATCTTCAAAATCTGGTGCTCGGAGTGGTTTTCCAATCCCCTTCGCATACTCAGGTGCTGACAACCAATGCCTCTCTTCTCAGTTGGGGGGCAGATTGCCAAGGGACATGTACTCAGGGTCTCTGGACCCCTTGGGAGGCTACTCAACAGATAAACTTTCTGGAGCTACGGGCGATATGCTTAGCTCTGCGAGCCTTCTCCAACCTCGCCTCTCACCAGTCTGTACTGGTCCAGACGGACAATCAAGTTGCCGTGTTCTATGTGAACAAACGAGGCACAGGCTCCTTCCTTCTTTCTCAGGAGGCACAACGACTGTGTTCTTGGGCTGTCCATCACGGAATCCTTCTCAAGGCTGTCTACCTCCCAGGTCAGGAAAATTGCCTGGCAGACAGACTGAGCCGCATCCTGCAACCACACGAATGGAAATTGAACCCATTGGTGGTTAAGCAGGTCTTTCTCAAGTGGGGGCTCCCCACCTTGGATCTTTTCGCCAGTCCTCTGAACCGGCAACTCCCGAGATTTTGCTCCAGACAACCGCATCCTCTCAAAGTAGCATCGGATGCGTTTCTGATCTCGTGGTCCACAGGCCTACTGTATGCGTTTCCTCCCACACCACTAGTGTCCAGAACGCTGTTCAAAGTCCTCATGGACGGGGCTTCATTAATTCTTATAGCCCCCAGGTGGCCGAGGCAATCGTGGTTCCCGCTTCTGCTACAGCTGGCGGTGGACACACCTCTTCCTCTGGGGTTTCAACACGATCTCCTGTCTCAGGATCAGGGGACTCTCTTGCACCCCAACCTCCAGTCCCTTCATCTGATGGCCTGGCTGCTGAAAGGGTAGTCCTCGCTCCCCTCCTACTACCTCGAGAGGTGGAAGATGTAGTCTTGGCCTCTCGGCGTCAATCCACCCGGAAATCCTACGCTCTTAAGTGGCGTAGATTCTCCGCATGGTGTGCTCAGCACAGTGAGAATCCCTTCTCGTGCTTGGTAGCGGTAGTGTTGCAATATTTGCTCTACCTCTCCAATCTGGACCTTAAGTCTAACTCTGTCCGAGTTCACCTTAGTGCTCTCTCAGCACAGCACTCGCCGGTGGACGGCAGGCCTCTTTCCAACCACCCTTTGGTGGCTCGTTTCCTCAGAGGCCTTCTTCTGCTTAAGCCTCCTTTGCGTCCACCGGCCCCTGAGTGGGATCTGAATGTGGTCTTACAGCGGCTTACTTGTCCGCCTTTTGAACCTATGGCTACCTGCCCTCTCCGTTTTCTCTCCTGGAAAACTTTATTTCTGGTAGCTCTCACCTCTGCTAGGCGAGTGAGTGAACTGCAGGCGCTAGTGTCTGATCTTCCTTGCACTAGGTTCTACAGGAATAGGGTAGTCCTGCGGACTCACCCTACGTTTCTTCCTAAAGTTGTCTCACCTTTTCACCTCAATCAGGAGGTGGTTCTTCCGACCTTCTTTCCCAGGCCGCATGCCAACCGGGCTGAGATGGTCTTGCATACCCTGGACTGTAGGAGGGCGTTATCCTTCTACCTTGACCGTACGCGGGAGCATCGGAAGGCTGTTCAGCTTTTCGTTTCTTTTGACCCCAATAAGTTGGGGCTCCCTGTCTCTAAGCGTACGTTGTCCATATGGGTCGCTGACTGTATCGCCTGGGCTTATGGGGCAGCCGGCCTCTCGTTGGAGGGTCGAGTCACGGCTCATCGTGTCAGGGCGAAGGCTGCGTCAGTGGCTCATCTCCGCTCTGTTCTGTTGGCAGACATCTGCCGGGCCGCTACTTGGTCTTCAAGCCAGACTTTTGCGGCCCATTACTGCCTTGAGAGGGACTCCCGCAGGGACAGTACTTTCGGTCATGCAGTACTCCATAATCTCTTTGGGGTTTAGGCAACTCCTACCCTCCGGCCCTGGTGTTGGGCTACCGGTTGGGGGCGTTCTCAGAGAAGATTCCTTCCTTCTGTGCTGACGAGCTAGAGGGAGCTCATTTTTCCGCTTGGAGTCTCCGGTAGCCTTAAGCTGGGGAGTCCCATAAGTGTGGACTGACTTCCTGCTTGGTCCTGGAGAAAGAGTAGTTCTCCGGGAGCAGCAGGGATCAGTCCTCACAACCCTCCCTCCTCCCCTTGGAGTTGCAGTCATATCCTTTATTTTGCTAATTGTTTTGCTGTCTTTTAGCTATGTCATCAGACTGAGCAAGATGGCACCCTTGGGCGGGAAGGGGACCGTGCATGCATGCTGCAATTCCCAAAGGCTTTCTGTGAAAGCTGAGGAAATGCTCCGCACGAGGGCTCCGTCGACGCCGACGTCACCCATAAGTGAGGACTGATTCCTGCTGCTCCTGGAGAACACCTGTTACAGGTGAGTAACTACTCTTACCCATATGTGAGAACTAAATTTCTGCTGTTCCCGGAGATCACCTGTTACAATTGAGTAACTATGCTTGATCTTACATCCACTCCCCAGGTTCTCATCAAGTTCCAAGCCATTGTCGAGTTTCTTTGCAGACTGGGAGTGCATGTATTTCCCTACTTTGATTGGCTGTTCAAGAGTTCCACTCAGGATGGAGTTCAAGAATCTAGTCTCATCACCATCCGGGCATTAGAGATATTTAGGGTTCATCATAAATTACCCAAAATACCTATTGAATTCTTCCCACTAATTGGAATTCATTGGAGCCCCACTAGACATGACTCTGGTGAGAGCCTTTCTGCCTCCAGACTGTCTCGCCTGCTTGGTGCAGCAGGCAAAGGAGGCTCAAATGAGTCAGCAGGTCTCAATGAGAGCCATGTTGAAAATGTTGGGCCTTCTGGCCTCCACAGTTCATGTCACTCCCATGGCTTGTTTATATTTTAGATAATCTCAGTGGACTCTGAGCAGTCAATGAACACTATCTACTCGGTGGCTCAGAGATGTGTAATCTCTGTCACAAGGGCTCTCTAGGAGTGTCTCTCTTGGTGGAAGTTCTCTGCTGATTTACACAAAGGCTCTCCCTTTCAGGAGCCCCCATATTGAAAAGCTTTGATGATGGATGCTTCCAAGTTAGATTGGGGAGCCCATCTTGATGGGTTTCACAGCAAAGGATTGTGGTCTTTTCAGGAGAGTCTCCAGCAGATAAATTTCCTGGAACTGAGAACAACTGTGAACACTCTAAAGGCTTTCAGAGATTGGTCAGCCAATCAAATTGTCATGGTCCAGATGGACAATCAAGAAGTAATGTTTTACATCAACAAGCATGAAAGAACAAGTTCATACCTCATATATTGGGATACTGTCAGATTATGGACGTTTGCCATCTTTCATGGGATGACGCTACGAACCACTTATCTGATAGGAGAAGACAATGTTCCAACAGACAGACTGATTTGAGTTCTTTGTTCTCTCCCAGTAAGGCAAATCTTATGTTCTTATTCCTAAACATATGGTGATAAGGAAGTTAGAAAGGGTTCTGGTAGAATGTTAAGATGGGGAGTGGTTAATTTTGGAGAGGTTATAGAGAAAGGATTGACAGTTTTTAGGCACATTGTGGATGTATATAGGAAAGGAAAGAGTTGAAAAAGATCCCAGTGTGGTAGGTTGAGACCATGAGGATAGATGTTTACAGAGATTTAGAAAGGGGAATTGGGGAAGCAAGTTTGGAAGTCTGAGGAGAAATACATTCTGTGTTGGCCATGTTCAGTTTTAGATAATGAACAACATCTAGATTGCAGTATTGAGCAAGCAGGCAGAGATTTACAACAGGACTCTTGTGGTCAAAAAAATAGATGTAGAAATATCCAGATATCTTTCCAATATATAGTTAAAGATATTTGAAAAAAGGTTTATACAGTAGAGTTAATATTCAGCCCAAAGATATCTGGAGAAAACTATCTGGATATCTTTCAGCTGAATATTGGTTCTGCTATGTAAACTTCTCATTTTATTTTATATTAAGAATCATAAACAGTTGAGATTCTCTGCTATAAAAATAACTTTAAAATTAACATTTGTGAATTCTGATGGCATCTGTCTAATATTGAGACGACTTTTCTTTTTGTTTGGCAGATTTCCAGTCATGTTTGATTTGCATTGCACGAAGAATACCTCGACCTGCAACCATCACGGTTTCAGAGTCTTTTATAACAAAACAAGATACTACAGGTACAAGTAAAGGGAACCTGTTAATTTGCAATGGAGATTTATTTTGGGCGCCTTTGTATTTCATGACATTAGATAGGCCAGAAAAGGAGTGGAAAAGTGATTAGAATTTCAGGCTGAGAGCAGTGGAAGTCAAAGTTCCAATCCCGCTTCTCCTATTGGTGGTTCCATGACTTTGAGCAAGTCACTTCACCCTCCATTGTCTCAGGAACAACCTACATTTTAAATCCACTTGGATAGGGAAATATTTTGTGTACCTATTTGTAACTCACCTTGAACTCAGATTTGCAAAGGTAATTAATTAAATCTCAAATCCAAACTTGCTATAGGTATAAATATCTTAAAATCATGTTCTGTATAATGTATAGTAATGTTAGAAGTAAGGAATATGTAGCAAACAGTAATATTGTACCAAAATACTGTGGTAGGCTATGGCCTAGAATAGCCTATAAATGTATGTAAACGTATGAGAGCCCTGTAAGCTAGGCCTGAGTCCCAGCCCCCATCTAAGAATGAGAATGCTGAGAAAGACCAAAGTCAGTATAAGTTAGAGAAACTGCTTTAAACTGCTTTTTGATAAGGTTGTGTAGATCCTTTGTTGAATATTCTATGCTGATGACAGACATGTACCAGTGCTCTGTATTCACACATTTTCTAAGCTAAGCAGTGACCTTGAAAGAGAAAAGTATCAAAGTTTAGAACTGTGCCTTTGTTAGAGAATTCTGAGCAGGGGGAACAGAGTACTGGGCCCACAGAAAGATCCCAGTTGGATGGGTGCGAGGGTCAGTAGGACCAATAGAAAGTTTGCCTGTATTAAACTGAAGAAGAAAGGTATAAAAGGTGTTGTTTACTGGACTCCATTGCTCAGACCATTTTGAATGTGACATTTGCCTGAGACTTGTGCACAATAAATTGGCTTGGATCTTCGAACTGACTCCTGGTTTTATTCATTGCGTGCACTTCGCTGCAACATATTCTTGGTGCATTGGCCAGGAATGTGCGGTATGTGAATGGTGCGCAAGTGAATATACCACGTATTACCGCCTCCAGGTTTGTTCCGGTCGGGACCGCGGCTGACCGACAGCGGAGAGGACCCAGGTGCTGCCCGGTCCCCTTGTATCGGAGAGGGTTCTGCCCTGCCTCGGCGGCCTGCTGGGTCCGATCGGCCAACACCTCGAACCTGAGGGGAGTCCAGGATTCAACCCAAGGAGGGACTGGTTGCACAGCGCATTAGTGGCCGGATCCGGTGAGTAGCAATTTGTCTGGTTCTTAGTCAGCTAGCTATGGGAAAGTCTCGCATGCACAAGACTATTATGGTTTAAGGTAACGGTTTAAGGTAACGAGAGCCTGATCATGAGAGTGCGCGAGGATGAAACCCCACCCCTCATGAATAAGTAAGTAAGGTAGGCCTTTATGGAATTTTGGGAACTCGGTGGCATGCCTGTTTGTTTGAATGAATGAGAGGTCTTGCAATACAGACCAAGTGAAAGCGGACTCCTAAGTAGCGCAGTTCCTGGCCGGGTGACCGCGCCCAGGTCGCGAAAAAGAGGAAGCGTTTGGTGTTTGTCTTCCTCATTGTTCCGTGGGCTGTACAGACCCCTTACCTGCAGCCATACTACCCGCCCTCTTTGTCTGTTGTTTTGTGAGTCATAATGGGAGGGGCGGGGTCTGTGCAAACTCCGTTGAACTGTATGATCACGAATTTTAAGAAGGGATTTAGCAGTGATTACGGGACAAAAATATCGCCGTCCCGGTTAGGAAAATTATGTGGTAGGGAGTGGCCGGTGCTGGACACCATGTGGCCACCAGAGGGTACTTTTGATTTTAGAGTTGTATCCCGAGTGCATATGAGAGTGCGTAGGAATTACCCCGACCAGTTTCCCTATATAGACTCTTGGTTAGAAATCTGTGAAAGGCAACCCTCTTGGATGAAGCGTTGCTGTGAGGAACAGTGCAGGATCATGTTAGCAACTACAAAGGGGGTCCCGGGGGCCAAGGGAGAACCCCCCCCCATTTACTCAGCCCCAGAACCTGCAGAAATTTGAAATTATCCACCCCAATTCCTGTATAAGCCAGTCCCGTCAGCTCCACCATTACCCCGAGCAGAGCCTGAGGAAGAGAGAGCCCCTCCAGCTGACATGACTCCACCCCGTCAGTCACCTCCATTGCCCGAAAGAGAGCAGCCCCCTTCCCGAAGCAGGAGTCCCAGTCCCGAACAAAGTTCTCAAAGTTTCCCGGCAGGGCTGCCATCACCTGAAGGAACAGCCAGCGGGGAATCATCAACTGCCAGTCCAGGGTCACCCGTTAGTCCAGGCTCCAGCGGAAGGGTCTCCGCTGGACCCGCAAATTTGCGCTATGCCCTCCGAAGTAGAGAAACGGGCGTGAAAGAAGTACGCCAGATGCCATTGCGCCAAGTCCCAGGATTGCCTATTCTAGATGATGGGGGTCAGGTTGTGGTCGGGCCAACTAGTCTCGTTTATGTGCCCTTTTCTACCACAGATTTATTAAACTGTAAAACGCACTATTCCTCTTATACTGAAAAACCCCAAGATTTGACAGAGTTAATGTCTAGTATCATGCAGACCCACCAGCCCACCTGGTCTGATTGCCGCCAGCTCTTGGCTACTCTCTTTACTACTGAAGAGCAGGCACGAATAGTACAAGCAACTACCCGATGGCTGGAAGAGAACCCTGTAGACAGAAGAGACCTAGATATCCGACGGGCAGCGGCCGTAGATTTCCCAAATGAAGACCCAAGATGGGATCCGAATAGTGCAGAAGGAGAGAAAGCCTTCACCCGCTTCCGCCAGGCTCTACTGCAAGGCCTGATGAGGGGAGGCCAGAAAGCCATGAATGTTGGGAAGGTAGCAGACGTTCTTCAGCGCCCAGATGAAAGTCCGGCTGCCTTCTATGAACGATTAACTGAAGCTTATAGACTTTATACCCCATATGATCCAGCAGCCCAGGAGAATTTACGTATGGTAAATGCTGCTTTTGTGAGTCAGTCCCAGGGAGACATAAAACAAAAATTACAGAAACTGGATGGATTTGCGGACATGAATACAGCACAGCTAATGGAAGTTGCCCAGAAGGTATTTGTGAATCGTGATCAAGAATGTAAAAGGGAAAGTGAAAGAAAGATGAAGAAGAAAGCTGATCTTCTTGCTGCAGCTCTAGTTGAAGGACGTGGAGGATATCCAAACAGAATGACTCGAGGATGGGGAAGGGGCAGAGGGAGCGCTCGGTCCCCCTTAGGTGCAAATCAGTGAGCTTATTGTAAGGAAGAAGTACATTGGAAGAATGAATGCCCAAATGTTGGCTCCACCCCCTGGAGAGGGAGGGGGAGCACCAGGAGAGGAGGGGGCCGGTTCCAACAACGGGGAGGAATGCAGCGCGCACAGTTTCAGCAGGAAGAAGCCACCGTAGAGGGAGTGGCGACTACTGAGGACTACTACGAGGATGAGGACTAGGCCAGACCGGGCTCCAAGTTTTCCCTGGGTCCCCAGGAGCCTATGGTCAACTTAAAGATTGGGGACCAGTACATGGACTTTATGGTGGATACGGGGGCTGAACATTCAGTAGTGGCTAAGCCAGTGGCTCCCTTGTCTTCCCGATCTGTCACTATTGTTGGCGCCACTGGGACTAGAACCACAAGACCCTTCCTGCAGAACCGTGCCTGTGAATTAGGGGGACAGAAGATAACACATCAGTTCCTGTACATACCTGAATGCCCAGTTCCCCTTTTGGGCCGAGACATGCTTGCTAAGCTCCAGGCGCAGATATCCTTTGTTGAAGGAGGAAAAATGGAGATGACTGTAAATTCAGAATCTGCTGGCCTTATGGTGCTGACTGTCCCCCGAGAAGAAGAATGGCGGTTCTATAGTCCACTTTCATCCAAGGCAACTAGCCCCCGTATACCCACTAACATCTTAGCTCCGCCCGGAGTGTGGGCGGAGGATAATCCTCCTGGCCTAGCAAAGAATATAGCTCCTGTGCTTGTCACCCTTAAACTAGGAGCAGAACCAGTGCATGTGTGACAATATCCTCTTCCATGACCAGCAATTGAAGGCATTCATTGTCACCTCAAGAAATTACTACAGTATGGACTCCTGAGAGAATGCCAATCGCCCTGGAACACCCCCCTCCTCCCAGTCAAGAAGCCTGGGACAGGTGACTACCGCCCAGTGCAGGATTTGCGATGAGTGAACAGTGCAGTTGAAACCATACATCCAGTAGTACCAAATCCTTACACCCTCCTGGGACTGATTCCATCAGAAGCTACTCATTTCACCGTTCTGGATTTAAAAAATGCCTTTTTCTGTATCCGCCTGGCACCTGCCAGGCAACTCTTGTTTGCATTTGAATGGGAGAACCCCACTACAGGAAGACGAGGCCAACTCACTTGGACTCGCTTGCCTCAAGGATTCAAGAATTCACCCACCATCTTCAGTGCAGCTCTCAACCAAGATCTTTCAAACTACTCTGTAACTCCAGGAAAAAGAATCTTACTTCAGTATGTAGATGATTTGCTTATAGCCACCAACTCCAAGTCGGAATGTGTGCAAGCCACCAGTGATCTCTTGCACCTCTTAAATAAAGCCGGATACAAAGTCTCAAGAGCCAAAGCACAGTTGTGCCAAACTGAAGTGAAATACCTGGGATTCCATCTATCCAAAGGAATCCGGAAATTGGGACTCGAGCGGAAGGAAGCAGTATGCCGCATCCCAACCCCCACCACCAGAAAACAGGTACGGGCTTTCTTGGGAGCTGCGGGCTACTGTCGAATATGGATACCCAATTTTGCACACTTGGCAAAACCCTTGTACCAAGCCACAAAGGGAGTGGAACGATCACCCATGGAATGGGGCCCAGAATAGGATAAAGCATTCAGATCATTGAAAACAGCATTAATGTCATCAACAGCCTTGGGCCTACCAGATATGCAGAAACCATTTCATCTCTATGTCCATGAGTCATGTGGAAATGCGTTGGGAGGTCTGACTCAGGCTACAGGTCGTTGCCAGGATCCAAGGGGCTATCTGTCAAAACAATTGGACTCTGTTGCCAAAGGATGGCCACCTTGCCTAAGAGCCGTAGCAGCCACAGCCCTCTTGGTGAGCGAAGCAGACAAGCTCACTTTGGGGCAGAATCTTCAAGTCACTGTACCACATTCTGTTTTTAACCTTAATGGAACACAAAGGAAACTACTGGTTCACCAACGCGAGGATGTTGAAATATCAAAGTATGCTGTGTGAAAATCCCCGGCTGCAATTGAGTGTCAGCCAAACCTTGAACCCTGCTACCCTACTGCCGACTGGTCCAGGCCCTCCAGACCATGATTGTCTAGAAGTAATGGACACTGTATATTCTCCAGGACCAAGCAGGAAGTCAGTCCTCATATATGGGTGTCATCGGCGCAGATGAAGCCCCAGTGGAGCATTTCCCCAGCTTTCCATGAAAGCCTTTGGGAATGCTGGCACGCATGCACGGTTCCCTTCCCGCCTAAAGGTGCCATCTTACCTCAGTCTCTTTTTTTCCGAGAAGCCCACCGGACGTGTGTCCTGTTCTCCCGGATAAAAGTGATTTTTTCTTCGGCGATTTTTCGCTATTTTTCTCCGGTTCGACGCCGGTTCCCCTACGCCGGGTTCGGTACACTGGTATCGAGCCCGCTTATTTCTTTTTCGGTTTTTGCCCTTCGTGGCTGGCGTTCGCGCCCCTTTTTTCATTTTTCCCTGGAAGGCCAGTCTTTTGACCTCGCAGGGGCTCTTTTTTTCCCGATGGCTTCCAGTGGTTTTAAAAAGTGTGATCGGTGTAAGAAACTTATGTCTCTCACCGACACACACGACTGCTGCCTTCGGTGCCTCGGCCCTGATCACGACCCCAAGTCGTGTATGCCATGTGGGAAGATGTCTTCCAAGGCACTCAAAAGTCGACAGCATCAGAAGGAGAGGTTTTTCTCGGACTCTGCCTCCGGCCGGGCCCGGACCTCGTCTGAGGCCTCGACATCTCGGGATTCCGATCCCGAGTGCCGTCGAAGCTCCTCGGACAGGGGGTCCCCCGACCGGGAACGCAAGAGGATGAAGCGGCTCACGAGGGCGTCGTCGGAGGAGGTCCCTGGTCCCTCGAGGGCCAGGTCTAAGACCCCCAACCGCCATCCCGGGCCCGTGGACCAAGAGAAGCCTGCCAAAGTTCCTCGTGTGGAGCCGGAGTCTGCTGGACACGTAAGCGCCGTAGTCCTCGTGGACTCTCCTCCCAGAGAGCCGACGTCGGGCCCGGCGCTGCCGGGGCCCGAGTTGGTGGCTGCTGCATCTCCCGAGCTGAGTCTTAGGATGACAGCCTTGGAGTGCAGATTGTCTGCCTTCATGGAGCAGTAGCGGGCACTGATGGTCAGCCTGTCTGGTGCATCTGCCCCAACCACCGGGACGTCGACTTGAAGGTCAACCCCGGAGACCGAGCTGATACTCGAGACCCTTGTGGCTCGAAGTCGTCCTCGGTCGAGGTCTCCCTCGACCTCCCGTTCGGGACCGAGGGTGTCGACGCCAGTGCCCCTGGCGTCGGGACGGGTGCCTCGGGGCCCCGCGGGGTTGGACCCTGACTCCTCCTCGGATGAGTCCGCCTGGGAGACGGAGAACGAGGAGTCTCCCAATACTTTTAAGACTCGGTGCGTCCCGTCGGACTCACAGCAGTCTGAGCTCCGGAGTAGATCCCCTCCGGAGGACACTAAGTTCTCGGAGTTCGTCCGGGATATGGCCGCTGCCTTGGCTATCCCTGCCGATCCCGAGGAAGAGCCGAGGAGCTCGATGCTCTACAGTACGACTCTCCTCCGAAGGAGGCCTTTACTGTCCCGGTTCCTCCGATGCTGGAGCGGCTCCTCTTCCGGATGTGGGAGGCACCGGCCTCGGCACCGGTTTTGAGCAAGCGAGTTGATTCCATCTATCGACTCCGCAAAAGCCCTGGTTTCCAGAAAGCACAGCTACCACACCATTCCATGGTTGTGGAATCGGCCATGCATCGTCTGAAGAGCCAGAAGATGCACTCCGTGGTGCCCCCTGGTGGGGAGGCCCGCAACCTCGATGGTGTCGGTAGGAAGTGCTTCCAGGGGTCTATGCTTGCTTGCTGTGTCCAGTCTTACCAGCTGTACATGGGCATTTATTTATCTATTTAACAGTATTTCTAAACCGCCTTATCTTAATAATCAAGGTGGTATCACAGCAAACAATCGGGTAAGGTGAGTGTGTTATACATGCAGTGAGGGTGAAATTGAGTGTGTGTTGTATTGTGTGCTAGATTGGCATGAGCTATGTACAGAGTGGGCTATGTACAGTGGTGCAAAAACATATTCCATACATACGTTGTTTAGGTGGTATCATGTGCTGTTATGCATTCTCTGAGGTTATGTGATGTGTCCATAGTGTTCAATGAACAGCATGGTTTTTAGCTGTTTTCTGAAGTCCTTGAGTTCTGTAGTCGCCCTCAAATCGTCCGGGAGCTTGTTCCATATTGTTGGAGCAGCCATGGAGAGTGCTCTGTCCGTTGTGTCCTTGCGTGTGTGTTTGTATTCACTGGGGGTGCTGACTCGGTTGTGTGTTTGTTTTCTTCTGGGACGAGTGCTGGTGTCTGGTTGTATGAGGGAGTGCAGGCTGTTGGCTGATGTGTGCTGTTTTATCTTAAATAGGTTTATGATGGTTTTGTATCTGATGCGAGCACCGATTGGAAGCCAGTGTAAGTCCTTTAAGGTAGGTGTGATGTGCTCCTGTCTTGCAGTTCCTGATATGATTCGTGCTGCAGTGTTTTGTGCCAGTTGGAGTGGTTTGAGGGCTTGTTTCGGTAGCCCAAGGTATATCGGATTGCAGAAGTGCAGCAGTGGGGTTATCAGTGCTTGACAGACGGTCCGGAAGTGTTCCGGGGCGAGTAGCGGTTTCAGTCTCCTGATGATTCGCATCTTGTAGTAGGCTTTTTGGATTGTTTTGTCTGTGTGTTTTGAGATTGAGTTTATTGTCCAGAGTAACTCCGAGGTATTTCACTTCTGATCTTATTGGTATAGTAGTGCTTTGTATCTTTATATTTGGTGGGTGTATGAAGTTTTGGTTCCGAGTGATGATTAAAGCTTCGGTCTTGTTGTAGTTTATTGCGAGGTTGTTGTTTTGACACCAGCTTGCCATTTGGGTAAGGCAGTCTGTTATCCTAGAGAAGTCCGGGTTGTCGATTGATATCGGGGTGTATATCATGATGTCGTCTGCATATATTGTGTATCGAATGTTGTTCTGTTTCATGATGTTGCATATTGGTTGTATGTAGATGTTAAATAGGAGAGCTGAGAGTGCGGATCCTTGAGGCACTCCTTGTCGGACGTTTATGGGTCGGGAGGTGTTGTGTCCCAACTTGACCTGTAGCTGTCTTTCTGTTAGGTATGAGTGGAACCATTTCAATGTGATGCCGTGTATCCCAGTGTTCTTTAGTCTTTCCAGGAGCGTGTTGTGGTCCACTGTGTCGAAGGCTGAGGAGATGTCGATGAAGATCATTATGATTCCATTCCTGGTGTTGTCAATTATTCTTAGGATGCTGTCGAAGAGGTAGATCAGTAGTGTTTCGACTCCATGGTTGGGACGAAATCCGTGTTGGTTGTCATCGAGTGTTTTGTGTTTGTCGATGTGTTCCTGTAGTTGAAGTTGAACCGTTTTTTCGATGATTTTCGCGAGGAAGGGTATGCTGGAGATTGGTCGGTATGCTGCTGGATCTTTTTGTCGAGAGTTGTTTTCTTTGTGATTGGTCTTACTGAGGCAAGCTTTAGTTGTTTTGGCATGAGACCTTGAGAGAATGAGTTGTGTACCATTTTATGTATGGTGGGGATGAAGGTGGATTTGATGGCTTTGACCCATGACACTGGGCATGGGTCTGTAGGCGCAGTGCTTGTATTGATTGTAGAGATGATGTGGGATATCTGTTCTGTTGAGGGTGAGTAGAATGTGCCCCAGGTTTTGGGGTGTACGTCCGTCCTGGTGGTTTCACTAGGTGGTGTTCGCTCTGTGGAGTGAAATTTGTCTTTGATGTGGTTGGCGAATTCCTGTGGATCAACTTGTACTTCCCCTTCTGATGTTTGCTCTTTTGTGAGGATCTTTACTATTTCGAAGAGCTCTCTGGGTTTGTTGATGGAAGTGTTTATCATGTTTGTGTGACATTCCCTCTTTGATTGGTTGATGTGTTCATTGTATTGTTTTTGCTTTGTTAGGTAAAGCTGCTGGTCGGCAGTTGCTTTGTTTTTTCTCCATCTCCGTTCAATCTTCCTGAGCTCTCTCTTTTCCTGTCGTATTTTTGCTGAGTACCAAGGTTTGTTTTTTTCTCTTGTTGTGGTGTTGTTTCTCGGTCCTGCGACCAGATGGTATGGCGGCGTTAGCTAAAATGCTGTTCCAGCTTGCAACTTGTTCCTCCAGGTTGTCTGTAGTAATGTTCAGGTGATGTATTGTGTCCTGTATGAATTCGTCCCTGTCGAAATGCTTGAATCGTCTTTGTGTGAGTGAGATGTCAGCTCTTTCGTTTGTCTGGTCCTCTTGAGAGGCATGTACTTGCGAGACCTGGCCAAGGAATTGGCCGGATACTCTGCTGGTCTCTCCGGGGAACCCTTGCAGAGATTTAAGACCTTGTCCTCGGGGATTCGGGAATGCTCAAAGTTCATTTCCCGCGCCGCCTACGATGGCTTCGAGGCTTCGGCCCGAGTTGCGGCTGCCGGCATCGCGGCTCGACGCCAGGCGTGGCTGCAGTCTTCAGACCTCAAGCCATGGGTTCAGGACAAGTTGGTCGATGTCCCCTGCCGAGGTGAGAACCTTTTTGGCAAACTGGTGACCGAAAAGGCTGCTCAGCTCGAGACCGAGCACCTTACCCGGACAAGGCTGTCGAGGAAGACCTCTGCCCCTTCACATAAAAAGAAGGGCTCGGGTAAAAAGTCCTTTTACCCGAGGAAGGGCACTGCCTACAAACGGTACCCTCAGTATCAGGCTGCCCAAGCTGCCCCCCAGGGTCAGCAAGCCAAGGGCCAGGGTAATGGGCCCCGTAGGCAGAGGACCCCCAAGCCTTATGCCCCTGCTTCCACTCAGCAGGGTGGGGGGTTTTGACTCCTTGAGCGTAGCCACTCCATCCCTGCTTTCCCAGCCCTGCACAGGCGGTCGCCTTGTACTCTTTGCCCACCAGTGGCCTCTCATTACCACCGACAGTTGGGTGCTGGACATAGTCCAAAAGGGCTATGCCCTGCATTTTCGTCAACTGCCGCCTCCTCACTTCCCAGGGGAGCCCTTAAGGCCTCCCCTGCACACAGACCTTCTCCTTCGAGAGCGCCAAGGTCTGTTGGTGGACAGGGCGGTGGAGCCTGTGCCTCCCCACTTGCAAGGTCACGGATTCTACTCCAGGTATTTCCTGGTACCCAAAAGGATCGGTGGCCTTCGACCCATTCTGGACCTCAGGAACCTCAACAAGTTCCTAGAGAAAGAAAAGTTCAAGATGCTTACTCTTGGAACACTTCTGCCCTACCTCCAGCAGGGAGATTGGCTATGCTCCTTAGATCTAAAGGATGCGTACACTCACATCCTCATTCATCCAGACCACAGAAAGTACCTCAGGTTCATTGTGGGAGGAAACCATTATCAGTACAGAGTACTACCTTTTGGCCTGACCTCCGCTCCCAGGGTCTTTACCAAATGCCTGGCAGTGGTTGCAGCCTACTTGAGAACTCAAGGCATTTTTGTCTTTCTCTATCTGGACGACTGGCTCATCAGGGGTCAAACGTCCCTGGAGGCCCGGCAAGCCACCCTCAGAACCATTACTCTGCTTCAAAACGTGGGCTTTGTCATAAACTTCGCAAAGTCCACTTTGCTCCCCTCCCAGAACTTGGAGTTCATAGGGGCGAGGTTGGATTCTCAACTGGCAAAGGCATTCTTGCCAGAAGACAGGGCTCAAAGACTGATGGACGTGGCCAAACAGTTTCTAAACAGGTCCCTTGTCTCCGCCAGACTCTGCCTCAGACTTCTGGGCCACATGGCTTCGACAGTGCATGTGACTCCCAATGCCAGGCTCCATATGAGGCCTGCACAGTGGTGCCTTCGGAATCAGTGGTATCAGGCCACAGGCCACCTAAGAGACAGGATAAGGGTGTCCAGACCCCTTTTGGCCTCCCTCAGCTGGTGGCTACATCCACCCAATCTGCTGAAGGGGATGCCCTTCCAAATGCCAGAATACTCGGTGGTCCTCACCACCGACGCCTCTCTGCAGGGCTGGGGTGCTCATTGTCTGTGCACTCAAGGCCTCTGGTCTCCCTGGGAGGCAGCCCAACAGATCAATCTCCTAGAACTTCGAGCTATCCGCTTAGCTCTCAAGGCTTTTTCTCCGGCCCTAGCTCACCGCTCAGTCTTGATTCAAACAGACAACCAGGTAGCCATGTTTTATGTGAACAAACAGGGCGGGACTGGGTCAAAGCTCCTTTGTCGGGAGACTCAAGACCTTTGTTCCTTTGCCCTAAAGCACAACATGCTTCTCAAGGCGGTGTACCTTCCAGGCCAGGAGAACTGCCTGGCCGACTGGTTGAGCAGAATTCTGCAGCCCCACGAGTGGCAGCTGCATCCCTTGGTCGTTCAGAAGATCTTCCTGAAGTGGGTCTCCCTTGGATAGATCTCTTTGCCAGTCCGCTGAACAAGCAACTGCCCAAGTTCTGCTCCAGGCAACCGCATCCTCAGAGGATAGCACCAGATGCTTTTCTGATGTCCTGGTCTCAGGGCTTCCTGTATGCATTTCCTCCCACGCCCATGGTGGCCCGAACTCTTTTCAAGACTCTTCAGGACAAGGCCTCGGTCCTGCTGGTAGCTCCCAGGTGGCCGAGGCAGCCTTGGTTTCCACTTCTGCTTCAGCTGGCAGTGGATTCCCCACTACCTCTGGGGTTGCAGCCCAACCTTCTCTCACAGGAGCAGGGTTCCCTTCTGCACCCCAATCTCAAAGCTCTCAATTTGATGGCCTGGAGGCTGCAAGGGTAGTTTTGGCTCCCTGGGGCCTGCCTCAGGAAGGTTGAGGAGGTTGTCCTAGCCTCTAGGAAACAGTCCACCAGGAAAACCTATGCCCTCAAATGGAAGAGGTTTTCTGTGTGGTGTCAGCTACGTACAGAGGATCCTTTCTCCTTTACTGTGCCAGTAGTGCTTCAGTACTTACTGCACTTATCAAATCAGGGACTTAAGTCCAATTCTGTTCGGGTCCACCTCTCAGCTCTAGCAGCTCACCACTCACTGGTGGAGGGACATTCTCTGTCAGGTCACCCCTTGGTGTCCCGCTTTCTCAGGGGCTTGCTTTTGCTTAAGCCCCCCATCCGTCGTCCTGCTCCTGAGTGGGAGCTGAATGTGGTCTTGCAGCAACTGACTCGCCCACCCTTTGAGCCGATGGCTACTTGCCCTCTACGCTTCCTTTCCTGGAAGACTCTCTTTCTGATAGCCCTCACCTCGGCTAGGCGAGTGAGTGAGCTTCAGGCCCTGGTCTGTGATAGACCTTACACCAGGATTTATAGGAACAGGGTAGTCCTTAGGACTCATCCAAAGTTCCTCCCCAAGGTTGTCTCCTCTTTCCACCTCAACCAGGATGTGGTTCTTCCAACATTCTTCCCTAGGCCTCATGCTAGCCAGTCTGAAGCAGTCCTACATACCCTGGACTGTAGAAGGGCCTTATCCTTCTACCTTGACCGTACGCAGGGACATAGAAGGGCTACTCAGCTCTTTGTCTCCTTTGACCCCAATAAGTTGGGGTTGGCTGTGTCCAAGCATACCTTGTCCATCTGGGTGGCTGACTGTATCACCTGGGCTTACAAGGCGGCTGACCTTCCTTTGCAGGGTAGGGTCACGGCCCATCGTGTCAGGGCAATGGCTGCATCAGTGGCTCATCTCCGCTCTTTTCCCTTGGTAGACATCTGCAGGGCTGCAACTTGGTCTTCAAGCCAGAATTTTGCAGCCCATTACTGTCTGGAGAGGGAGTCCCATAGGGACAGTGCTTTTGGCCAAGCAGTACTCCGGAATCTCTTTGAGGTTTAGGCAACTCCTGCCCTCCTACCCTCCTACCCTCTGTTGGGCTACCGGTGGAGGTTGTGTCCTTGAAAAGCCTTTCTTTGATGCTGTGACTAGAGGGAGTTCTCTTGTTCAGCCTGGGTTCCTGGTAGCCCAGAGCTAGGGAGTCACCCATATGTGAGGACTGACTTCCTGCTTGGTCCTGGAGAAAGAGTAGTTACTCACCTGTAACAGGTGTTCTCCAGGAGCAGCAGGAATCAGTCCTCACAACCCTCCCTCCTCCCCTTGGAGTTGCAGTTGTACATAGCTTGTTTTACATTTTTGTGTGCTGTTCTTAGCTATGTCATTTGACTGAGGTAAGATGGCACCTTTAGGTGGGAAGGGAACCGCGCATGTGTGCCAGCATTCCCAAAGGCTTTCATGGAAAGCTGGGGAAATGCTCCGCTGGGGCTTCATCGTCGCCGATGACACCCATATGTGAGGACTGATTCCTGCTGCTCCTGGAGAACACCTGTTACAGGTGAGTAACTACTCTTTCAAGTCTCCCAGATTTAACTGATATCCCTTTGAACAACCCAGAAAGGACTTTCTTTGTGGATGGAAGCAGTCTTGTAATTAATGGACAACGATGTGCCGGTTATGCAGTGGTGACCCTGGACATGGTAATAGAATCATCAGCTTTGGCCCCAGGAACTTCAGCACAGAAGGCCGAATTAATAGCCCTCACGCGAGCACTGAAACTGGGGACTGGGATCCGTCTGAATGTATACACAGATTCTAAATATGCCTTTACAACATTACATGCCCATGGACCCTTGTACAAAGAACGCGGATTGATAACCTCGGGAGGCAAGTCCATCAAGTATGGCTCAGAAATATTGACTTTATTGGAAGCAGTATGGGCCCCCTAACAAGTTGCTGTAATGCACTGCCGAGGCCACTAGACTGGAGATGGAGAAGTGTCCCGAGGGAACAGATTCGCCGATGCCTCAGCCCGAGAAGCAGCAATCAAAGGAGAAATTTGTTACCCCCAATATTGCAGTTCAAGCAGCCATATTTCCAGTACCTTAGTGCTTGGACACCACGATACACCTCAAATGAGCTGGACTACTACTGTCAGAATGAGGGGGGGCATTTGTCCGAGACTGAATGGATAGTACTACCACCGCCCGAAGGAGGCTCACCTCCTGGTATGACTGTGATCCCTGAAGCCCTGGGTCCAGCCTTTGTCCACGCCTTTCATCAAGCCACACACTACGGAAAAACTGCAGTGGAAAAAGCCCTGAAACCGTATTTTTGTATCTCATTATTGGGACCCTTAACTGCCTCAATAGCCCGAAAATGTGTAACCTGTGCAAAGAATAATGCTCGACAGGGTCCTGTCCTACCTCCAAGAGTTCAATCAGTGGGAGTAACCCCCATGGGAAATATCGAAATAGACTTTGCAGAAATGCCACGAGCGAATGGATATCACTACCTACTGGTTCTAGTTTGCACTTTCTCTGGGTGGGTGGGGGCTCTCCCCACCAGAACTGAAAGGGCCAGAGAAGTCACTAAGGCTCTGCTTCATGAAATCATTCCCCGGTTTGGAATACCTTTGACCATAGAGTCAGACAATGGGCCCTCCTTTGTGTCACAAGTAACTCAGCAGCTAGCCCGTGCTTTACAGATACAGTGGAAGTTACATACAGGTTATAGACCCCAGAATTCAGGAAAAGTAGAAAGAATGAACCAAACCCTGAAATCTCAGTTGTCCAAGCTATGTCAGGAAGCTCACCTGAAATGGCCTCAAGCTCTCCCTATAGCCCTTCTCAGAGTACGATCAGCCCCCACCAAGTCATTTGGAGTTTCCCCATTTGAGATTTTGTATGGAAAACCCCCGCCCATAGTTCAGGGAATAAGGGGGGATATGAGTCAGATTGGATCAGAAATCACTAGACAAGAATTGTTGGCTCTAAGTTCTGTCTTGCAGGACCTCCATACCTGGGTGCAAGATCAGTTGCCTATCAATCTAACAGAACCATTGCATCCTTTCAAGCCTGGAGCCTCGGTGTGGGTCAAAAAGTGGAAGAAGACACCATTGGCACCTCATTGGAAGGGACCGTACGTTGTTCTACTGTCAACACCCACAGCAGTTAAAGTGGCAGAAATCGATTCCTGGATTCATCACAGTTGAGTCAAACCAGCAGCAATTCCTGAGTCGTCCTTGGACTTCGATCGCTAACCCTGCAGCACCATTACGACTCACACTACGAAGAGAATAACCAACTTTCAACATTTCAGTTATCTATTATCAAAGACTAAGAGACTATGATCATGATGATCGCTTATTACTGTTTCATCTTTGCGGTAGCCCTGGGTCCCCTGGAAACAACTCTTGCCCTGCCTCCTTGTGCAGCTTGTATAACCACTACCTGAACTGGGATGAAGACCAGACTTTACTTTATCACTCTTACTACACTTGCACTGGTAAAGTCAGTTCAGTGCATGTATAATGGTACAGAACTGAATGTCTGTACGAATGGAAAGACTCGTACCTGTTTTAGACCCCGACAGAATCCTCCTTACTATGTCTTGGAACTACGATGGAATGATGAAGATGGAGCCCTCATAAAGCTACAACTCAACTCTCTGATCCCACAAAACCTGCGTCCCTATATTTTGACGCTTGTGACCTGATAAACAGAAATGACTATTACAGGTGTGGATCATGGGAGCAAGCTTACTACTATGATGACAAGTACATGTGTCCCGAAGGTGCATACAGATGGGGAATATGCACTGGGGTACACTCCCCAACTACTTATGGAAAACCATCAAAAGATGACTATTTCTGCCCAAAATGGGGCTGTGTGTACTATGCTACCTGGTCTGGTAGCCCTACTGGACAAACTGGAGATAATCGCAAGGCTAAGCTAGAAAGATTACCCCTACTGGAACCCAAGAAGTGCAAGAAAAGTGCTTGTAATCCCCTACGGCTTCTCATCCTCGACCCAAGCCAGTGGAAGCAGGGATTCCTATTCGGCCTACATATTGCAGGAAGTGGAACTGACCCCGGAACTATTGTATATATCCAGCTCAACACCAAAACTCATGTCTCTTCACCTTACCGAATACATCATACCTTTTATGAGGCCATGAAGGCAGAGTTTGTAATTCCCCACGCTTCCCAAAATCTGTTTATTGAACTAGCTGGAGCTGGAGCATCCAGTCTCTGTCTGATTGATTGTCTTTTCTGCAGAGGAACTCAAATGGGAGACCAGTGGCCCTGGGAAGCACAAGAATTGAACTATTCTGTACCATATAACCAAACTGATCTGTATCCAGCTACCAGTGAATGGGTCCTAGCTAGCCCCATTGTTGGTAACCTATGTTTTGCTCGAGCTGGACCACAATTGACTATGTTAGTGGGGCAGTTGGTCTGTTTGAACCAGAAGTACTATAATGCTACTATCAGAAAGACATCCTGGTGGTCAGGAACCACTGCCCCAGAACCCTCCAATCCTCTGATCATTTTTCCTAACCTTGCCAGGTTATGGACAAATCTTGCTTCTCACAATAACTTGCAAGCTCTACCTGGTCTATATTGGATCTGCGGAACTCTAGCATATGCTAGACTCCCTGCCAACTGGGGAGGTGCGTGTGTTTTGGGGACAATAAGACCTTCTTTCTTCCTTCTGCCCATTTCCCATGGAGAACGACTGGGTTTTCCTGTATACAAGAGTCGACAGAAATGAGAGGTCTTGAAGATAGGCCAATGGGACAAATGGGATGCAACATCTGAAGAATGGCCACCGGAGAGAATCGTTTCCTACTATGGACCTGCCACCTGGGTACAAGATGGCTCTTGGGGTTACCGCACCCCTGTGTATATGTTAAATCGTACTATACGTTTGCAAGCTGTTGTAGAAATAATAACAAATGAAACTAGTAGAGCACTAACCCTGTTAGCTAAACAAGCCACGCAGATGCGTACAGCCATTTATCAGAATCGCTTAGCATTAGATTATTTACTTGCTGCTGAAGGAGGAGTATGTGGAAAGCTGAATTTAACTAACTGTTTGCAAATCGTTAATGAAGGACAAGTTGTGGTGAGGTAGGCTATGGCCTAGCATGGCCTGCTACTATGAAAGGCCTGTAAGTTAGGCCCGGATCCTAATTCCCATTATAGCTAGAAAAGAACCAAAAATCTGTGAAAAATAAGAAAGCTGTTTTAAAATGCTTAATAAGGAGTTTTCATGAATGCATAAGTCTTCTATTATTCTCTTGTATGTGAAAGAACAGGAAAGTAACAGTGAAAGTAACAGTATATGCATTCCAGAAGCCGAAGTTAACCTTGCAGTAGAAAAGTAACGAGATCTAGAACTGTACCATTGTTCAAGCAGTCCTAAAGGAGGGGGCCGGTTGCTAGGTTCCGGAGGGATTTCTTATTGGACAAATGAAGGGAATGTATAACCAATGAGAAGTTTGCATGTATCGAGCTAGAACCAATAGAACGTTTTCATGTATCAAACTGAAAAAGGGGTATAAAAAGTTATGTCTCTGTATAAACCTTTGCTCAGTACCTTTTGCTGCTTTGACTGACTGGGCCTTGTGCACAATAAACTGACTTGGACCCTGTCAATCGACTCCTTGACTTATTCATTGACTGCACTTTGCTACAGCATATTCTTGGTGCGTTGGCCGGGAAGTGCGAGTGGTAAATGGTATTCAAGTGAATAATCCACGTAATTCGCCTTGAGGTTTGGCCCGGTTGGAATCGTGTCTGTCCGACCGCGGGGGAAACCTCAGGCGCCGCCGGCCCCTTTGAGCCAGAGAGGGTTCCGCCTGCCTCGGCGGGCCATCGGGTCCAGCTGGCCAACACCTCCGAACCGGGGGAGTCCAGGTTCCAACTCAGAAGCTGGTGAGGTATCGGGAACCGGATCCGGTGAGTAGACATTTTTGTGATTAAATAGTCAGAAAGAACAGCCTGGGACAGCGTCTTGCGAATGCAAGACCGATTTGGTAAATTTGGTATAGACTAACTGGGAAATCTGGGAAATCTCACATGAGTATTTTATTTATTTATTTATTTATTTTTATTTTTTATATACCGCGCTATTGAGATCAGCGCGGTTTACAGTAAAACTGAACAGAGCAACAATGCATTAAATATTACAATGTGCTTACATAGAACAAGGCATAATCAAACTGGGATAACAGGGAAAACTATTCACATGGTATATTTCTCCAGGACCAAGCAGGAAGTCAGTCCTCACTTATGGGTGACGTCGGCGCCGACGGAGCCCTCGCGGAGCAATTTTCCCCAGCTTTCAAAGAAAGCCTTTGGGAATTGCAGCGCGCATGCGCGGTCGACTTCCCGCCCGAAGGTGCCATCTTAGCCAGTCTTCTTTTTTCCGCGGAGCCCTACAGACGTCCCCGTCTTGTCCCCGCGAAAAAGTTGATTTTCTTCTTTATTTTATCCTTTTTTCTTTCGGTTCGACGCCGATCGTTTTCCCGCCCGGACTCGCGACGCCGGTCTCGAGTCCTCTTACTTTTTTTCGGTTTTTCTGACTTAGTCAGCTTTCGTTTTCGTTTTCCCTGGCAGCCCGGTCCTTTGACCTCGCAGGGGCCCTTTTTCCCCCGATGGCTGCCAGTGGGTTTAAGCGGTGTGGTCGGTGTGACCGAAATATGTCACTAACCGACACACACGACTTTTGCCTCCGCTGCCTGGGCCCGGATCATGAGGAATTGATCTGTGGGCCCTGCAGCAAACTGTCCTCAAAGGCGTTGAGAAGTCGGCGGCATCAGCGTGAGAGAATCTTCGCTGACCCCAGCCGTACCCGGACCTCGTCGGAGGCCTCCGTGTCGAAAGGCTCCAGCTCGGACCGTCGCCGGAGCTCCTCCGACCGGGGTTCTCCCTCCGGGGACCATCGTCGGAAGGAAAAACCCGCGAGGGCGGCGTCGGTGGACGCTCCTGGTTCCGCGAGGGCCAGGTCGCATAGCCCCGACAGCCGCCCCGGGTCCTTGGAGAAGGAACACGTCCCGAAGCGACTTCGCCTGGAGTCGGAGATGCCTGCCCGGGTAAGTCCTGTGGTCCTTCTGGACTCGCCTCCGCGACAGCCGACGTCGGGCCCGACGCCGTCGGGGCCCGAGTCAGGGGCTGCTGGGTCACCTGAGCTCGGACTCAGGTTGACGGCCTTGGAGAGCAGACTGTCTGCCTTCATGGACCAGCAGAGGGCACTGCTCGCTGGCTTCGCTGGCGTCGCTGCCCCGACCGCCGGGACGTCGACGTCCAAGTCGACCCCGGAGACCGAGCCGATCCTCGAGTCGATGAGAACTCGAGTCGATCCTCGGTCGAGGTCACCCTCGGCCTCCCGTTCGGGACCGAGGTCGCCGACGCCGACTCCCTCGGCGTCGGGGCGGCTGGCGCCGCACCCTGCCCGGGCCGACCCCACCGAGTCCTCGTCGGAGTCGGTCTGGGAGTCTGAGGAGGAAGAGTCACCTGATTCTTTCAGGACTCGGTGTGTCCCATCGGACTCACCGGAGTCCGAGCCTCGGAAGCAGTCCCCCCCGGAGGATGCCCGGTTCTCGGACTTCGTTAGGGACATGGCCAAGGCTTTGGCCTTCCCTGCGGATCCCGAGGAGGAGCCTCGAGCCGAAGAGCTCGATGCCCTCCAGTATGACTCTCCCGCGAGGGAACACTTTACTGTGCCGGTTCCTCCTATGCTGGAACGACTACTCTTCCGCATGTGGGAGAGTCCGGCCTCCTCGCCGGTCCTGAGCAAGCGGGTCAATTCTATCTATCGGGTCCGCAAGAGCCCTGGCTTTCAAAAGGCACAGCTGCCACACCATTCCATGGTAGTGGAATCGGCCATGCATCGTCTTAAGAGCCAGAAGATGCACTCCTCGGTGCCGCCTGGAAGGGAGGCCCGTAACCTGGATGGCCTTGGCAAGAAGTGCTTCCAGGGCTCTATGCTCGCCTGTCGTGTCCAGACTTACCAGCTGTACATGGGCATGTATCTCCGGGATCTGGCTAAAGAGCTAGCCGGATTCTCCGCTGGTCTGTCCGAGGAACCCTTGCGGAGGTTCCTGGCCTTGTCCACTGGCATTCGGGAATGCTCAAAGTTCATGTCCCGAGCAGCCTATGATGGCTTTGAAGCCTCGGCTCGAGTGGCCGCAGCCGGCATCGGTGCCCGCCGACAGGCTTGGCTTCAGTCGTCTGACCTTGAGCCCTGGGTACAGGACAAGTTGGTCGATGTCCCCTGCCGAGGCGAAAACCTCTTTGGCAAGCCCATGGCGGAAAAGGCTGCACAAATTGAGACTGAGACTCTCACCAGGACTAGGCTTTCTAGGAAGACCTCCGCCCCTTCCCAGAAAAAGAAGGGCTCGGGGAAAAAGTCCTTTTACCCGAGAAAGGCGGCTGCCTACAAACAATACCCCCATTATCAGGCCCCTGCAGCTCCCCAACAGGGTCAGCAGGCCAAGGGACGGGGTAACGGGTCCCGTAGGCAGCAAGCCCCCAAGCCTGCACCACCAGCCCCTGCTCAGCAGGGTGGGGGTTTTTGACTCGTTCAGCATAGCCTCTCCCCCCCCGCTGGTTCCTCCCAGCACCGGAGGCCGGCTGGTTCACTTCGCCCACAGGTGGTCCAGCATCACCGCAGATGCCTGGGTGCTTCAGGTCGTGCGAGAAGGCTACCTTCTCCACTTCCATCAGGTCCCTCCCTCCTATTTTCCGGGAGAGCCTCCGCGCCCCCCTCTGCACAGGGAGTTGCTCCTTCAGGAGTTAGTAGGTCTCCTGCAGGATCAGGCGGTGGAACCGGTGCCACACCACCTGAGAGGTCAAGGCTTCTATTCAAGGTATTTTCTGATACCAAAGAGAACAGGGGGCCTCAGACCCATCCTGGACTTGCGCAACCTCAACAAGTTCCTTGTGCGGGAGAAGTTCAAAATGCTTACCCTTGGAATCCTTCTGCCCTACCTCCAGCAGGGAGATTGGCTATGCTCCTTGGATCTAAAGGATGCCTACACGCACATCCTCATCCACCCCAGCCACCGCCAATACCTAAGGTTTGTGGTGGCAGGAAATCATTACCAGTACAGGGTACTGCCCTTTGGCCTGTCCTCCGCTCCGCGAGTCTTCACAAAATGTCTCGCGGTCGTGGCGGCCCATCTCCGGCTTCACGGCCTCTATGTCTTTCCGTACCTCGACGACTGGCTCATCAGAGCAGCGTCTGCTCGGGAGGTCACCAGCGCCACGCGCCGCACGGTGACTCTTCTGCAGCACTTGGGCTTTGTTATAAACTTCGCAAAGTCCACTTTGCTCCCCTCACAGGATCTCGAGTTCATCGGCGCAAGGCTGCACACTCCTCAGGCGCGAGCATACCTCCCGCTCGACAGGGCTCAGCGGCTCATGGACCTAGCCGACCGCTTTCGCAGCCAGCCCCTGGTCTCCGCCAGGCGCTTCCTGAGACTACTCGGCCATATGGCTTCCACCGTCCATGTGACCCCCAATGCCCGCCTGAATATGCGGTCTGCTCAATGGTGTCTCCGCCAGCAGTGGCGACAAGCCACGGGCGACCTAGCAGACCTGGTGCGCGTCTCCGAGCCGCTGGTCTCGTCTCTCCGGTGGTGGCTCCGGCAGCCGAACCTGATATTCGGAATGCCTTTCCAGTCACCTCAGCCGACCCGGGTGCTGACCACCGATGCATCCCTCCTGGGCTGGGGAGCACATTGCCAAGAGGCACGTACTCAGGGCCTCTGGACCCCGTGGGAGTCTGCTCAGCAGATCAACTTCCTGAGCTCAGGGCGATCCGCCTAGCTCTCAAGGCCTTCTCCCACCTGACTTCCCAACAGTCCGTCCTTGTCCAGACGGACAATCAAGTTGCCATGTTCTACGTGAACAAGCAGGGGTGCACGGGCTCCTTCCTCCTCTGCCGGGAGGCACAGAAGCTCTGCTCTTGGGCCGTCAGTCACGGCATTCTCCTCAAGGCGGTTTATCTTCCGGGCCAAGAAAATTGCCTTGCAGACAAACTCAGCAGGGTCCTCCAGCCGCACGAGTGGCGTCTGGATCCCTTGGTAGTTCAGAAGCTCTTCCTCAAGTGGGGTCTCCCCACGGTGGATCTCTTTGCCAGTCCTCACAACCGGCAACTTCCTCGCTTCTGCTCTCGTCAGCCACACCCCCTTCGGGTTGCGGCGGACGCCTTTCTGATCTCATGGTCGGGGAGCCTTCTGTACGCTTTCCCTCCCATCCCGCTAGTCTCTCGGACTCTTTTCAAGGTTCTCCGAGACAAAGCCTTCATGATCCTGGTGGCCCCTCGCTGGCCCAGGCAGCCGTGGTTTCCGCTCCTGCTGCAACTGGCGGTGGAGGATCCAATCCCTCTGGGGGTACAACCGGATCTCCTCACTCAGGATCAGGGGTCCCTCCTGCACCCCAACCTCAGGTCTCTCAACCTCATGGCCTGGCTGCTGAGAGGGTAGTCCTTGCTCCCCTTCTCCTGCCGGCGGAGGTGGAGGAGGTCGTCTTGGCTTCGCGACGGCCTTCTACCCACAAATGCTACGCCCTTAAATGGCGTCGCTTTGCAGTCTGGTGTACCCAACAGTCTCAGGATCCCTTCTCCTGCCCGGTGTCGGTGATCTTGCAGTACTTGCTGCACCTCTCTAATCTGGGACTTAAGTCCAACTCCGTCAAAGTTCACCTCAGTGCTCTTTCAGCACATCATGTGCCGGTGGACGGCAGACCTCTCTCCAATGACCCTCTCGTAGCGAGGTTTCTCCGAGGTCTCCTTCTACTTAAACCACCTCTGCGCCCGCCAGCGCCTGACTGGGACCTGAATGTGGTTTTGCAGCGGATCACCTGTCCGCCTTTTGAACCTATGGCTACCTGTTCTCTCCGTTTTCTGTCTTGGAAAACACTGTTCTTGATAGCCCTCACTTCCGCTAGACGCGTAAGTGAATTGCAGGCCCTCGTGTCTGATCCCCCATACACTAGGTTCTACAAGAATAGGGTGGTCCTACGGACTCATCCGAAATTTCTGCCTAAAGTGGTCTCCCCTTTTCACATCAATCAGGAGGTGGTACTTCCAACCTTCTTTCCCAGACCACACTCCAGCCGAGCTGAGACGGTCCTCCATACCCTGGACTGTAGAAGGGCTCTGAACTTCTACCTTGACCGTACGCGGGAGCACCGTAAAGCTGCTCAGCTTTTTGTGTCTTTTGACCCCAATAAATTGGGGCTCCCGGTCTCCAAGCGTACTCTGTCCATCTGGGTTGCGGACTGTATCTCTTGGGCTTATGGGGCAGCTGGACTCTCCTTAGAAAGTAGAGTCACGGCTCATTGCGTTCGGGCAAAGGCCACGTCAGTGGCTTACCTCCGCTCTGTTCCGCTGGCAGACATCTGCCGGGCCGCTACTTGGTCTTCGAGCCAGACTTTTGCGGTCCATTACTGTCTCGAGAGGGAGTCCCGTAGGGACAGTGCTTTCGGACAGGCAGTCCTCCGTAATCTCTTTGAGGTCTGAGCAACTCCTACCCTCCATCCCGGATGTGGGCTACCGGTGGGTGATAATTCAGCGAAGATTCTATCCTTCTGTGCTGCTGAGCTAGAGGGAGCTCATTTTTGTGCTTAGGGTCTCCGGTAGCCTTGAGCTTGGGAGTCCCATAAGTGAGGACTGACTTCCTGCTTGGTCCTGGAGAAAGCGTAGTTACTCACCTGTAACAGGTGTTCTCCAGGAGCAGCAGGAATCAGTCCTCACTACCCTCCCTCCTCCCCTTGGAGTTGCAATCGTCTGCTTATGTTCTTTTTGCAAATTTTTATGCTGTCTTTTTTAGCTATGTCATCTGACTGGCTAAGATGGCACCTTCGGGCGGGAAGTCGACCGCGCATGCGCGCTGCAATTCCCAAAGGCTTTCTTTGAAAGCTGGGGAAAATTGCTCCGCGAGGGCTCCGTCGGCGCCGACGTCACCCATAAGTGAGGACTGATTCCTGCTGCTCCTGGAGAACACGTGTTACAGGTGAGTAACTACGCTATATGGAACTATTCACATGGTATATACAATTATTTACATAGAGTTAAGTATTCCAGTAAACCGTGGGCAATTATAGGTCAGGTGGGGGAGTGTGTAGATCTAGGAGAGAGGAGTACCTAGCCGTTTTCATGTTGTGTGATAGGGCAGTAAATGTGCGGTGTGAGTGTACAAGACTTATGTTTTTCGGGCCTGGTTTCAGGATAGTGCATTAGAAACAGGTGGTGTTTTATTGCCTTTCTGAAGGCGGTGAGGCTGGTTATGGAACGAATACTAGCCGGAAGTTCATTCCAGGCTGTCGGGGCATAAATTGAAAAAGCTCTATTAGTAGTTGTCTTTGTACATCTTGTAGTGAGCTTAGGTACAGTTAGCATGTTCAGTAGTGTAGTTCTTCTGTCTCTGAAGTTGGGTGTGTTATTGAGCAGTCTACTGATTGGTGTGGGAGATTGATTCTTCAGTGCCTTGAAGGTCATGACCAGTACTTTGTATTGAATTCGGGCTTGTAATGTGCGAGACAAAGGAGCCTGATCACCTCCTATAAGGGCGGTCCTAGTAAGCTCCGCGTAAGGAAAGCGGAAGCTGAAACTATCGACCCTTCTTGTTTGTTTGGAATAGTTAGTTAGTCAGAAAACCTGGGCACTTGAAATATTGAAATATGATGATATGTTGAAATATGCTTGCGTGTGCGTGAATGAGAGGTCTTGAAATATAGACCAAGCGAAAGCTGACTCCTAAGTAGCGCAGTTCCTGGCCGGGCGACCGCGCCCAGGTCGCGAACAGGAGGAAGTGAGTGGTGTTTGTCCTCCCCAGTGTTCTGTGGGCTGTACGGACCCCTTACCTACAGCCATACTACCTATCCTTATTGTACGTTGTCTTGTACGTCATTACGTGTACGTAGGGACGTAGGGTACGTAACGTACGCAGGTACGTTGAGTACGTAGGCAGTAGCGTAGGCAGGTGCGTTTACATTATGGGAGGGACGGAGTCCACGCAAACTCCGTTGGCATGTATGATCAAGAATTTCCGTAAAGGATTTTCGGGTGATTATGGTATAAAAATGACTCCATCCAGATTAAAAATGTTATGTGAAAGGGAGTGGCCTGCATTAGCTGCTTTATGGCCCCGAGAGGGCACCTTTAATTTTGAGACAGTTTTACGAATTCATCAGCTTATACTGAGAGTGTATCCCGACCAGTTCCCCTATATAGATTCCTGGTTGAGTGTATGCAAATAGCAGCCATCATGGATGAAGTGCTGTTATGAGGAGCACTGTAAAATATTTGTAGCTACTACTAGGGGAACCACAAAAGCTAAGGAAGAGAAGCCGCCAGTATATTCTGACCCAGAGTCTTCAGATATTCTGGATAATGTACCCCGGCACCCACAGAAATTAGTCCCCACGGCCACACAACTTGAACCCGATGAGGAGCCCCAGAAAATACCGAAGCAACAGCCTAAGAAGCGCCCTACCCTGAGTGAAAGTTCCGGGTCAGGCCCAAGTACAGCAGGGGGACTTGAATCTTCTGATGAGATAGAAAGTGGAAGTTCTCCTACCAGTTCAGGGTCACCCACCAAGGAAACTAGTGTCCGGGAGCTTTATGATTTACGAAGGGTAACTCCCAAAAAGAAGGAGAAAGCAGGGCATCTGATGCCATTATGCCAAGTGCCTGGAATTCCTGTTTTAAATGATCAGGGCCAGATGGCGCCAGGACCAACCAGCTTAGTTTATGTACCCTTTTCTACTACAGATTTATTAAACTGGAAAACGCATTATGCTTCCTATACAGCCAAGCCTCAGGAATTAACAGAATTAATGTCTAGTATTATGCAAACCCATCAGCCTAACTGGGCCGATTGTCGCCAGCTCCTGTCCACCCTTTTCACTACTGAGGAGAGAGGCCGGATCGGGCAAGCAGCCCTCCGGTGGTTAGAAGAGAACCCTGTAGAGAGGGGAGCAGTAAATCCCCCCCCAGGCCGCAGCTGCAGAATATCCCAACGAAGATCCCGGGTGGGACCTGAATGACGAAAGGGGGGCGGCGGCCCTAACCAGATTTCGCCAGGCCTTAGTGCAGGGCCTGAAGAAGGGAGGCCAGAGGGCCATGAATATTGGAAAAGTATCGGAAGTTCTCCAGGGTCCAGATGAGAGCCCAGCGGCCTTTTATGAGCGGTTGTCTGAAGCTTATAGACTATATACCCCATATGATCCCGCTGCTTAGGAAAATTTACGCATGGTAAATGCGGCATTTGTTAGTCAGTCCCAGAGAGACATAAAACGAAAATTACAGAAATTAGATGGATTTGCGGGTATGAATACAGCTCAGTTAATGGAAGTCGCTCAGAAAGTATTTGTGAATCATGAAAATGAACGAGACAAAGAAAGTGAACGAAAGATGAAGAAGAAAGCAGGTCTTCTTGCTGCTGCTATAACCGAACGACGTGGAGGAGGTATTCCTAATCAGAGGACCAGAGGACGTGGAAGAGGCCGTGGAAGTGAAAGGCCTCCATTAGGTGCAAATCAGTGCGCCTACTGCAAGGAAGAAGGACATTGGAGAAATGAGTGCCCGCATTTGGACTCCGCCCCTGCGAGGGGAGGAGGGAGTCCCTGGAGGTCCGGAGGAAGATTTCAAAGAAGAGGAATGAATCGAATGCAGTTCCAACAGGAGAGGGAAGAAGCCATTGAGGGAGTGGCAGTAGCAACGGGCTATGACCTGGATGACATAGATGAAGACTAGGCCAGACCGGGCTCCAAATTCACCCTCGGTCCCCAGGAGCCTATGGTCAATTTAAAGATAGGGGACCAATATATGGAATTCATGGTAGATACAGGAGCAGAACATTCAGTAGTAGCCAAGCCAATAGCTCCACTGTCCTCACGATCTGTCACCATAATAGGAGCCACTGGAAATAAAGCCACAAAACCATTTTTACAGAACCGCATGTGTGAGCTAGGGGGACAGAAGATAAAGCACCAGTTCTTGTATATGCCTGAGTGCCCTATTCCACTATTGGGCAGAGACATGCTTGCCAAACTCCAGGCCCAAATATCCTTTGCTGAAGGGGGAGAAATGAAAATGACTGTGAACCCAAAGCCTGCTGGATTAATGGTGCTGACTGTTCCCGGAGAAGAAGAATGGCGGTTCTATAGTGCACCTGCAATAAAGTCAACCAGTTCCTGCATACCTACCAACCTCATAGCCCCACCTGAAGTTTGGGCAGAAGATAATCCACCTGGCCTAGCGAAGAACATAGCCCCTGTCATTGTCACCCTCAAGCCAGGAGTGGAGCCAGTACATGTCAAACAATATCCTCTCCCTCGACCAGCCATTGAAGGAATTCACCATCATCTGATGAAACTGCTGAAGTATGGACTTCTCAAAGAATGTCAGTCACCCTGGAACACCCCCCTTCTCCCAGTGAAGAAGCCTGGGACAGGGGACTACTGCCCAGTACAAGATCTAAGGCGAGTAAATGATGCAGTTGAAACTATACACCCAGTAGTACCAAATCCTTACACTCTCTTGGGAATGATCCCCGCTGAGGCTACTCACTTCACTGTCCTGGACCTGAAAGATGCCTTTTTCTGTGTGCGCCTAGCACCCACCAGTCAACTTTTATTTGCTTTTGAATGGCAAGACCCCACAACAGGAAGGCGGGGTCAACTCACCTGGACTAGATTGCCCCAAGGATTCAAGAATTCACCTACTCTTTTCAGTGCTGCCCTGAATCAAGATCTCTCAAGTTACCCAGTAGACCCAGGAAAGAGGGTTCTTCTTCAGTATGTAGATGACTTGCTCATAGCCACCAACTCAGAAAGTGAATGCCTGCAAGCTACTAGTGAACTTTTGTACCTTCTTAAAAGATGCCGGATACAAAGTTTTAAGAGCCAAAGAACAGCTATGCCAAACTGAAGTCAAGTATCTAGGATTCCAGTTGTCCAGTGGGATCCGACATTTAGGACCAGAATGCAAAGAAGCTATATGTAATATCCCCACTCCAACCACTAGGAGGCAAGTAAGAGCCTTCCTGGGGGCAGCAGGATATTGTCGCATATGGATCCCCAACTTTGCCCTAATTGCAAAACCACTATACCAAGCCACCAAAGGAATGGAAAAATCCCCACTAGATTGGGGACCTGAAGAAGATGTAGCATTCCAAACTTTGAAAAAGGCCCTGATGTCATCTCCAGCTTTAGGTCTTCCAGACATTCAGAAACCTTTCCATCTTTTTGTCCATGAGTCACAAGGAAACGCATTGGGAGTATTGACCCAATCTCTTGGATCTTGGCAACGACCAGTAGCTTATTTGTCAAAACAACTGGATATAGTGGCAAAAGGATGGCCCCCTTGTCTGAGAGCTGTTGCAGCAACAGCCCTCCTAGTGGGCGAAGCAGACAAACTCACACTAGGACAAACTCTTTAAGTCACCGTGCCACACTCTGTTCTGACTCTCATGGAACATAAAGGAAACTTCTGGCTAACCAATGCACGAATGTTGAAGTATCAAAGCATGTTGTATGAAAACCCTCGGATACAGTTGAAAGTTAGCCAATCTCTGAACCCTGCAACACTCTTTCCAATTGGTCCTGGGCCACCTGATCATAATTGCTTAGAAACCATGGACACTGTATTCTCAAGTCGCCCTGATTTGACTGATGTCCCTCTAGAGGACCCAGAACGGACTTTCTTTGTAGATGGTAGCAGTCTGGCCATCAATGGACATCGTTGTGCTGGATATGCAGTGGTCACCCTTGATCTGATAGTTGAGTCCTCAGCTCTGACCCCAGGAACTTCTGCACAGAAAGCTGAATTGATAGCCCTCACCCGAGCCTTGACATTAGGAGAGGGACTCCGCATAAATGTGTACACAGATTCCAAATATGCTTTCACTACTTTGCACGCACATGGAGCCCTGTACAAAGAACGAGGGTTAATCACCTCAGGGGGTAAAGACATTAGGTATGGGCCCGAGATATTGATGTTATTAGATGCTGTGTGGGCCCCCAAACAAGTAGCAGTCATGCACTGTCGAGGTCATCAAGCAGGAGCAGGAGAAATTGCCCAAGGGAATAGATTTGCAGATGCCACAGCCCGAAAGGCAGCCACCACAGGACAAGTAAGAACCCAAGATACTGTAATGCAAGCAGCCCTATTCCCTGTGCCCCTTAGTTCTTGGGCACCCCGATATACTACACAAGAGTTAGACTATTATTGTGAGAAAGAGGGAGGAGTCTTAACAGAACAAAGTTGGATAGTGCTACCACCTCCAGAAGGTAGTCCACCCCCAGGTCCCACAGTCATCCCTGAAGCACTAGGACCAGCCTTTGTCCAAGCTTTCCACCAAGCCACACATTATGGGAAAACAGCCATGGAGAAAGCTCTAAGACCCCATTTCTGTATTTCATTGCTAGGATCCCTGACTGCCTCAGTAGCGCAGCAATGCCTGACATGTGCCAAGAATAACGCTAAGCAAGGTCCTGTTCCACCCCCAAGAATTCAGTCAGTAGGGGTAACCCCCATGAGTGACATACAGATAGACTTTGCTGAAATGCCCCGTGCAAATGGATATCACTATATGTTAGTGTTAGTCTGCACATTTTCAGGGTGGGTAGAAGCCTACCCCACCCGAACTGAGAAAGCCCGAGAAGTCACAAGGCATTGCTCCATGAGATCATTCCCTGATTTGGAATACCGTCAACTATAGGGTCAGATAATGGTCCATCATTTGTATCTCAAGTAACCCAACAGTTAGCTCAAGCTTTGCAAATAAAATGGAAATTACACACTGCTTACAGACCCCAGAGTTCAGGGAAAGTAGAACGTATGAATAGAACCCTGAAAGCTCAGTTATCCAAACTTTGCCAAGAAACACACTTGAAGTGGCTCCAGGTTTTACCCATAGCCCTTCTTAGGATACGTTCAGCTCCCACCAGATCCTTAGGAGTCTCCCCTTTTGGGATTTTGTATGGGCGACCTCCACCCATAGTACAAGGAATAAAGGGAGACGTGAGACAGATAGGATCTGAAATAACTAGACAAGAACTATTAGCTTTAGGTTCTGTTTTGCAGAAACTCCAAACATGGGTGCAAGACCGACTACCCATCAACCTGACTGAACCTCTGCATCCTTTTAAGCCAGGAACGTCCATGTGGGTGAAAGAGTGGAGAAAAACCCCACTGGCGCCGCATTGGAAGGGACCATATGTCGTCATCCTGTCAACCCCCACTGCTGTGAAAGTTGCAGATTTCGAACCCTGGATCCACCACAGTCGAGTGAAGCCAGCAGCTGCTCCTGATCCTGGCCAATGGACGTCAGCAAATGATCCCGAGACTCCATTGCGACTCACCTTGAGGAGACAGCCAGTATTATAGAAAAAACTTCAGAATCCACCTACGTCACGTCAAAGTGACCATCGCAGCAGAAACAGAAGCAAGCTCAACACAGATCATCATCCTCAACTTTCCAGTTAACTTCCAGAGACTGTAATCATTATGTTCTTCCACTATTGCTTTGTGGGAGTGGTGATCCTGGGAATCTTGGAAAAGACTTTTGCTCTACCCCCTTGTGCAGCTTGTATAACCACCACCCGAACTGGACAAATGATTACTCAGACTTTGCTCTATCATTCCTACTATACTTGCACTGGTATAGTCAGCCGGTGTATTTATAATGGCACTGAATTGAATATTTGCACAAAGGGAAAAAGTAAGACTTGTTACAACCCTCGACAGAACCCATCTTACTATGCATTTGAAATACGTTGGAATGATGAAGATGGAGCTATCCTGAATATAGCAAAACATCTCACCAGCCCCACAAAACCTATCACCCTGAACTTTGATGCTTGTGATGCAATCAACAGAAATGCTTACCACAGATGTGGGTCATGGGAGCGAGCATACTATTATGATAAGTACATGTGTCCAGAGGGAGCCTATGGATGGGAAAAATGTACTGGAAAGAGTACCGCAGCCACCATCTACACCACTTCATCTAGACATGATTACTTTTGCCCAAAATGGGAATGCGTATATTTTGCTACTTGGAAGAATGCACCAACAGGACGAGATGGAGATCATTGAAAAGGTAGCTTAACGAAGATTAGACTGTCAGAGCCTAAGAAATGTCAGAAAGGAGCCTGTAATCCTCTCCAACTCTTCATAGCCAACCCCAGCCACTGGAAGCAAGGATACAAGTTTGGGTTGCGTATTGCAGGTGGTGGTATAGATCCTGGGACTATTTTATATCTGCGATTAAATACCAACACCCATGTATGTATGTAAACGTATGAGAAGCCTGTAAACTAGGCCTGAGTCCCAGCCCCCATCTAAGAATGAGAATGCTGAGAAAGACCAAAGTCAGTATAAGTTAGAGAAACTGTTTTAAACTGCTTTTTGATAAGGTTGTGTAGATCCTATGTTGAATATTCTATGCTGATGACAGACATGTACCAGTGCTCTGTATTCACACATTTTCTAAGCTAAGCAGTGACCTTGTAAGAGAAAAGTATCAAAGTTTAGAACTGTGCCTTTGTTAGAGAATTCTGAGCAGGGGGAACAGAGTACTGGGCCCACAGAAAGATCCCAATTGGATGGGTGCGAGGGTCAGTAGGACCAATAGAAAGTTTGCCTGTATTAAACTGAAGAAGAAAGGTATAAAAGGTGTTGTTTACTGGACTCCATTGCTCAGACCATTTTGAATGTGACATTTGCCTGAGACTTGTGCACAATAAATTGGCTTGGATCTTCGAACTGACTCCTGGTTTTATTCATTGCGTGCACTTCGCTGCAACAATACTAAGTCTTATTGTTAAGGTCGTTCTTAACTTCTTAAAGCTGCCAAATTGAAAGTCACAAATTACACAGGTACACTAAAAAAAAATTTTTTTAAACTGCCTCTAATGTTTCGATTGATTTTTACGTTTTTTGGTGTGCTGAATCCAAATCTGGTAACCAATTTGCTCCATCACGTACAGATTTTTTGCTACATTGGGTTAGCAGTTTGGGGTGAACGTTTCAGATTGAGTGCGATCGAGATAAAAGTTTCTTGGATGAATTCTTTATACTAATTGTTTAGTAGTTATTCAAATAAGAATAAAGAAAATTGTAAAAGGCAGCACATAAGAATAGAGTAATGTCAACAAAACACACTGTGATGGTAGCAAAATTGTCTGCACTTAAAACAGCCACATACATGTGCACAAACATTGAGCATATAAGAGCGAGGTTAGACACAAAGCAAAGCAAAGAAATGTGCAAAAAATGTTGTACAGGTATGTATGTAAGAATAGAAAACGCAAACCGCACCATTGCAATACATGAAGACAAACACCCGATGGTGTGAAAATAAAATTCTAATAAATGAGATCCGACACTGTGGTAATAACTAGCAAATTTTTATTTCAAAGTTTAGTAAAAACACGATATTTGTCAACACAGTTTAGATTTTAAAGTCATTCTTGTTCAATCTCCTGGTGGGCCCGTTTCTTCTTCCCCCGAATGCTTCTCTTGGTGCGCTGCTTGGCGAATTTTTCATCTGGGGTTTCCCGCAGCAGCAACCAGCAGAAATCAGCCATCATAGTGGTGTTCCATCTTCCTTGGTACCTTCTCTCTGCGTCCTTGATGTCCTGGTGAAACCTTTCACCTTGTTCTTCACTGTACGCCCCCAAGTTTTCGGGAAAGTAGTTCACATGGGAGTGCAAGAAATGGACTTTCAGGCTCATGTTACAGCCTTGTTCTTTGAAGGCATTGAGCATCCTGGCAACAATATCCTTATAGTTCTCATCCCGCCTGTTCCCCAAGAATTTGAGAACAACATCCTTGAAGGAATCCCAGACTTCTTTTTCCTTCTCAGACATCGTTTCAGCGAATGCTCCATCTGAAATGAGTTTCCTTATATCAGGGCCAACAAACACTCCTTCCTTTAGCTTTGCTTCAGAAAGTCGGGGGAACTTTGAGCAAAGGTACCGAAAGCACTCACCATCTTTTGGAAGGGACTTGATGAATTGCTTAATGAGACCCAACTTAATGTGGAGAGGTGGTAATAGAATTTTATCACGAGGTACCAAGCTCTCATGAAGAACATTTTTCTCACCGGGTCTCAAATACTCCCGAATTGGTCAGTCTTTTTTCCCCCAGTGTAGGTCGCGGGCCCGGCTATCCCACAAGCAAAGGAAGCAGGGATATTTGGTGAAACCGGATTGCTGCCCTAATAGCATGGATAGAATTTTAAAGTCTCCACAAATCATCCACTTATGCTCATCATAACGAATCTTCTGAAGAATCAGGGCCAAATTCTCGTATTTTTCTTGGAGAATAACAGAGTGAGCAATAGGAACTGAAGCGAATGTGTTGCCATTATGAAGAAGAACACCTTTTATGCTGTCTTTTGACGAATCAATGAACAGCCGCCATTCAGCAGGATCATACTTGAGTTTAAACTTTTCCATCACTCCGTATATATCGTTGCAAAATACCAAATCTTCCTCTTTGCTGAAATACTTCAAAAATTGTGTCTCGTGGTTGCGGTACCAATAAAAAGTTGTTCCTGGTGACAATAGATTTTTCTGTTTAAGCCGAGAACCTAGCAGTTGGGCAGCATCTTTTGGGAGTCCTAAATCCCGGACTAAATCATTCAATTCAGCTTGAGAGAAAAGTTCAGGTTTCGGATCTGGTTCAGTTTCAAACTCGGAAGTACTGGGCTCATCGGGAAAAGCCATCTGATGAGTCTCATCATGATCAGAACCGTCCACACAAATATGATCCAAAGATTTTGGTGGTTCAGGCACAGGTACTTCGTTGCTATGAGGCATAGGCCTAATTGCTGAGGGAAGGTTGGGGTAACTTATTACGTTCTTATTTTTTAAGTTGTATCCCTTAACAATGCAAGAGCAAAAATAGCAGTCACTGCTGTGGTCTCTTTGTTCACGCCACATCATAGGTATTCCGAAACGAAATGCTTGTTTTTTACCTTTCATCCATAAGCGTAGATCTTCCTCACATGTCTTGCACACTTTGTGAGGAGCCCACGGTTTGTCTTGATCGCCTAACTTCAAACCGAAATAGGCGAAATATACTTTTTTAATAAATGCAGAAATGTTCCTCTGCCGCTTTTTCACGGTATATTCCCCACAAATAAAACAAAAACTGTCCGGAGAGTTGACGCAACCTCTGGCTCTGTGAGCCATCACAAATACACAGCACTGCAAACTACAACTGTAGTGAACCACTTCGGAATAAAGCTGGATTACGACTGAGCAAACAAAAGGTAATAATGAACTTGCAAGAAACTGAAATTTGACAGGAACGTTCATGTCGCAACCACCGTGTTTGAGCGAGCGAACGAGGCGAGGCGAACAGGAAAGAACATGCGCCAGCGCGAGTACTGGATTTAGCCCCCCGCCTCCCAATTGTCCTGTTAATGTATAAAATGAATACAAAACACTCTAAAATATCATGAGGGAGTGTTTCTAGTTAGTTAACCATTACAACCTCTATTTTGGGCCAAGAAAATAAACTGCAGTCGGCTAAAAAGAAATTAGGAGTCCTACCAGTCCTTCAAGGCCCAGCTCAAGACCTACCTTTTTCAAGTGGCATTTAATCTCCCTCCCTAACCCTCCCTTCTGATACTATTTGTATTTGTACTTGTATTAGTAATTGTTACTGATTTCTGTTCTTTTCTTTCTTTCCTTTCCTTTCTCTTTTATGAATTTAAGTGGCGTTCCTTTTCCTTTTCTTGCAGCCTTATATTTTTTAAATGTTTTTAAATATTTTCGAATATTTTTAAACTGCTAAATTTTATTGTGAACCGCTCAGGTGCCCATGGTGTTGGGCGGTATACCAAGTTTTAGAATAAACATAAACATAAACATATGTGAACATTCCTTATATGGGTAAGAAATCTAATTTTGCAAGAAAACGTGACGTGATGGAACATTTTGGCTATTTTTCCTGGATTCAGCACCCCAAAATCTATAGGAATCAGTTGCAAAACTGGAGGCAGTTTTTTGGTAGTGTACCTGTGTTATCTATTACACATTGGATCTAGTTGGTCCATATTGGCTATGATGTCATAAATGGCATTATTCAGCATGAAGCGGCAGGCCAGCAATGAAATGGATCGATACAATATCAACAGCTATTGGATGCCACTCTATCAACAATGAGCTGTCAGACTGAAGACAGTTTAAGACGATTATCCAGCGGGTTGCCATGAGTTGACACTGACTCAACAGCACAACATTATCATGTCCCCAGTGTGGCAGATCTGCAGTACCATAGTCTCTCCTGGTTCTGCCCACTGCTGCTGATATCACCACTGCCTGCTGCTCCATTACCTGATATTTCCTGTACCTCCATCCAGCTATCTTCCTCTCTCTCACCTATTACCCCCTTGGCCAGCATTTCAACACAAACCTTGGTTTTTTTCCAGCAGTGACTCCCAACAATAAACAATAAGAAAAAAAATCCAACAATAACATATAGCTTCAGCAGCCAGCTACAACTCTCTCAGACCATGTGGTCTTCAGCTCTTCCATTTGTCACCCCCCATGCACATTTCCTGTTGCCATTAGGATGAGATGTGAAAGAGCTCAAGACCGTATGAGCTGAGAGGCTTTGTGGCTGGCTGATGCAGGCATGTGGTGGTGGTGTTTTTTCCATTGTTGCAATCATTGAGGGGAAAAAAAAGGTTTGAGGGGAGGTGCTAGTCAGGGATGGGGGGGGGGGGGGGTGGAGAGAGGAAGCAATGCTGGACCCAGGGGGAATCTATATGCAGAGTAGAGAGGAAACATGCATTGTAAGTGTGCACTTTTCAACATATTTCTTTGCTTTTTTCCTTTAAATTTTAAAGCATTTTACTTTCCTTCCTTAGTCTCACTAGGTCTGCGTGGTTATGCTTTCTTCCTACTTCTGTCTAGAGTATTCCTAGTGTTTCTGGACCTTGCTCTACACTCTTGTTTTCTTAGTAACAACTTGCATTCCATGGTACTAAAGATAAATAGCTACAGTACAGAAAATTCACAAATGGACCCCAGCAACTGTATTTTAAAAAGATTTGCAAAACTTATGGGAGATAATGAAGCAGCAAAGTGCAGACAATGAATAAATCCAGGAGTCAATTTACAGGGTCCAAGCCAGTTTATTGTGCACAAGGCCCAGTTAGTCAAAGCTTCAAAAAGGACTGAGCAACGTTCTTACAGAGACATATTCATTTATACATTTCTTTCCAGTTGGATACATGCAAACTTTCTATTGGTTCCAACGCCCCTTGCACCTGTCCAATCAGAGATCCCTCCTGGGCCTAGCACCCAGCCTCCCTCCTCTAGGACTGTTTTAACAATGGTGCAGTTTCTAGGTTTGGATACTTCTCTACTGCAAGGTCGTCCCTGGCTCTAGGAATGGAAGTATTGAAACATTTCTATTTTCACAGCACAAGAGAATAATGAAAGATTTATGCATTCATGAAAACTTCTTATTAAGCAGTTTAAACAGTTATCTCCAGGAACAAGCAGGAATAAGTCATCACATATGGGTACGTCGGTACCGACGGAGCCCGCGCGGGAAAGCTCCCCAGCTTTTCAGATTAAAAGCCTTTGGGGCCTCCCACTGCACATGCGCGCTGCCTTCCCGCCTTCCTGACCAGCTCTCGTCAGTTTCTTTTTTTCCGCGGAGCCAGCAGGTCGTGTTCCTGTCACCGCTGAAGGAATTGTTAATTTTATTGTTTTCTTTAGACCGCGTACCTGCCTTCCCCATTCTGAAACCGGTACTGCCGGTCTCTTTCTTTCTTTTGAAAAAAAAAAATATATATATATATTTTTCTTTTCTTCAGCACAACTTGGTACTTTGTTAGGCCTTCAGGCCTACACAAATTCTCCTCATGGAGAAGCCAGTTCCTGGTTTTAAAAAGTGTACCAAGTGCAGTGCTGTCATTCCTCTTACAGACACCCATGAATGGTGTCTTAAATGTTTAGGACCTGACCATTCCATACCGGACTGCCCATCCTGCTCCCAGATGTCGAAACGTGGATTGCAGAACCGGGCCAACAAGTTCCATGTGCTCTTTCCTTCAGAAGCATCACAGTCATCCAGGTCTTCCTCTCCGGATGGATCTCAGGTAACCAAAACTCCAGTGGGCAAATCCTCTAAAAGCAAATCTCTTTCTAAAGATCGAGAGGCTCTCAATTCTGAGTTCGAGGATTCTGCCCAGGCCAAAAAACCCCGGCGGGAGGTTCCGGCCTCCAAAGCAATCATGGGGTCACAGGTTGACATCGATGGCGCGGCCTCGACAGATCACCTGTTGTACTGCTCTGGGGTACCGGCCCATACCGGTACCGACATCCAGGCAGCAGTGGCGTCTATGGGCAATACTGTCCAAGTCATGCAGCAGGCCATTCTGACTTTTATTAATGCTGCTACGCCCTCGGTACCGCAGCCAGCGGTACCGGGTCCGGTTCCGGTAATGGCTTCCATACCGGAACCGAGGCCATCGTCTTCCAAACGCAGATCGGTTCCGCATGCCGGATCCGGGCTTTTGCCCGGTACCGATCCCATACCCGGTACGCCCGATGTCGATACCGAACGGTATGCGTATCGTGCGTTGGAAGCACATAGAGGATACTCTGCTTCTTCAGAGGATTTTAACTCCTCTGATGATTCTGATGAGTTCTCCCTTGATCTTCCTGAGGAGCCTTCTTCTCTTAACAGGAGAATGTCTCCACCAGAGGATTTGTCCTTTCAGGACTTCATCATAGAAATGGCTAAAGGTCTTTCTATTGCTTCATCCTCTGAAAAGGAACCCAGATCAAAGAAACTGGATATTTTAGGATACTCTAAGTCTCCTAAAGAGGCAGTCACCCTGTGCCTATCCATGAAATCCTTCAAGAACACTTGATGGACTTATGGGAGGCTCCTCTAACATTGTCTCCTTCTCGCAGGTTGGACACCATGTACCGTGTCCCCCCTTCTCCTGGTTTCCAAAAAACCCAGTTGCCTCACCATTCTATTGTGGTGAAGTCTGCAATGAAGAAGATAAAGAGTACCAAAAGGCACTCTTCTACTCCTCCAGGGCGAGAATGTAAGACTCTAGACTCTTTTGGCAGGAAACTTTTCCAGGCTACTATGCTTATAGCCAGGATTAATTCCTATAGTCTTTACATGGGCATGTTTCTCAGTGAAATCGCTCTAAAAGTTCGGCATTTTGCCCCCTTTATCCCTGAGGATAAGAGGGAGCAGTTCATTTCCTTAGTGAAACACCTATTGGATGTGAGTGGAGGAGTGGCCTAGTGGTTGGGGCAAGGTACTTCAAGCCGGAAGGTCAGGGGTTCAAATCCCACTAGAGGACAGCAACCTTGGACCGGAAGGACTGGGGTTTCTAGTCCCACAGGTGCTCCTTGTGGTCTTGGGCAAGCCACTTAACCCTCCATAGCCCATGTTCCCTGTAAAATAGTTATCTCCAAGTTATAATACCCTGTTCAATGTAATTTCAGTTTGTTCAATGTAAACCGCACTGATGCAGAATAGCGCAGTATATAAGAGAATGCAAATAAATAAATAAATAAATAAAAAAAAAATAAATTTCAAAGTTCTCCAACAGGGCAGCTTTTGATTCCTTTGAGGGTGCTGGTAGGGCTTCGGGCATTGCTATAGCAGCCCGACGTCTTGCTTGGCTCCAGGCTTCTGATCTAGAACCTTGGGTCCTAGATGGCTTATGAAATCTGCCCTGTACAGGTGAGAACTTATTTGGTGAAGAGTGGCAAATTAAGGCCACTCAAATGGATGCAGAAAATGCCACCTTAGATAGACTTTCTAAGTCTACCTCCACTCCTGCCAAGAAGAAGTCTTTTAAGAGGCCTTATTACAAGAAGTCCAGATTTTCCACAAATACTGGCCAACAATCCTCTCAGCCTCGTTTTGCTGCTAAACGTCAGCCACCTAAACAGGCAAGGTCAAAGCCTGCGGCGTCTGCTACGCCTCAGCAGGCTCCACCCCCTCAGGGGTTTTGACTTGCCCCTAGAGAACTTAACTTTTCTGGCTCTAGAACAACCAGAGCCCCTCACCATACCCGGAAGGTTAGCTCACTTTTCTTCCAGATGGGAGCAAATTACATCAGAGCAATGGACCCTCTCTATCATCAGAGAGGGTTACAAACTCCATTTTTCCGACCTTCCTCCTTATACTATGGTGAGGCAGTTCAATTCTCCCCCATCTCTCCTGGCCCTCTTGGGTCAGGAAGTCTCCTCCCTCCTTGCCCAGGGGGCAATAGAGGAGGTCCCTCTTCAACAGGGGGCGGGATTCTACTCCCCTTATTTTCTAATACCAAAGAAGACAGAGGGCTTCAGACCAATTCTGGATCTGAGAGAATTGAACAAATTTCTTTTCAAGGAGAAATTCAAAATGCTTTCTCTGGGCATTCTCCTTCCATACCTTCAGAGTCAGGATTGGCTTTGTTCTCTAGACCTAAAGGATGCGTATACACACATACTCATCCACCCATCCCACAGAAAATACCTTCGATTTCTGTTTCAGGGAAAACATTTCCAGTACAGAGTACTCCCCTTCGGTCTAGCCTCTGCTCCAAGAGTGTTCACCAAATGCATGGCAGTCGTAGCTGCCTTTCTAAGAGGCCTGGGAATTTTCATATTCCCATACCTGGACGACTGGCTCATCCGAGCTCCCTCTCAGTCCCAGGCCCAAATTTCCCTGGACCGCACAAGGCGTCTTCTGCAGTATCTAGGACTGGTAGTAAACCTTCCCATGTCTCAACTAATCCCTACTCAGTCTCTCGAGTTCATAGGGGCCCAGTTAGACACCATCACTACAAGGGCCTACCTGCCTCAGGTCAGGGCCCAACGCCTGCTGAGTTTGGCCTCCCAAGCTCAGTCCAGCAGTCATTTGACAGCCCGGGAAATGCTGCGACTTCTGGGCCACATGGCCTCCACGGTACATGTGGTGCCCTACGCTCGTCTGCATATGAGAGCAGCTCAATGGACCTTGGCCACCCAGTGGACTCAAGCATCTGGAGCGCTCTCCGACCAAATACTCACCTCAAGCCGTCTATTTTGGTCCCTCCAATGGTGGACATCCACCAACAATCTGTTGTTGGGGGCCCCCTTCCAACCTTTGTTGCCCCAAGCAACCCTCACAACAGATGCCTCCCAGACAGGGTGGGGAGCTCATCTTCAGAACCTCTCCACTCAGGGCACTTGGTCTCCACAGGAGGCCACCCTTCATATCAACCTCCTGGAACTGCGAGCAATTTACCTTGCCCTCAAGGTCTTCTATACCCTCCTTGTCAACCTGACTGTCCTAGTTCAGACAGACAATCAGGTAGCCATGTTCTATATAAACAAACAAGGAGGGACAGGCTCTCTGTCCCTTTGCAACGAAGCTCTCAGATTATGGGCCTTCGCCAGAGAGCATCAAATTCACCTTCTTGCAGTGTATCTTCCAGGAGTTCAAAACTCTCGTGCAGACAGACTCAGTCGAGTTCTGCTTCCACACGAATGGTCCCTACATATGGACCAGATACGCAGAATCTTTCAGGAATGGGGGACCCCGGACATAGACCTCTTTGCAAGTCCGTGGAATGGCAAACTTCCCCGGTTCTGTTCCAGAACTCAGTGTCAGGGAGCTCAGGCCCACGATGCCTTCCTCCTACATTGGGGTCAGGAATTCCTCTATGCCTTTCCACCCATTCCTCTAATATCCAAGACTCTGTTCAAGCTCCAGAGGGATCACGGGACTATGATCCTCATAGCTCCCTGCTGGCCACGCCAGGTGTGGTTCCCTCTACTTCTGCATCTCTCCCAGGGATCCTCCCTGGACCTGGGAGCTGCGCCAGACCTTCTGTCTCAGGAGGAGGGGACTTTGTGGCACCCAAACCCCAAATCCCTACATCTCAGAGCTTGGTTACTGAAGGCCTAAGTCTTCAAGACTTTAATCTTTCTCAACCTGTGACAGATATCCTTCATGCCTCTAGGAAACCTTCCACGAGGCGTTCTTATGCTTTCAAATGGAAACGTTTTTCCATTTGGTGTGCTCAGCAGGGTCTTGACCCTCTAGCACTTCCTTTGAATTCCCTCTTGGACTATCTCCTGCATCTTTCAAATGCAGGCCTTAAGACGAATTCAGTAAGGGTCCATTTGAGTGCTATTGCAGCATCCTTAAAACCTATAAATGGACAACCTGTCTCCTCTCATCCTCTTGTTGCACGTTTCATGAGAGGCCTGACTCTAACTAAACCTCCCATCCGACCTCCTCCGGTAGCATGGGATTTGAACCTAGTTCTAGGTCAGCTTATGAAGCCACCTTTTGAGCCTTTGGACTCTACCTCCTTCAAATTTCTTTCCTGGAAGGTTGTTTTCCTTATTGCAGTCACTTCGGCTCGCCGCATCAGTGAACTGCAGGCTTTAGTGGCTCATCCACCTTATACTAGGTTTCATCATGATAAGGTGGTCCTTAGGACGAATCCCCACTTTATGCCCAAAGTGGTCTCGCCTTTTCATCTTAATCAAGAGGTATATCTACCTGTCTTTTTCCCGGCTCCTCATGCATCCAGTGCAGAGAGGAACCTTCATACTCTGGATTGTAAAAGAGCTCTTGCCTTTTACCTCAACAGGACTCAACCACATCGAAAGTCTTCCCAACTTTTCGTGGCTTTTGATCCTTCTCATTTGGGACTTCCAGTCACCAAGCGTACACTTTCCAATTGGATAGCTCAGTGTATTTCTTTTGCTTACCAGAGTAAGAACATTTCTCTGGAGGGCCATGTCACAGCTCACAATGTGAGAGCCATGGCCACTTCTATGGCTCATCTTCACTCTGTGTCCATAGATCAGATCTGTCGAGCAGCCACTTGGGCCTCGGTTCATACCTTCACAGCCCATTACTGCTTGGACAAGGACTCCCGCCGGGATGCCTTGTTTGGTCAGGCTGTCCTCAAACACCTGTTCCATACTTAAACAACTCCTGCCCACCTTCCCTGGATGGATGCCTGAGATCCATGCGAAGATGGTTTACCCTTGGAGGGGGATCTCCCAGGCATCTTAGCTAGGGAGTCCCCATATGTGATGACTTATTCCTGCTTGTTCCTGGAGATAGCACAGTTACTTACCTGTAACAGGTGATCTCTGGGAACAGCAGGAATTAGTCATCACAACCCACCCACCTCCCCTAGGAGTTGTATCTCTATCTATCTATCTTCCTGTCCTCTCTCTCTATTGTCTCAGCTTTAAACTCGAACTGACGAGAGCTGGTCAGGAAGGCGGGAAGGCAGCGCGCATGTGCAGTGGGAGGCCCCAAAGGCTTTTAATCTGAAAAACTGGGGAGCTTTCCCGCGCGAGCTCCGTCGGTACCGACGTACCCATATGTGATGACTAATTCCTGCTGTTCCCAGAGATCACCTGTTACAGGTAAGTAACTGTGCTTTCTCAAACTTTTACAGACTTTGGTTCTTTACTGAGATGGGGGGTTGGAATCAGGGCCTAACTTACAGGCCTTTCACGTTTGCAGACTATTATAGGTCATAGCCTGCCACATTCCCCCCCTTTGATTATTCTCACCCGCTAGTGAGAAAAGGGTGAGAATTAAATCACATATTAAACTTGCGTAACCGCCTCATCTTGGGGTATTGGGGAATATTGCCACATAACTAATATTTTCGTAGCTGCCTTCCATTCTACAGTGCTATCAATAACTGAGGTTATCATGCGTAAGCAAAGGGGTAGGAGACATGGGAGAAACAAGCAAACAGCCAATATGAGTAATACAATAAGCACAAGGGTCTTCATACCTCCTAACCATGAAAATGCTGAACCAAACCACCCATCAAGCTTTAGGCCATGCCAGGTCTGAACAGGCACAAATGTTTGCTTTCTCATCTGGATAGCTATATCTTCAACAACATGCCCATTATTATCAATCTGCAAACAACAATTGCTTAAATTCAATTTTCCACATACTCCACCTTCAGCTGCTAACAAATAATCTAGAGCTAAACGATTCTGATAAATAGCTGTACGCATCTGTGTACTTTGCTTAGCTAAAAGAGTTAGTGCTTTACTGGTTTCATTGGTTATTATTTCAACAACAGCTTGTAGACGTATAATATGATTTATCATATACACAGGAGTACGATATCCCCATGTACCATCTTGCTCCCAGGTAGCAGGTCCATAGTATGAGATAATTCTCTCAGGTGGCCACTCCTCCTCCCCCCATTTGTCCCATTGGCCTATTTTCAAGACCTCTCGTTTCTGCCGAATTCTGTACACAGGATAACCCACTTGTTCTCCATGGGATGTAGGCAAAAGGAAAAAGGAAGGTCGTATGGTTCCCAATGCACATGCTCCTCCCCAATGGTGAGGAAGTCTAGCATATGCTCTGGTTCCACAAATCCAGTACAGTCCAGGTGGTGCTTGCCAGGAATTATAAGCTGCTAGATCAGTCCAGATGCTGGCAAGATTAGGGAAACGAACTAGAGGGTTGGAGGGCTCTGAAGCATTGACTCCTGACCACCAAGACGTTGTCTTAGTGGTACTGTTGTAGAACTTTTGGTTGAGACAGACCAGCTGTCCAACCTCCATGTTAAACTGTGGTCCTGAGCGAGCAAAACACAAATTACCATCAATGGGGTGGGTCAGTACCCACTCCCTAGTAGTGTTATGTAAGTCAGTCTGGTTGTAAGGAATAGAATAGTTCACTTCTTGCGCCTCCCAGGGCCATTGGTCTCCCATCTTAGTTCCTCCACAGAAGAGGCAGTCTGAAATGTGGAGACTAGATGCTACTGCTCCGGCAAGTTCAAGGAACAAATTTTGGGAGGTATGAGGAATCTCAAACTCTGCTTTCATGGCCTCATAAAAAGAGTGATGTATTTGATAGGGTGCTGATATATGAGCCTTAGTATTCAACCGTATATGTATGATGGTTCCAGGATCTATGCCTCCTCCTGCTATACGCAATCCAAATCTGTATCCTTGCTTCCACTGGCTAGGGTCAAATATGAGGAGTTGTAGGGGATTGCAGGCACCCTTCTTGCATTTCTTGGGCTCAGGTAATCGCACCCTTGTCAGGGTGTCTCTGCGATTATCTCCATCCTGCCCCATAGGTGCATTAGTCCAAGTAGCAAAATATACGCATTCCCATTTTGGACAGAAGTAGGCATCTTTAGCTGCCGTGCTGTAGACAGTGGTTGGGGAATTCTTTCCAGTACACCGTCCCCATCCGTAGGCTCCCTCTGGACACATATATTTATCATCATGATAGTAATCTTGTTCCCATGACCCACACTTGTGGTAGGCATTTCTGTTTATCACATCGCAGGCATCAAAGTCCAAGGGAACATATTTTGTGGAGTCTGTGAGTGGGCGCGTGGGATTTATGAGGGCTCCATCCTCATCATTCCAGCGTATCTCAAGTACATAATAGGAGGGGTTCTGCCGGGGGTTGTAACAAGTCTTACTTTCCCCTTCGTACAGATATTTAATTCTGTGCCATTATAGATGCACTGGTATAGTCAGCCGGTGTAAGTATAGTAGGAATGGTAGAGTAAAGTCTGAGTGACCTTCTGTCCAGTTCGGGTGGTAGTTATGCAAGCTGCACAAGGGGGTAAGGCAAAAGTCTTTTCCAGAAATCCCAGGACCATCACTCCCACAAGATAATAGTGGAAGAACATTATGATTACAGTCTTTGGAGGTCAACTGGAATATTGGGTACGTTGAGCTTGTAGAGTTTCTTCTTCTTTTCTGCTCCGACTGCCACTCTTGCATGACAGGGGTGGGATTGTAGATTCTGAAGATTCTTACATTGTTGGTTGTCTCCGCAATGTGAGTCGCAATGGAGTCTTCGGATCATTTACTGAAGTCCATTGACCAGGTTCAGGAGCAGCTGCTGGTTTCACTCGACTGTGGTGGATCCAGGGTTCAAGTTCTGCGACTTTTACTGCAGTTGGAGTTGACAAGATGACAACATAAGGTCCCTTCCAATGCAGTGCCAGCGGGGTCTTTCTCCACTCTTTGATCCACACTGACACTCCTGGCTTGAAGGGATGCAGAGGTTCGGTCAGATTGATGGGCAATCGATCTTGTACCCAGGCATGGAGACTTTGCAAAACAGAACCTAAAGCCAATAGTTCTTGTCTAGTTATTTCAGATCCTATTTGTTTCATATCTCCTTTAATTCCCTGTACAATGGGCGGAGGTCGCCCATACAAAATCTCAAAAGGGGAAACTCCCAAAGACTTGGTCGGGGCAGAGCGTATCCTAAGAAGGGCTATAGGGAGAACCTGGAGCCACTTTAGGTGTGTTTCTTGACAAAGCTTGGGCAACTGAGATTTCAGGGTTCTATTCATGCGTTCTACCTTCCCTGAACTCTGGGGTCTATAGGCAGTGTGCAACTTCCATTGTATCTGTAGAGCTCGAGCTAACTGTTGAGTTACTTGGGACACAAATGAGGGTCCATTGTCTGACCCTATAGTTAATGGTATTCCAAATCGAGGAATAATCTCATGGAGCAGTATCTTTGTGACTTCTCGAGCCTTTTCTGTTCGGGTGGAATGGGCTTCTATCCACCCAGAAAATGTGCAAACTAGAACCAACAGGTAGTGATATCTGTTTGCTCGTGGCATTTCAGTAAAATCGACTTAAATATCACTCATGGGGGCCACCCCTACTGACTGAACTCTTGGGGGTGGAACAGGACCTTGCCTAGGATTGTTCTTGGCACATGTCAAACACTGCTGTGCCACTGAAGTGGACAGGGGTCCTAGTAGTGAAATGCAAAAATGGGGTTTTAGGGCTCTTTCCATGGCCGTCTTCCCATAGTGCGTGGCCTGATGGAAAGCATGAACAAAAGCTGGCCCTAATGCTTCAGGAATGACTGTAGGACCTGGAGGTGTGCTGCCCTCTGGAGGTGGCAGCACTATCCAACCTTTTTCTGTTAGGACTCCTCCCTCCTTTCCACAAAAATAATCCAACTCTTTTGTAGTGTATCGGGGAGCCCATGAGCTAAGGGGTACGGGGAACATGGCTGCTTGCACTGGAATGTCTTGGGTCACAACTCGTCCGGTTGTGGCTGCTTTTTGGGCGGTGGCATCAGCAAACCTATTACCTTGGGTAACTTCTCCTACTCCTGTCTGGTGACCTCGACAGTGCATGACTGCCACTTGCTTAGGGGCCCATACAGCATCTAATAGTATCAATATCTCGGGCCCATACCTAATGGACTTGCCTCCTGAGGTGATCAACCCTCGCTCTTCCATATGCGTGTAAAGTGGTAAAAGCATACTTGGAATCTGTGTACACATTTAAACGGAGTCCTTCTCCTAATATCAGTGCTCTAGTGAGAGCTATCAACTCAGCCTTCTGTGCTGAAGTCCCTGGGGCCAAAGCTGAGGACTCAACTACCAGATCAAGGGTCACCACTGCGTATCCAGCACAACGATGTCCATTGATGACGAGACTGCTTCCATCCACAAAGAAAGTCTGTTCAGGATCCTCCAAAGGAACATCAGTTAAATCTGGGCGACTTGAAAATACAGTGTCCATGGTTTCTATACAGTCATGATCAGGGGGCCCAGGACCAATTGGAAACAATGTAGCAGGATTCAGAGCTTGATTAACTTTTAACTGTATCTGGGGATTTTCACACAACATGCTCTGATATTTCAACATTCGTGAATTCGTTAGCCAGAAACTTCCTTTGTGTTCCATAAGGGTGCGGGCAGAATGGGGTACAGTCACTTGAAGATTTTGTCCTAGTGTGAGCTTATCTGCTTCGTTCACTAAAAGGGCTGTTGCTGCTACGGCTCTCAAACAAGGGGGCCAACCTCTTGCTACCACATCCAGCTGTTTTGACAAATAGGCTACTGGCCGCTGCCAGGATCCAAGAGACTGGGTCAGCACCCCTAGAGCATTTCCTTGTGACTCATGGACATAGAGATGGAAAGGTTTCTGGACATCTGGGAGACCCAGAGCTGGTGATGACATCGGAGCACTTTTCAGAGATCGGAATGCTGCATCCTGTTCCGGTCCCCACTCCAGTGGAGATTTTTTCATTCCTTTGGTAACTTGGTACAATGGTTTTGCTAGCAGTGCGAAATTGGGGATCCATATGCGACAGTATCCTGCGGCCCACAGGAAGGCTCTCACTTCCCTCCTAGTGGTTGGAGTGGGAATACTGTATACAGCTTCTTTGCGTTCAGGTCCCAAGCGTCGAATTCCGCTGGACAACTGGAACCCTAGGTATTTAACTTCAGTTTGACATAGTTGCGCCTTAGCTCGTGAGACTTTGTATCCAGCCTCATTCAAAAGGTACAGAAGTTCACTGGTGGCTTGTAAACATTCACTTTCTGAGTTGGTGGCTATGAGCAGGTCATCCACATACTGAAGGAGAACCCTTTGTCCTGGGTTCACTGAGTAACTTGAAAGATCTTGATTCAGGGCAGCACTGAAGAGAGTAGGTGAATTCTTGAATCCTTGAGGTAATCGGGTCCAGGTGAGTTGGCCCCGCCTTCCTGTTGTGGGGTCTTGCCATTCAAAAGCAAATAAAAGTTGACTAGTGGGGGCCAGGCGTACACAGAAAAAGGCATCTTTTAGGTCCAGGACAGTGAAATGAGTAGCCTCAGTGGGGATCAGTCCCAAGAGAGTATAAGGATTTGGTACTACTGGGTGTATGGTTTCAACTGTATCATTTACCCGCCTCAGATCTTGTACTGGGCGGTAATCCCCTGTCCCAGATTTCTTGACTGGGAGAAGAGGGGTGTTCCAAGGTGACTGGCACTCCTTGAGAAGTCCATACTTGAACAGTTTCATCAGATGGCAGTGGATTCCTTCGATGGCTGGTCGGGGAAGAGGATACTGCTTCACATGCACTGGTTCCGCTCCTGGCTTGAGGGTGACAATGACAGGGGCTATGTTCTTCGCTAGGCCAGGCGGATTATCTTCTGCCCATACTTCAGGCGGGGCTATGAGGCTGGTGGGTATACAGGAACTGTTTGACTTAATTGGAGGTGTACTATAGAACCGCCACTCTTCTTCTCGGGGAACAGTTAGCACCATTAATCCAGCAGGCTTTGGGTTCACAATCATTTTCATTTCTCCCCCTTCAGCAAAGGATATTTGTGCCTGAAGCTTTGCAAGCATATCTCGGCCCAAAAGTGGAATAGGGCACTCAGGCATATACAAGAACTGGTGCGTTATCTTCTGTCCCCCTAGTTCACACATACGGTTCTGCAGGAATGGCTTGGTGGCCCTGTTCCCAGTGGCCCCAACAATAGTGACAGATCGAGAGGAGAGAGGAGCCACTGGCTTTGCCACCACGGAATGTTCTGCTCCTGTATCTACCATAAAGTCCATATATTGGTCCCCTACTTTTAAACTGACCATAGGCTCCTGGGGACCCAGGGTAAACTTGGAGCCCGATCTGGCCTAGTCTTCATCCATTTCATCCATGTCATAGCCCGTTGCTACTGCCACACTCCCTCAATGGCTTCTTCTCTCTCTCGCTGGAACTGTGCTCGGTTCATTCCTCCACGATTTTGAAATTGGCCTCCTGTTCTCCAGGGGCTCCCTCCTCCCCTCCTGGGGGTGGAGTCAAGATGCGGGCATTCATTTCTCCAATGTCCTTCTCTGCAATGGGCGCACTGATTCGCACCCAAAGAAGGCCTACTACTTCCGCGGCCTCTTCCACGTTCTCTGGTCCTTCAGTTAGGAAAACCTCCTCCACGTCGTTCACGTAAAGCGGCAGCAAGAAGATCTGCTTTCTTCTTCATCTTTCGTTCACTTTCTCTGTCACGTTCATTTTCACGATTCGCAAATACTTTCTGAGCGACTTCCATTAACTGTGCTGTATTCATACCCGCAAATCCATCCAGTTTCTGCAATTTTCGTTTTATGTCTCTCTGGGACTGACTGACAAAGGCTGCATTTACCATGCGCAAATTCTCCTGAGTGGCGGGGTCGTATGGGGTATATAGTCTATAAGCTTCTGACAACCGCTCATAAAAGGCCGCTGGGCTCTCATCTGAACTCTGGATAACTTCAGATACCTTCCCGATATTCATAGCCCTCTGGCCCCCCTTCTTCAGGCCTTGCAGCAAGGCCTGGCGAAATCACGTTAGGGCCACTGCCCCCCTGTCATCATTCGGGTCCCATCTAGGATCTTCATTCAGGAAAGCTGCGGCGGCTGCTTGTGGGAGATTTAGATCCCCCCCCCCCCCCCTCTACGGGATTTTCTTCTAACCATCGGACGGCTGCTTGCACAATCCGCACTCGCTCCTCAGTAGTAAAGAGAGTGGACAGGAGCTGGCGACAATCGGCCCAGGTAGGCTGATGAGTTTGCATTATACTAGACATTAATTCTGTCAACTCCTGGGGTTTTTCCGTATAGGATGCATAATGCGTTTTCCACTTTAATAAATCAGTAGTGGAAAAAGGTACACAGACTAGACTGGCTGGTCCTGGTGCCATCTGGCCTTGTTCATTTAGGATAGGTACACCAGGCACTTGACGCAATGGCATTAGGCGCCCTGCTTTCTCCTTCTTCTTCGGGGTTATACTTCTTAAATCATACGGCTCCCGGGTATAAGCTTCCTTGGTTGGTGACCCTGAACTGGCAGGAGAGCCTCCGCTTTCCATCTCGTCGGAGGACCCTGGTTCCCCTGACGTCCTTGGGCCAGACTCGAGGCTATCACTCGGGGAAATGGGCTTCTTTTGCTGCTGCTGCAGCGGTTATTGCTGAGGTACCTCATCAGGTTCCGCCTCAGGTAGCGGAGCTGGGGGAACTAACCTATGTGGGTGCTGGGGTAAACGGGCCAGGATTTCTGGGGACTCTGGGGCAGAATACACAGGTGGCTGCTTCTTCTCCACCTTTCGGGTCCCCCTAGTGGTTGCTACCAATATTCTACACTGGTCCTCATAGCAGCGCTTCATCCATGAGGGCTGCCTCTCACAAGCACTTAACCAGGAATCTATGTAGGGGAACTGATCAGGGTGCACTTTTTGTACAAGCTGATGAATACGTGAAACTATTACTACATCAAAGGTGCCCCCACGGGGCCATGAAGTAGCTAACACAGGCCACTCCCTATCACATAATACTCTTAATCTAGACGGAGACAATTTTATGCTGTAGTCTCCTGAAAATCCTTTACGGAAATTTGTGATCATACATTCCAGCGGAGTTTGTGTGGACTCCGTCCCTCCCATAATCGTAATGGCGTACACGTAATGACGTACAAGACGACAAACAATAAGGGTAGGTAGTATGGCTGTAGGTAAGGGGTCTGTACAGCCCACAAAACACTGAGGGGAACAAACACCACACGCTTCCTCCTTTTCGCGACCTGGGCGCGGTTGCCCGGCCAGGAACTGCGCTACTCAGGAGTCCGCTCTCGCTTGGTCTCTGTCTCAAGACCTCTCATTCACACAAAAAAATCATACCAGCACAAGAAATCATTTTTCAAATTGCCCAAGGTTTTCTGACTGACTATTCCCAACCAAAGGGTCGGTGGCTTCGGCGTCTGCTAACCCTTATGCGGAGCGTACTAGGACCGTCCTTGAGAAGTGATCAAGCTCTCTTGTCTCGCGCACTCATGCGAGATTTTCCCAGTTAGTCTGTACCAAATCAGTCTCGTGCACACATGCAAGACTCTGTTCCCCAGGCTTCACTGACTTTTAAACAAGAAAATGTCTACTCACCGGATCCGGTTCCCGATATCAAACCAGCTCTTGGGTTGGATCCTGGACTCCCCTCGGGTTCGGAGGTGTTGGCCGGCCGGACCCAGTGGCCTGCCGAGGCAAGGCGGAACCCTCTCCGATACAAAGGGATCGGCAGCACCTGCGGTTTCCCCTGCGGTCGGACAGACACGGTTCCGACCGGGCCAAACCTGGAGGCGAATTGCGTGGAGTATTCGCTTGACTACCATTCACTATCCGCACATTCCCGGCCAATGCACCAAGAATATGAAGTAGCGAAGTGCAGACAATGAATAAATCCAGGAGTCAATTTACAGGGTCCAAGCCAGTTTATTGTGCACAAGGCCCAGTTAGTCAAAGCTTCATAAAGGACTGAGCAACGTTCTTAAAGAGACATATTCATTTATACATTTCTTTCCAGTTTGATACATGCAAACTTTCTATTGGTTCCAACGCCCCCTGCACCAGAGATCCCTCCTGGGCCTAGCACCCAGCTCCCTCCTCTAGGACTGTTCTAACAATGGTGCAGTTTCTAGGTTTGGATACTTCTCTACTGCAAGGTCGTCCCTGGCTCTAGGAATGCAAGTATTGAAACATTTCTATTTTCACAGCACAAGAGAATAATGAAAGATTTATGCATTCATGAAAACTTCTTATTAAGCAGTTTAAACAGTTTTCTCAAACTTTTACAGACTTTGGTTCTTTACTGAGATGGGGGTTGGAATCGGGGCCTAACTTACAGGCCTTTCACATTTGCAGACTATTATAGGCCATATCCTGCCACAATAAAGTGGTTGCCACGACTGAGTGACTTCTTCTGGCAGAAGAGTTTCATCAAGGGGTCTAATCTAATCTTGGAGGTGACATCCTCTTCTAACTCTTGGCCCATTAGGAAGATTGTCACCCAGGTGCGAAAAAATTGCAAAAGCAGAAGAAAACAGTTAAGTAGAAATGATGTATATTTTTGTTTTACTTTTAGTTGTATATAGTGCTAGATCCATGCTGATTGTTCTGGCCAGTGATGTCTAGGTGAGGGAAGATTTCTCCATCCATTTTGGTTTTATTGTTTTTGGTATGTTTTTCACTGTCATATTATGTTATGATTTTATCTTGTTTACCATTTCACGTGATTCTTTTGTTGTTTGAGAAGGCAGTCTATAAAATTTTAAATAAAATACTTTATAGGAGTGAGTCTTTCAAATATGAATCCTTCTTATGATTAAGGATTGGTACTCCCACGAAACTAATGTGGGCCTAGTGGTTGGGGCAAGTTACCTCAGGCCAGAAGACAGCAACCTTGGGCTGTAAGGACTGAGGTTTCTAGTCCCACAGGTGCTCCTTGTGGTCTTGGGCAAGCCACTTAACCCTCTATTGCCCATGTTCCCTGTAAGTATTAGTGTATGTGTCTCATATCCCCTTGTGTTAAATGTATCCCCCAATTGTGTGACCACTTTGATTGAAGGATAAGGTGGTATACAAAACTGTTTAAAAAAAATGTGCTAAAAACAGATTCTCATATAATACGAGGAACCTAAAAAAAAAAGTATTTTATTTAAACATCACTGGTTGACAGATATAGATCCCATTAGTGTACATTGTATAGTAATATCTAAGCATCTAGCTAATTCTGGAGATAATACTATATAATGTAACAAGCAGGAATGCAGTCTTCAAATAAGGATGAATATCACTTACGGATCCCGTGCAGGAACGCTCCCTAGCATCTAATAGGAAAGACTTTGGGAGCACTCCACTGCTCCTATGTGTTTGCCTTCCCGTCTTCCCAACTCCTCTCCTCAGCAGTTTGTTTTCCATGGAGCCAGCAGGAGGTACAATCCTGTCAGTGTTGAATAACTTCCTCTTTTTTTGGAACATTATGCTTCTGTCTTCCCGTCACCACCAGTTCCATCGATTCCGACACAAGCCCCTATAATTCTTTTATTTTTATTTCCATAAATTTTTCTCTACATTTTTACATGGATTTCACTGCTAAACTAGGCCTCTAGGCCTCCATAGCCTTTTCTTTAACACTGAAGACAACTATTGAAAGCATGAAAAAGCCAACTAGTGGCTTCAAACAATGTACTATGTGTGCCGGTACCATATCAGTCACTGATAAACATGACTGGTGTCTCATGTTTGGCTCTGACCATCAAACCAAATCTCGTCCTTTGTGTCAACAAATGACAAAGAGAGGCCTAAAGAATCGAGCCAACAAGTACGGATCGTTGTTCACCTCGGACTCTGTTTCAGTATCTTCCATTTCATCGAGAGCATTGATTTCCTTGCATGGTCTCAGGTATCATCGAATTCTCTGGCCGCTCCCAGGTCATCGGCATCGAAGACTGATACAGACATCAAAGAGAAGTCCCAGCATCATGACTCGCCTAGGGGTGCTTCTGATGCAGACCGGCCAGACAAACAGCTCCGGCAGGAGGATCTGTCCTCCAAAGCACAAGAAGTGCTCTGGAATGCTCCTGAGGAATCGACCTCTGGAGAGCTACTGGTTCCATGTTCTGGGACGGTGTCTCAGAGTCATGTAATATGCTGTAATATACCTGTATATGTATGTATATAGTTACCCTGTTACAAATCCCCACGTTATATTGTAAATCCAGTGCAGACCTCCTGCCCTGGACAGTTGTGTTTGATGTAAACCGCATTGATGCAGAAGAGCACGGTATATAAGAAAGTTAAATAAATAAATAAATAAATAAATAAAATGTAGGTGATTCCACCCAGACATTGTCCATCTCCCTGGATCCCAGTGCATGCTGGCTCTCAAGATGAGTTTGGCCGCACTCTGGGCAGCCTCGGTACCAATAACATCGAGAGCTCCAGGAGTTCAGGCATCTACACCAAGTATACTGCCATTAGTATCTGCCCCGATGTTGTCTCTTGAACCAATATCATCAGAACCCCTGAGGCCAATATTTGAGTTGGAACCAACCCCTGATACTCAGCAGTCTGAAACTGCCATGGCTGTTGATTCCAATACCTCCGAACATTGGTATTGGCATCGATCCTCGATGTCCAAGAAGCATCAAGGTCAGACCAAAGACCGCTGATACTTCGACTTCTTGCCAAACTCTGATCCCAGTTCTTCAGAATCTGATGAAGATTTGCTCGATTCCCAAGAACTCCCAGACAACCTTTTGGACACTTCGCCACCTCAGGAACAGAGTCTGTCCCCACCAGAGGATATGTCGTTTCAGGAATTCATATGTGACATGACAACGGGACTTTACATCACTGTAGCCTCATAAAAGGAACTGAGGGCAGAGAAATTGGAGATACTCCAGTACCCTCCCACGCCCAAGGAGGCAGCAACCTTAGCGGTGTATTGTATCCTGCAGGAGCTTATGCTCCGCGTGTGGAAGGCTCTGCTCACGGTTCCGCCTGTCAGCAAGAGACTCAATGCCAAGTACCAAGTACCCAGGATGCCCAGAATTCCAAAAATCTCAGCTCCCTCACTGAATAAAGAGCTCAAAGAGTCCATGCCTCTGGGCAGGGACTCGAGAATACTCGATGCCTTTGGGTGTCAATGCTTCCAAGCTTGCATGTTAGCCTCCAGAATAAACTCGTACATACTGTACATGGGTATGTTTCTGAAGGATGTCACCAGAGATCTGTAGACTTTCACCCCCCTGCTTCCTGAAGATTAGCAGAGTGCATTCCAGATACTCATCAAGTAGGGCCAAAATGCTTCCAAGTTTCTTACCAGAGGCTCTTTTGATGCTTTCGAATCAACAAGCAGAGCTTTAGCAGTCTGCATTGGGGCTCACAGAATGGCCTGGTTACAGTCATCAGATCTCAAGCAATGGGTCCAGGATAAACTGGTCAATATCCCATGTACTGGAGAAAACCTTTTTGATAATGATTGGGGAGGAGTGGTCTAGTGGTTAGGGCAAGGTACTTCAGGCCGGAGGTTCAAGTCCCACCTGGGGACAGCAATCTCAGGCCAGAGGGACTGGGATTTCTAGTCCTACAGGCACTCCTTGTGGTCTTGGGCAAGCCACTTAACCCTCCATTGCCCATGTTCCCTGTAAGTATTAGCGTATGTGTCTCATATCCCCTCGTGTTAAATGTATCCCCCAATTGACCGCTTTGACCCAGTGAAAAGCGGGATATAAATACAGCTAAATAAATAAATAAAAGATTGGAGGGAAAAAAGCATGAGAGATTGAGACAGATGATCTCACCCTAAAATGCCTGTCCAGGAAGCCAGCTGACCCATCCAAGAGGAAGACTCTTCCCAAGAAGTCTTTCTATTCTAAAAAGAAAAGATACTATCCTCCTTAGCCACCTTCAGCTGCTTTACAGCCTCAGCAGAGGCAGTAGGGCCTTCGCCAACCAAGGACGTCTAAGGCTCCTAAGCCTAAACCCATTGCACAAGCACAACCTGCACCTAGTTTTTGACTTTTTCCTAGAGAGTGTTGCCAGTCTGCCCCTGGAGGGCCCCCAGTCCCTCCACATAGCAGGCAGACTTTGTCACTATACCCACAGGTGGCACCTCATAACATCAGAGCAGTGGACACTCCAGATTGTCCAAAGGGGTCATCAGATTCACTTCAAAACCTTACCCCACACTAGCTTCACAGAGGATTGTCACACAACCCCTTCAAAGCACTCTTTCAAAAGAAGTGGTGACCACCCAGTTGTCCTAGGGTGCCATAGAAAGAGTTGCTTCTTCTCTCCCTATTTTCTCATTCCAAAGAAAACGGGAAGATTCAGGCCCACCTTGGATTTCAGAGACCTAAACAAGTTCATGGTCCAAGAAAAATTCAAAATGATTTCCCTAGGAACTCTTCTACCATACCTCCAGGCACAATTGACTTTGTTCTCTAAACCTAAAATAGGTGTACACACATTTACTGATACATACCTTGCACAGACAGTATCTATGCTTCATGTTTCAAGGAAACCATTATCAATACTGGGTTCTCCCCTTCAGTCTAGCCTCTGCCCCAAGGGTCTTCACCAAATGCATGGCAGAAGTCGCTACCTACCTGTGTACCTTAAGGGTATTTATCTTCCCTTACTTAGACGACTGGCTGATCAGGGTAGAGTCCCTTCATCGCACCATCAAGGTGCTCCAAAACCTAGTCTTTGTCATAAACTTCCCAAAGTCTCACCTTGCTCTGACCCAATAACTGGAGTTCATCGGAGTGCTCTTAAACACTCAGTAGGCCCAAGCTTTCCTCCCACAGATCGCTGTGCCTCCTTCATCGATCTGGCAAGAGGGGATACAAGAGGAAAGCTGAGTATCAGCTTGAGAGATGCTCCAACTACTAGGACACATGGCCTCCACAGTCCTTCGTCCCCTACTCTCGATTACACATACGAGCAGCTCAGTGGACTCTGTCCTAATGGATGAAAGCAAAGGGGCTTCTCAGAGACAAGATCCGCTTCACTCCTCAACTGATCAAGTCCCTTCAGTGGTGGTGTTCCCCAAAAAACCTACTCATTGGGGCATTTTTTCAGATTCCTCCTCCTTGATGCACCCTGACAACGGATGCTTCCAAGCTGGGTTGGGGCCGCATCTGAATGACCTCATTATATTGACTGTGGACACAACAGAAATATGCCCTGCAGATCAGCCTACTAGAACTACAGGCACTGACAAATGCTCTTTGGGTTTTTCAACCCTAACTTTCAGGGCAGCCTGTTCTAATCAGGACAGACAACCAGGTTACCATGTTTTACCTAAACAGACAGGGGGGAACGGGGTCCCATCCCTTCTGCAAGGAAGCAATTCGCCTATGGTCCTTTGCCATCTCACACCACATTCACTGAGCGGTGTACCTTCCAGGCAAACGTGATGTCCTTGCGGACAAGTTAAGCCGTATACTTCATCCATACAAATAGACCTTGCATCAGAGGATGGCTGCTCGAATTTTCCAGTTGTGGGGAACCCCACTCAGATCCTTTTGCCACACCACAAAACACCCAGCTTCAACACTTCTGCTCCATGGTTCCATCACTGTACAGACAGGCCCTGGAGACCTTCCTTCTCCACTCGGGACAGGGACTGCTTTATGCATTCCTTCCCATCCCCTTGATATCAAAGACGCTGTTCAAACTACAGGATGACGGGGCTCCATGATTCTCATAGTCCCCTTTTGGCCCCATCAACTATCATTTGCTCTGCTTCTTTGCCTTACACAGATTCAGCCTCTCAGCCTGGGATGTGTGCTTGATTTCCTCTCTCAGGACCATGGGATGTTCCTCCATACAATGGCTGCTGAAAGGTTAGTACTCACCGACCTCGACCTACCACAGGCCGTCAAGGATGTCCTAGCAATTTGTAAGGATTCCACTAGACTATCTTATGGATTCAAATGGCATAGGTTCACCCTCTGGTGCTCTCCAAAGGACACTGACCCTTTTTCTTGTCTGATGGAGTTGCTTTTACAATATCTCCTCCACTTATCCTTGACAGGTCTTAAAACCTAACTCGGTGAGAGTTCATCTTAGTGCTATTGTAGCTTTTCACAGACCAGTGAACAGACAGCCTATCTACTCACATCCCATAAGAGCACACGTCATTGGGATCTCCTGCTGTCCAAGCCACGCTTTAAACCACCATTGGTGACCTAGGATCTGAATGTGGTTCTTGCGCAACTCCTACAGCCACCTTTCGAACTTTTAGCCACCACTTCACTGGTTTCTATTTTGGAAGGTCATCTTCCTTGCCCTCACTTCAGTTCACCGCATCAGTGAGCTGCAAGCTCTAGTGGTGAATCCCCCATATACTCTGTTCCACCATGACAAGGTGGTGCTCATCCCTCCACCAAGGTGGTTTCCTCTTTCCATCCAATAGGTAATCCTCCCAATTTTCTTCCCTAGACCATATGTGTCTCGGGCTGAAGCAGCATTACAAACCTTAGACTGCAAGCGAGCGCTGACTTACTACTTGGATAGAACTAAGGATCAAGGGCAATCCTCTCAATTATTCATTTCCTTTTATGCTAGTCACCTAGGTCTACCGAGGACGAAACGTACTCTATCCACATGGATAGCAGATTGCATTTCTTTCGCTTATGCATAGGCAGGACTCTCTTTGGATGTTCATGTCACTGCTCACAGTATGCGGACTATGGCATCCTCAGTAGCCAATCTATGTTCACTATCCATTGACGAGATCTGTCGGGCAGCTACCTTTTCCTCCATTTATACCTTTGCTGTACACTGCTGTCTGGACAGAGACTCCCGGCAGGATGCTGTCTTTGGCCAAGCTGTACTCCAGCATCTTTTTGGGACTTAAACTCAGCTCCTACCCTCTGTCCCAGACTTCTACAAGATACCAGACTATCAAGGGGCGGGGAGAACCTCCTCCTGGAATAGAATCCAATGGCCCATAACTCTTCTAGACTCTTTGGCTACAGGTTTTTTACCTCAGGGATCTTGCTGCTCCCCCCCCCCCCCCATACCAGCGTAGTGCCTGGGAGCTAGTGAGTCTCATATTTGAAGACTGCATTCATGCTTGTTCCTGGAGATAGTGTAGTTACTCACCTTTATCAGGTGATCTCCGAGAACAGCAGGAATCGGTTATCACAACCCTCCCGCCTCCCTTAAGAGTTATAGGGTTCCTTTTATTCTCCAGGAACAAGCAGAAAGTCAGTCCTCACATATGGGTGATGTCAGCAACGATGGAGCCTGCGCGGAGGAATTCCCCAGCTTTCAAAGAAAGCCTTTGGGATTGCTGCCACGCATGCATGATCCTCTTCCTGCCCAAAGATGCCATCTTGCTCAGTCTCCCTTTTTCCGCGGAGCCCTTTGGACGCACATCCTCGTCCCTCAGAAAAAGTGTTTCGTTTTCGGCTTCTGACCGTGTTTTTTTCCGGTTGCATCGATCCTCTTCCTCTGCTCTTCCTTTTTTCTCGAGCGAGGGGATATCCTTTCCTTAGGTTTTTTCCCTGTTGCGGGCTTTGAACACTTTTTTCTTCCTAACTGCTAGCCGCAGAGGTCTTCGACCTAGCTGGGGTCCTTTTTGCCCCCATGGCCACCGTTTTTAAAAAATGCAACAGATGCTCCAAAACCATGTCGCTCACGGACACCCATGACTGTTGTCTTCGGTGTCTTGGGGCCGACCATGACCTGGAGCTCGGCTCTCTTTGCAAGAAAATGTCCTCTAAAGCCCTGCTCAGTCGTAAGTAGAAGTCCGATGACGTTTTCAGGAAGGTGGCCCCAGAATCCTCAGCAGCACCCTCTGTCGTCCCTCTGCTGGTGAGATCCCCCGCTTTGGTTCCGCGTTCTCGGCGGCACTCCGACCAGGGGTCCCCTAAAGTGGAGTGGCGTAAGAAGAAGACCTCTAAGTCGCTGTCAGGGGCTCCGGATAAGCGCGAGTACTCCCGCGCTCGGTTGCTCAGCCCCCCTCGGTGTTCCCGAGAGTCGGACAAGGAGCAGCCTTGAGAGGTACCTTGTACAGATACAGAGGCGTCCGGCGATGGTGTTTGGTCTCCTGAGGGTTGTCCCAGTGAGGACCCCCCCTCTCCTCCTTCACGCCAGACCCGGTTGCCCTGGTGTTAACGTTGCAAGATCCCATGTCCGCGTGGGAGTCTCGAATGCTGGCAATGGAGCACAACATTTCTGCCTTCTTAGCTGCCCAGCAGGTGCTCATGCCCAGCACGGCTGGCCTGGCCTTAAGACCGAGGTTCCCTCGAGAGAGACACAAAACCCGCCCTGGAAACCCCCGAGAGCCACGGGCCTCGTGAGAGTCCTCGGCGTCTGTCTCACTCGCCTTCCCAGTCCTCGGGAGCGTGATCCTCCAGGGCCTCTGGCTCCAAGCAGACCTCGGCCTCTGGATGGGGCGACCTGCCCAAGTTGGACTCCTCCAGGGACCTCTCGAGCTGGGAGTCAGATGGGGATGCTTCCCTGGAGACCCGTGCCCATAAGCACCTCCTTTCAGACACATCACCGCCCGCCTGTCAGAGGCACTCGCCGCCCGAGGACACATCGTTCCTGGCGTTTGTGCAGGCCCTGGCACGGGCCCTCAGCCTGGCTATGCAGACTGAAGAGGAACTGCGGGCCGATGAGCTCTATATTCTACAGTATGAGTCCCCGCCTCAGGAGTCTCTTACTGTCCTGGTTCCCCCTTTCTTGTCGAGGCTACTCCTCCGCATGTGGGAGACCCCTGCTTTGGTCCCCATTGTGAGTAAGGGCCTCAACGCCATGTATAGGGTCCAGCGTGGCCCCGGGTTTGGAAAACCCAGCTTCCGCACACTTCCATGGTTGTGGAATCGGTGATGTGAAAGCAAAAAAGCCCGGTCTCACACTTCAGTACCCACAGATAGGGAATCAAGAGCTCTTGACGCCTTGGAGCGTAAGGCCTATCAGGGTTCCATGCTCGCTTGCCATATCCAGGCATACCAACTGTATATGGGCATGTTCCTGCGTGATCTTGCTAAGGAGCTCGGTGGCTTCTCCGCGGGCCTCGGAGGCGAACCCCTCCTAAGATTCCAGATCATCCTGAAATCCGTCGCAGAGTGTTCAAAATACCTCTCCCATGTCGCTTATGACAGATTTGAGTCTTCCGCCCAGATGGCGGCGGCCAGCATCGGGGCCCGATGCCAGACATGACTCCAGTCTTTGGACTTGGAGCAATGGGTCCAAGAGAAGCTCCTGGATGTCCCTTGCTATAGCGAGCAATTGTTTGGTAAACCGATGGAGGATAAAACCGCTGAGATAGAAATGGAGTTCGTGCTCAAATTCGTCTCTCATGCAAAACCTCCTCCATCCCTAGGAAGAAGCAGCAGACCAAGAAGCTGTTCTTCCAAAGGAAGGGGCTTCCTTACCGGGGTTACCCGCCTTTGCCGCCTACCTCTGCGCTGACCCCCCAGCACGCAGGGGAAGGGAGGTGCACATGGCCACCGCAAGCCTAAAGGGCCTAAGGCCCAACCCCCGGCGCCACCCCAGCCAGCACAGGGGTTTTGACGCCGTCTGCATAGCCTCTTGCCCCCCCGGCAGCTCCTCCGCCGATGGGATGCCTGTCCCTGTTTTCCCCAGAGTGGGCGTCGGTCACATCAGACAACTGGGTCCTCTGCCTGGACAGGCACCCTCGTCCTTTCTCCCCAGCGGAGCCTGCTTGGCTTCTCATGCACCAGACCTTCTTGCAGTGGGAACTGTCCAACCTCCTCGCTCAACAGGCGGTTGAGAAGGTACCGCGGCAGCTTCAGTGTCGGGGGTTCTACTCCTGCTACTTTCTTGTCCCAAAAAAGACAGAGGGCCTGCGCGCCCCATCCTTGACTTTAGAAACCTCAACCAATTCCTGCTGTGGGAGAAGTTCAAAATGTTATCGCTTGGTGCCTTGCTGCCCTTCCTTCAGCAGGGCGATTGACTATGCTTCTTGGACCTCAAGGATGTTTACGCCCATATCCTGGTTCACCTGCAGCACAGGCAGTATCTGTGCTTCAGGTTGCAGGGAGAACACTACCAGTACAATATGCTCCCCTTCGGGCTCGTGTCCGCACCGCGGGTCTTCACAAAGTGCCTCTCCGCAGCCACCGCCTCCTTCAGGCAGCAGGCATACCCGTCTTCCCCTACCTTGATGACTGGCTCATCACGGGGTCCTCGATTGGCGAAGCCCGCCTGGCAGTATCATGCACGATCCTTCTCCTCGAGTGCCTTGGCTTCTTGGTCAACTACTCCAAGTCCCCTCTTGAGCTGGTGAAGACTCTGGCGTTCATCGCTGCATGCCTCGACATGGTGCAGGCGACTGCCTGCCTTCCTTCTCACGGACCGAGCAGACCACCTTCGGGCTATGGCGTCCCAGGTCCAAAAACAGGGCTTGGGTTACGGTGCAGGCCATGCTGCGCTCCTCTGACACATGGCCTCCACCGTCCATGTCGTCTCTCACGCCCGCATGCACATGCGGACAGCCCAGTAGTGCCTCCGGGACACAGTGGAGCCAAGACTCTGGCTGTCTCAGGGACCCTATCTGGGTCTCCTGCAGTCTCCATGACTCCAGGAGTTGGAGGCAGGACCCCCGAAGTCTCCTTTGGGGAATGCCCTTCCAGACCCTGCTGCATGAGCTCTTCTTAGCGACGTATGCTTCCCTGCTGGGGTGGGGAGCCCACTGCGGTGCATTGTGCACCCAGGGGCAGTGGTCACCTGAGGAGTCTCGGCAGCAGATCAACCTGCTCAAGCTTCAGGAAGTCCGATGGGCCCTGCGGGCCTTCAAGGGCTATCTGAGGGGGAAGTCAGTGCTTGTCCAGACCGACAACAGGGTAAACATGATTTACATCAACAAGGAGGGGGGAATGTGATCATGCCTTCTCTGCCGAGAAGTGATCCTCCTCTGTTCCTTTGCGTCTCGCCGAGGGATAACCCTGCGGGTGGTCTACCTCCAAGGCCAAGACAGGCTCAGCAGGATCCTATGTCCACACAAGTGGCGCTTGGATCTGGAGATCGCCGGTATCTTATTCCATCAGTGGGGGACCCCATCCATGGACCTGCTTGCCAGGCCGGCGAATGCGCAGCTTCCCCGCTTCTGCGGCCCTGTTCCACACACAAACAGGGTGGCTCCGGATGCGTTCCTCTTGAGCTGGACCTCCGGCCTTCTTTACGCGTTCCCTCCCACTCCTCTAATTGTGAAGACCCTCCACAAAGCTCAGCGGAACCAAGCTTCAGTGATTCTCGTGTCCCCCTCGTGGCCTCGACAGCCTTGGTTCCCGCTTCTACTTCAGCTCATGTCCGAGCCTCCAGTCCCCCTGGGCTGCTCCCCGACCTGTTGACGCAGGAGGAGGGTCGGGTGTTCCACCTGAACCTGGCATCACTGTCCCTTGCAGCCTGGCGGCTGAACGGGTCGTCTTAGCTCCTCTGCGTCTCCCGGAGGATGTTGAAGAGGTCCTCCTCGCATCGAGGAAGGACTCAACAAGACGGGCGTACGCCTTCTAGTGGCGGCATTTTTCGACTTGGTGCTCCGAACTCCAGATCAACCCATTCTCCTGTTCTCTACCCAGTGGATCCTCCAGAACCACCTCCAACTCTCGAGGTCCGGGCTGAAATCCAATTCAGTCAGGGTACACCTGAATACCATTTCGGAAAATCACCTCCCCATCGAGGGAAAACCCCTCTCGGGGCAACCCTTGATCTCTCGCTTTATGCAAGGTCTTTTGCTTTCCAAGCCTCCCATCCGGCCTCCGCCAGCGGAGTGGGACCTCAATGTGGTACTGATGCAGCTCACGCGAGCGCCCTTCGAGCTGATGGTGACATGCTCGCTTCGGCATCTCTCCTGGAAAGTGGTCTTCGTAGTGGCTCTGCCCTGGCTCGCCGAGTCAGTGAACTTCAGGCCCTCATGGCTGAGGCCCCTTACACCAGGTTTTACAGGAATAGGGTGGTCCTCTGCATCCATCCCAAGTTCCTACCGAAAGTGGTCTTGGATTTTCATATTAACTAGGAGATAGTCCTACCGACTTTCTTCCTGAGACCCCCATGCTGACCAGGTGTCGGCGGTACTACACATTCTTGACTGCAAGAAGGCTCTTGCCTTCTACCTGCAGCATACCCAAGGTCATGGCAAGTACGATCGGCTATTCTCACTAATTGCACCTTCTCCATCTGGGTGGCGGACTCCATCAGCTTTGCCCAAGCAAAAGCGGGCGCACCGCTGGGTCGGCGGGTCACTGCACGGCGTCCAAGCTTAAGGCAGCTTTGGTGGCTTTGCTGCGCTCAGTGCCTCTATCAGACATCTGCCGAGTGGGAACCTGGTCTTCTGCAAACACTTTCGCTGCCCACTACTGCCTGGAGAGGGAGTCCTGCTGAGACAGCGCCTTCGGCCAGGCTGTACTCCATAATCTGTTTGGGCTATAAGAAACTCCTGCCCTCTGACCCTTCTTTGACTGCTACGGAGAGCTTTACCCCGGAGACCTGAAGACTCGGGCTCCTCCGGGCATCGACATTTGCTCATGGCCTCGCGGAGGTGTTTTTGGGTTACAGGCTCGGTAGCCTGTAGCTGGGGAGTCCCATAAGTGAGGACTGTCTTCCTGCTTGTTCCTGGAGAAAGCATAGTTACTCACCTGTAACAGGTGTTCTCCAGGGACAGCAGGAATCAGTCCTCACTATCATAAGAACATAAGATATGCCATACTGGGTCAGACCAAGGTCCATCAAGCCCAGTATCCTGTTTCCAACAGTGGCCAGTCTAGGTCATACGTACCTAGCAGTATCCCCAAAAGACACGGGTTCCACAGTGCTTGTATTGGATCTAGCATTGATATCCTAGGTCCCTTTTTAATAATGGTTTATGGACCTTTCCTCCAGGAACTTGTCCAAACCTTTTTTAAACCCAGCTACACTAACAGCTCTTACTACATCCTCCGGTAACAAATTCCAGAGTTTGATTACACGTTGAGTGAAAAAAATATTTTCTCTTACTTGTCTTAAATAGTTTACCCTGTAGCTTCATTACATGTCCCCTAGTCTTTCTATGTTCTGATAGCGTTAGCAATCGATCTACGTTTACCCGTTCCACTCCATTCATTAATTTATAGACCTCTGTCATATCTCCCCTCAGCCGTCTCTTTTCCAGGTTGAAGAGCCCTAACCTTTGTAGCCTCTTTTCATAGGAGTAGCCTTCCATCCCCTTTACTATTTTGGTGGCTCTTCTCTGTACCTTTTCTAATAACGCTATATCCTTTTTAAGGTACGGTGACCAGAATTGCACACAATATTCAAGGTGCAGTCGTACCATGGAACGATACAGAGGCATTATTTATTTATTTAATTAATTTATTTATTTAACCAATTTTATATACCGTCTTTCTACAAATCAAGACGGTTTACATTAAACATTTAAAATAGAGTGTGTCCACTGTTTACATAGAACAAGTAACAAATATAAATAAAATAACAATGAACTAATTATAAGAATAAAAAACAACTATTTACAAAGATATTTACCTAGATATCAGTTGTCAGTATGAGGTTTAGAAGGGGTAGGCGCTGGAGGGATGCAGATGAAGGTTAGTACTAAGGTGGAAGGGAAAAATGTTCCTGAAAAAGGAGGGTTTTTAAGTTCTTTCGGAACTCAAGGTGAGTTCTAGAGTTCCGCAGCTCATGGGGAAGGGAGTTCCATAGGGTAGGAGCATAAAGAGAAAAAGTCCTGTTACAAGTAAATTGTTTACTATATCTTATGGTTGTTGGGATAGAGATGAGGTTTTTGGTAATAGTACGGCGGGTTCTAGAGCTTGCAGAGAGGGGAGTGAGAGGGGAAAGCCAAGGAGCTGATTCGTTGGAGATGATTTTATGTATAAGGGTAAGGACTTTGAACTTAATCCTACAGTAGATGGGGAGCCAGTGGAGGTCATATAGGGCTGGTGTAATGTGTGATCGCCTGGGAGTGCTGGTTATGAGTCGAGCAATCGTGTTCTGGGCAAGTTGGGGTGGTTGTATAGCATTCTTGGGCAGGCCATGATAGATTAGGTTGCAGTAATCAAGAGAGGGGGTTTTGAGGGCTTGACAGACAGATCGAAAGGAAGTGGGGCTTAAGAGGGGTTTGAGGTTCCGGAGGGTACGTAGCTTGGCATATATTGTATTAGTAGTTCTTTTTATTTGATTAGTGAAGGAGAGGTTCTGATCGAGGATAATGCCAAGATACTTCACCTGGTTTTTTATAGTAAGGGTGAAATCTCCAATAGTGATGGTTGGAGAGGGGGTGTATGAGGTAGCGGAGAACACCTGTAGCACTTCAGTCTTAGCTTGATTTATTAGAAGCTTATTATAATATCCTTTGTTTTATTTTCCATTCCTTTCCTTATGATACCTAGCATTCTATTTGCTTTCTTGGCTGCCCGCTGCACACTGGGCAGAGGGTTTTAGCATGTTATCCACGATGACTCCTAAATCTTTTTCCTGGGTGGTGGTTCCCAATGTGGAACCTTGCATCGTGTAACCATAGTGTGGGTTCTTTCCTAGGTCCATAACTTTGCACTTGTCCACATTAAATTTCATCTGCCATTTGGATGCCAAGTCTTCCAGTTTATCCAGATCTTCCTGCAGTTTTCCACAGTCCTCTTGGGGTTTAACAACTTTAAACAGTTTTGTGTCGTCTGCAAATTTGATAACCTCACTAGTGATTCCCTTTTCCAGGTCATATATGAATATGTCAAAAAGTAGCGGACCCAGTACAGATTCCTGGGGTACTCCACTATTCACCTTTTTCCATTGGGAAAATTGGCCATTTAGCCCTACCCTCTGCTTTCTGTCTTTTAACCAGTTCCTGATCCACAATAGTACACTGCCTCCTATCCCATGACTTTTTAGTTTTGCCAAAAGTCTCTGATGAGGGACCTTGTCAAAGGCTTTCTGAAAGTCCAGATACACTACATCAACTGACTCACCTTTGTCTACCTGTTTATTCACACCTTCAAAAAAACATATCAGATTAGTAAGACAAGATCTTCCTTGTCTAAAGCCATGTTGGCTGTCTCCCATTAGGCCATGACTATCTACATGCTGTGTAATTTTGTTTTTTATGATGGTTTCTACCATTTTCCCCGATACTGACGTCAGGCTCACCGGTCTGTAATTTCCTGGATCACCCCTGGAACCCTTTTTAAAAATTGGCGTTACATTGGCGATCCTCCAATCTTCAGGTATTACAAATGATTTTAATGAACGTTCACAGATTACTAATAGCAGGTCTGCAATCTCACATTTCAGTTCTTTCAACACTCCTGGATGTATACCATCCGGTCCAGGTGATTTGCTACTATTCAGTTTATCAAATAGTTGTAATACATCTTCCTGGTGTAGCGATATTTCTCTCAATTCCTCTGCAGTATCACCTTTAAATACCACTTCAGTCTTGGGTAACATCCCTACATCTTCCTCAGTAAAGACCAAAGCAAATAATTCATTCAGTCTCTCCGCTATAGCCTTGTCTCCTCTTACTGCCCCTTTTACCCCTCTATCATCTAATGGTCCAATTGACTCTCTCACAGGCCTTTTGCTACGAATGTACTTGAAAAAGTCTTTATTTCGTGTTTTTGCTTCCGTAGCAAGTTCCTTCTCAAATTCTCGCTTTGCCTGACTTATCAATGCTTTGCATTTAACTTGCCAGTGCTTGTGCTGTCTCCAGTTTTCGTCATTTGGCTCTTTTTTCCATTTCCTGAAAGATGCTTTTTTGGCAACAGCCTTTCTGACCTCACCTTTAAACCATGCTGGCAGTTTTTTGGACTTTCTTCCACTTTTCTTAATGCATGGAATACAGCTGGTCTGAGCTTCCAGGATAGTATTTTTAAACACCCCCCAAGCTTGATGTAAGTCTTTAACCTTTGCAACTGCTGCTTTTAGTTTTTTCTTAACTATATTCCTCATTTTATCATAGTCTCCCTTTCGAAAGTTATAAGGTAGTACTGTGGATTTCTTTACTATCCCTCCTCCACTAATTAAATCAAACATGATCATGCTATGATCACTATTGCCAAGTGGTCCCAACACCCTTATTTCTTGCACCAGATCTGGTGTTCTACTAAGGACTAGGTCCAATATGGCTTCCCCTCTGGTCGGTTCATGAACCAGCTGCTCCAAGAAGCAGTCATTTATTTCATCTAGAAACTTTATCTCCCTAGCATGTCCTGCCGTGACACTGACCCAGTCGATACCGGGCTAATTGAAATCACCCATTATTCGTACTCTGCTGTGACTTTTGTTAGCTTCCTTGATTTCTTTGAGCATTTCATCATCCATTTGTTCATTCTGGCCAGGCGGTCTATAGTACACCCCCACTGCCATCACCTTCCCCTTCATACATGGAATTTCAATCCATAGAGATTCTACAGCAAATTTTGTTTCCTGCAAAACTTTAATCCTTTCTGACTCATTGCCCTCTTTAACCTAGAGCGCAACCCCTCCACCAATTTGATCAGTTCTATCATTACGATATAGTTTGTATCCAGGTATCAGTGTCCCACTGGTTATCCTCCTTTCACCATGTCTCTGAGATTCCAATCATATCTAACCTCTTTTAGTGCTATATATTCTAACTCTCCCATCTTATTGTTTAGAGTTCTATCATTTGCATACAAGCATTTTAGAGACTGTATTTTATTAATATTAATCTGGCTGTTGGTAGGCATGGGTAATTTGAAATCTTTACGCTCTGTCTGCACCATACTGAAGGGCATTTGGGCTACTTTACTCTTTTTTGGAACCTCACTGCTTTTGGTAGTATCCCTCAAGGATACCTTCTTCCTAACCATGCGCTCTTGGGCGACTGTCAGCTTTCCCCTATTTTCTAGTTTAAAAGCTTCTGTATCTCCTTTTTTAAAGGTTAATGCCAGCAGTCTGGTTCCATCCTGGTTAAGGTGAAGCCCATCCCTTCGGAAGAGCCCCTCCTTTCCCCAGAATGTTCCCCAGTTCCTAACAAATCCAAACCCCTCATCCTTGCACCATTGTCTCATCCACGCATTGAGACTCCGGAGCTCTGCCTGCCTTTTGGGTCCTGCACGTGGAACAGGAAGCATTTCGGAGAACGCTACCCTGGAAGTTCTGGATTCCAACTTCCTACCTAAAAGCTTAAATTTAGCCTCCAGAACTTCCCTACCACATTTTCCTATGTCATTGGTACTGACATGTACCAAGACAGCAGACTCCTCCCCAGCACTATCTAAGATGCTATCTAGGCGGTGCATGAGGTCCGTTACCTTCGCACCAGGCAGGCATGTTACCAGGCGATCCTCACGTCCACCAGCCACCCATCTATCTACATGCCTAATGATGGAATCACCAACTATAACAGCTGTCCTAACCCACCCCTCATGGGCACATGGCCCTGGAGAAACGTCCTCGATGCGAGAGGGTTTTACATCACCTGGAGGACAGGTCCTAGTTACAGGATCACGTCCTACCACCCCAGGGTGATGCTCTCCTGTCACGTGATCTCTCTCCTCCATGGCAACAGGAATGCTGCCAGACTGGAGGTGGGACTTCAGGACTATATCCCTGTAGGTCTCGTCCATGTACTTCTCTGTCTGTCTTATGTCTTCCAGGTCTGCTACTCTAGCCTCTAGAGAACGGATTTGTTCCCTGAGAAACTATCCTCCCACCTCCCCTGAAGAGTTGCTATTTTTATCCTTCCTGTGCCATCTGCTTAGTAGGGCTCTAGCTAGGGGACCTGACTGAGCAAGATGACACCTTTGGGCGGGAAGATGACCACGCATGCTTGGCAGCAATCCTAAAGGCTTTCTTTGAAAGCTGGGAAATTGCTCTGCCCGGGTTCCGTTGGTGCCAACGTCACCCATAAGTGAGGACTGATTCCTGTTGTCCCGGGAGAATACCTGTTGCAGGTGAGTAACTACGCTTTTTACACTTCCTCTCAACTATAAACTCAACTGAAGAGAGGAGTTGGGAAGGCAGGCACAGAGGCGCAGTGGAGTGCTCCCAAAGGCTTTCCTATTGGTCGCTAGGGAGTGTTCTCGCGCAGGTTCCGTCGGTGATGTTTACCCATATGTGGATTCCTGCTATTCCCAGAGGAGTGGCTCAGTGGTTGGGACAGGTTACCTCAGGCTGGAGGGCCGGGGATTCAATTCCTGCATGGGACAAGCAACCTCAGGCTTGAGGGGCTGGGGTCTCTAGTCCCATGGCCACTCCTTGTGGCCTTGGGCAAGCCACTTAACCCTCCCTTGCCCTCAGGTACACTTCGATTGTGAGCCCTTCGGGGACAAGGGAATAAAAATACCTGTTAGTATACATGTAAACCGCTCTGATGCGCAAGTAATGGGCGGTCTATCAAGTGCCTAAACCATAAACCACATAAAAATGATTTATACATAACTATTGTTGGTATTTTAAACAGCTTAATATTTTTAATGAGGAGCAGTATGTCAAGTAAATAAATGGAAATTAAATTGAATTCCTTATCGTTCCTCCAGTTCAGTCCTCTACTTCTGGGTTGTCAATCTCCTCCTGCAGCTTGGAGACTGGTATGTCAAATTGATGACTTCACTGGATATAGCCTGCTGTAAACTCTCTCTCCTCCCAGTGTGACCAGTCTTCATGCAGCAGGAGGACTTGATGAGCCTTGTGGAGGGCTCTCTGGAGGACTTAATAAGGAGCTGTAGTATAGGCTTGGATTTGTAATTAGATTTTGTAATTGGCAGTTTGCTTGGTCTTTAAGACTGCCTTTAAAAAAAAAAAAAAAACCACAGTGTAGACCAGCGGCTCGGCGTTCTTGCTCCCTGGCCCTGCATTATGCCCATCTTTTGAGGGATACCGGCTGAGGACTTCGAGTTGTGTTCCCTTTGCGGTGGTCCAGAGGTTCTCTCCCCCCGGACTGTAAGGGGGAGAGCCCTTCTCACTGTCGGTATCCTTTCTTTGAAACGGAGCGCCTGCCTTGCCGGCTTAGCACTTGCAGTCGGTATCGGCAGTAGCGTTAAAGGACCGGTGCTGTTCCCGACAGTTTTTCTCCCCTCTGCTAGGGCTACTGAGCAGTGGTGGCTCGTTCCGGTAAGTGTTTTCACCGAGGCAGGGAGTCCTCATTAGCAGGAGCAGTGTTCACCAAGCGCTGGCGGGCCGCAGAGCATTTTGGCGCCCTTTTCGGCTGGCCAGCATCCTCGGCAGCCATTTTAAGTGGGGAGGTGAAACCGCGTGTAGCAGCGGGTCTCTTCTCTCTGCGTGCTGCTAAGCCGCGGGGAGTTCGTTTCTTTCATTTGTTTTCATTTGATTTCATTTGTTTTCATTTTTCTTTTTGTTTTGGTTTTTTTGCTTTGTTTTTCCTTATTCCTCGTTTTCGGGGTTTGCTGTGGGTCTCTTTCCCGGTTCTCTTTTAAAGTGGGAGGGAGACTTCCAGTGGCTCTGCGGTCAGAGGGGATAGGCTGGGAGGCACTTAGTTCAAGGCTTTGATAATTGCGGGCGCACACAAACACGAGAGAAGTAAGACACACTTGTGATACGTCCCTGGGGCAGTTGCTGCTTGACTTATGGCAGCAAGGGTTCTTTGCATTGTGTGTGGCACTAGACGGGGCACAGTGGCTGATACAGGGGTGTGCAGGGGCTGTGCAACCCTCTCGTCCACGGTGGAACAACAGATGGACGTTAAGGAGAGCCCAGCGTCGCAGGGAGCGCCCGTAGCGGTGAGGGTGGACTCCCCACGTTCGCTGGCGCACGGGCCGGTGGTAGAGGAGCTGGCGGGGCCCTCTGGCACTTCTCTGGCAGCGCAGGCGTCGGGTCTCGGGGATTTCAGCCCTGATTTTATTTTGTTGATGCACCAGGCCTTTTGTCTGCGGCGCCAGGGGAAGAGGTCAGGATCAGAAGTGCTAGCGGGTACCGTTCTGCTGGACCGCGGCTGGAGAGGTTAGCGAACAACCCGTTCCTAAGCGGGTGAGACTGCAGGATTCGCTGGAAGGCGAATGGCCTGAGATCCCAGACACAGATTGGGATCCCGAGGAGGGTCCACAGGATCTGGAGGAAGGAGAGATTCCGGAGCCCGAGGATCAGGCTAAAATTGTTAGTGTTCTGCAGGGAGGAGCTTCTGGCTTTGATCGCGGAGACGTTGCAGATGTTGAATCTGGCTATGCCGGCGGCGGCAGAGGATGAAGTTGAGGATCCCATCATTCAGGCGGTACGGCAAACGCAGGTGGTGTTTCCGGTCCATCGGGTGGTGGACAAGATGATTCAAGAAGAATGGGATCGGCCGGACACAGGTCTTCGTGGCATACGGACAATGAATAGACTCTATCCGCTGGCTGATAAGGATAAAGACAGATTTCCGGCGCCGCGGGTGGATGCGGTGGTGTCAGCAGTTACGAAAAAGACCACTATTCCGATGGAAGGTAGTGCGGCCTTAAAGGATACCCAGGACCGCAAGGTGGACGGTTTGTTGAAGCAGACTTTTGAAGCAGACTCCCTTTCTTTGCAGGCCTCCATCTGTGGAGCTTGGGTGGCCAGAGCATGTCTCCGATGGGTCCAGCGGCTGCGTCAGTCTTTGCACCTGGATCCCGAGGAGGTCAAGGAGTTGGATCGCTTAGAGTCTGGCGCGACCTATTTGTTGGATGTACATTACGATTTAATCAGGGCGCTGGCCAACAGCACGGCGTCGGTGGTGGCTGCCCGCTGATCGGTGTGGTTAAGGAACTGGGCGGCGGATGGGCCCTCTAAGTCTCGTCTCAGCAAGCTTCCCTTTAAAGGTGGCTTGCTCTTTGGAGAGGACTTGGATAAGTTGGTGAAGGATCTGGGAGAGACCAAGGCCGGCAGACTCCCAGAGGATAAGCTGAAACAGGGGAAGTCAGGGCAAGCCTTTCGGGGGCAGTTTCGAGACTTTCGTAGGTTTCGGTCAGCGAGAGTCGGGGGTTGCCAAAGGGGCAGGTTTCCGGCTCGCGCACAGGGGTTTCGCGGGTTCCGAGGAGCGAATAGAGTTTTCTCTTCGCCTCCCGCATCTGCAACCCGTAAATCGCAATGAAGCGCGGTGGGTCCCGGTGGAAGGGCCTCCCATAGGCGGGCGGCTTCGGGAGTTTCTTTCTGCTTGGACCCGCATCACATACAATCAGTGGGTGTTAGAGATTATCCAACAGGGATATTCCTTGGAGTTCGCTCGACCCGTCAGGGATTCCTTCATTCGGTCACCATGCCGAGGGCCCAGGAAGATCGCAGCGATTCGAGTTACCTTAGACCGGCTGCTCCAGCTGGGGGCGGTGGTCAAAGTACCGGAGGCCAAGTCCGGCGCTGGTCGGTACTCCATTTATTTCGTGGTGCCAAAGAAGGGCGGAACGCTGCGACCCATCTTAGATCTCAAGGCGGTAAATCGTTGCCTACGAGTTCCGCATTTTCGGATGGAGACTCTACGGTCCATTATAGTGGCGGTACGCCAGGGCGAGTTCTTAACATCTCTGGATCTGACAGAGGCATACTTGCACATACCCATTCGAGAGGCGCACCAAATGTTCCTGCGGTTCGCCCTGCCTTGGGGCCACTATCAGTTCCAAGCGTTGCCCTTTGTCCTAGCGACGGCGCCGCAAACCTTCACCAAGATTATGGTGGTGGTGGCGGCGGCGTTAAGCAGAGAAGGAATTCTCGTCCACCCTTATCTAGACGATTGGTTAATTCGGGCCATGTCCGAGGAGGAGAGTGTTCGGGTGACGGCCAGAGTGGTGCAGTTCTTGCAAGATCTGGGTTGGGTGGTCAAACCCACAAAGAGTCATTTGAAACCTTCCCAGGACCTCGAGTATCTCGGGGTACGCTTCGACACGAAGAAGGGACTGGTGTTTCTGCCAAACAGGAGGGCCGAAGCGTTGAGACAACTGGTTCGGCAGTTTTTGTCAGTCTCGGCACCGACGGCGTGGAACTATCTCCGGGTGCTGGGCACAATGGCGGCAACGTTGAAAGCAGTGCCGTGGGCAAAGGTCCATATGTGGCCTCTGCAACGGGCGCTTCTGCGCCGTTGGTCACATCAGGCCGATCCGCTGAGCAAGCGACTTCCATGTCCGATGGAGGTCAGGCGATCGCTTTGTTGGTGGTTGCGCAGGTCGGCGTTGGCAGCGGGCATGCCACTGGAACAGCCGAACTGGCTCCCATTATTGACGGATGCCAGCCTAGTGGGCTGGGGGGGCGCACTGCGGGAGCCGGTTTGCGCAGGGGCTGTGGTCCCCCGTAGAGGCCTCTTGGTCGATCAACCGTTTGGAACTACGAGCGGTGTCACAGGCTCTTCAGGCATTCGAGGAGTTGGTGATCAGCCACCCAGTTCGGGGGTGCTCTCCGACAACTCGTCCACGGTCGCCTACATCAATCGACAGGGAGGCACAGGAAGTGCAGCGATGGAAGCAGAGGCGGACCAGTTGTTCGCCTGGGTAGAAAGGCGATTGCCTGCGATTTCGGCGGCACACATTGCGGGCAAGGACAATGTCGCAGCGGACTTTCTCAGCAGGGTGCAGGTGGATGCAGGGGAGTGGGAGTTGCATCCCGATGTTTTCGCGCAGATAGTAGTTCGCTGGGGAACTCCGATAATGGATCTCATGGCGATGTTCCGGTTCTTCAGCAGACGGCGAGAGCGGATGTCAGAAGGCATAGATGCGCTGTTGCATCGGTGGCCGATGGAGGGTCCTCCGTATGTTTTTTTCTCCGTGGGCGTTGATAGGCCGAGTGGTTCAAAAGATCGGGGCGCATCAGGGATGAGTGCTTCTGGTTGCTCCCGACTGGCCCAGACATCCATGGTACGCCGATCTGGTGTGTCTGCTGGACGGCGAGCCTTGGCAGCTTCCGGCGCGGGCGGATCTGTTGCTTCAGGGACCTCTGTTCATGCCCCAGGTGGATCGATTCTCGCTTACGGTCTGGCCATTGAGAGGGCTAAGCTGAGGAAGAAAGTCTATTCGTCCGCGGTGGTTTAGACTTTGCTTGGAGCACGAAAACAGTCTACATCGTTGACGTATGTGCGGGTCTGGCGTATCTTTGAGGATTGGTGTTCTCGGCGTCAGGTGCGAGCGGCTACGGTTTCAGTCCCTTTGATATTGGAGTTTCTACAGGAGGGTTTTGAGAAAGGGCTAGCGGCAAGTTCCTTACGAGTTCAATTGGCAGCTCTTTCTTGTTACCGTGGCAAAGTCAAGGGGGTGGCCTTGGGGGTTCACCCAGATGTGTGTCGTTTTCTTAGGTCGGTATCCAAGCTGAGACCCGTGCGGCGGGTCTGCGTTCCGCCTTGGGATCTTAATATCGTCTTGGCGACATTATCCTGTCCGCCGTTTGAACCTTTGCGTCGAGCGTCCGTGAAAGATTTAACGCTGAAAACGGTGTTCCTGGTGGCAATTTGTTCGGCGAGACGCATTTCGGAGTTGCAGGCGCTGTCGTGTAGGGAGCCATTTTTATCCTTTTCTAGGGAAAAAGTGGTTTTGCGTCCAGTTCCATCCTTTCTGCCTTTCACTTGAATCAGGTGGTCTGCCTGCCCGTCCTGGGGGTTCGGGAGGGCGGAGATTTGGATCGGAGGCTCCATTGTCTGGACGTGAAGAGGGCGTTACATCAGTATTTGAAAGTGACAGCGTCGATTCGTAAGTCAGAACGGTTGTTCGTATTGTTTGGAGGAGTACGCAAAGGGGAGGCAGCTGCTAAGGCGTCCATTGCCAGGTGGATTCGGGAGAACATTGCTTCTGCTTATTTGCTTCAGGGGCGCGTTGTACCCGGGGGGTTGCGAGCGCATTCCACTAGAGCGCAGGCGTGTTCCTGGGCGGAGCACAGTTTGGTTCCACCAGGTGAAATTTGTAGGGCAGCGACTTGGTCGTCCCTGCATACGTTCGCTAAGCATTACAGGTTGGACGTCGCGGCCTCTACTGATGCCCGTTTTGGGTCAGCGGTCTTATCTGCCGGCTTGAAGGGTCCCTCCCACTGATTACTGCTCTGGTACTTCCCAGAGGTAGAGGACTGAACTGGAGGAACGATAAGGAAATGATAATTACACTTACCTGGTAATTATAGTTCCTTGAGTGACGACAGTTCAGTCCTCCGTCACACCCAGGTTATTGCGGAGAGCTCAGAAGGAATGGCGTGAGAGGAGTGTTACAGGTAGGTCTTGAGTAGTGGGATACAAAACAACAATAAAAAAACAAAACAAAAAAAAAACAAAGGCAAATGTTTTAGCGTTCCCTCTGTCGGGGCAGGGTGTAAGAACGCCTTGTTGATAGGGGGGGAGTGCTTTTAGTTTAGTTTAATGTTATGACAAGCTTTGTTGTGGTTGGCTGCTTATTTTTTGCTCCTTTGAGTCTGCTTTGTTAATAGTTCACACTGGGAGGAGAGAGAGTTTACAGCAGGCTATATCCAGTGATGTCATCAATTTGACATACCAGTCTCCAAGCTGCAGGAGGAGATTGACAACCCAGAGGTAGAGGACTGAACTGTCGTCACTCAAGGAACTACAATTACCAGGTAAGTGTAATTATCATATATGTGTCATTATATTTAGTTAACTTTAGGCCCTGACAGTACAATGACTTGCACATAATTACATAGTAGTAGTGGTGGCATTTGCACTGTTGTTCAGTGCCGTCAAGTCTGTCTCGACTCATGGCGACCCTCTGGATAGTTGTCCTAAACTTTGGTCTTCAGTCAGTCAACTCATTGTTGATAGAGTGGCATCCATAGCTGCTGTTACTGCGTCGATCCATCTCATTGCTGGCCTTCCTCTCTTGCATTGATCTTCAAAACCTTGCCAAACATGTCTTTCTCTAATGATCTCGCTCGTCACATGATGTGTCCAACATATGAAAGTCTGAATTTGTATCATCTGAGCTTCTAAAGAAAGCTTAGGCTTGATCTCCTTTAGTACTGACTGGTTTGTTTTTCAGGCAGTCCATGGTGTAGACAGTATTCTTCGCCAGCACCATAATTCCAAAGACTTCAATTTTCTTCCTCTCTGTCTTTTTCACTGCCCAACTTTCACATCCATATAACATCATTGAAAATACCTTGTCTTGGACAAGTCAAATCTTCATATGGAGAGAGATATATCTGCTCCTGAGAATTTTGTCTAAGTTCTTCCTAGCCATTTTGCCAAGAGCAGTGCGTCACTGGATTTCTTGACTGCTTATTGTTTTATTGATTATTGATCTAAGCAAGTTAATTGTCAACTATTTCAATTTCTTCTCAATAAACAATGAAATTATTGATTTTGCCAGTTGTCAGGATCTTTGTCATCTTTACATTAAGATGCGGTCCCATTTTAAGATTATGTTCCTTGATCTTGAGAAGTAAATATTTTGGATCATCTTCACTTTCAGCAAGTATTTTGGTATCATCAGCATATTGAAGGTTGTTGATGAGTCTTTTACCAATCTTTACACCTCTGTTGTCTTCATATAGTGCTGCTTCTTTGATTTGTTCTGCATATAAATTAAGCAGATAGAGGGAAAGTGTGTTTATGTGTTGTTTGTTTTATTTCATTTGCTAAAATACCGCCTTTCAGGGTAGGCAGAGCGGTGTACAATAAAACCAAACTAAAAGAAGGCCGAAGCCAACGAAATGGAAAGGAAATACAAATTCTTAATAGGAAAGCAATAAAACAGGAGAGACAGGACCAAAAAAAAACATAACAGAAAACAAACACGAGGAAGGCAAGGATAGGACACGTGGGATTCACACGAAGGGAGAGGGAACATCAAACGCCAGGGAAAAGAGGTGAGTTTTCAAGTTCTGTTCTGTGCAGCCTTTGTTGATTTTAAACTATTTGGTTTCTCATTGTTCTGTTTGAACTGTTGCTTCTTGATCAATGTAAAGGTTGTGCAAGAGAACTATCAGGTGTTCTGGTGTTCCTATGCTTCTTAATGTGGTCCAGAGTTTCTAATTGTTTACAGAGTCAAAAGCCTTGCTGTAGTCAATAAAACACACATAGATATCTTTTGTCTTTTCAGTGGCTGGCTCTAACACTATTTTCCATTAACAAGCAGGATTAAGTTATGCACACAAATGGATAACTTCTTCTGACAACATAGGTATGAACAGCTCTCCCAGTGCTCAGAACTAATGTAAAGATCAGAGCATGCTTGGGCTGTCCTGTGTTCAGTGGTCTTCTTAGCCTCTTGGGTTTTTCCGCTCTCTCAGACATGAGAACCAAGTTCTCCTGTGTTCAAGAGTTTCTTCTTCAACTTGTTTGTGTTTATTTTTTATTGCCTTCCTTTAAAAAGGGGAACTTAGTTACTTTCTTTTCTTAATTTCTTTTCTTCTTTAAAAATAAAGCAAAGTTTGGGTTCTAACCCTTCCTCCCCCAAGTTCAGGAATATAGTAACATAATATATGATGGCAGATAAAGATCAGTATGGTCCATTTAGTCTACCCAGCAAGGTGGCTCGAGTAGGTGTTCCTGCCACTCTGTTCAAGTCACCCCCTCTATACTTTTGCTTAGGATGTACCCACCAATCCATGCAGGTCAACGCCCTCTGTGCCTTTGTTTAGGGTTGTACCTGCTGCTCTTGCAGGTCACCCTGCTCTATTTGTTGACATAGAAAAGATAATTAAGTTTGTTTTGATTTTATCATTTTGCTATAAAGGGATCCACTATATATCTGTCCTATGCCATTTTGAATTCTGTCACTGTATTTGCTCCCACCACCTTCATTGGGAGGGCATTCCAAGAATCCACCACCCTTTCAGTGAAAAAGTATTTCCTGATGTTGCTTTTATGTTTACCTCCTTGCAGCTACATTTGATGCCCCCTAGTTTTACAGCTTCCCCTTCTTTGGAAAGGGTTGGTTTGTTCATTAATACCCTTTAAGTATTTAATCGTCCATATCATATATCCCCTGTCCTTCCTCTTTCTAGGGTACACATATTTAGGTCTCCAAGTCTCATCTCATATGTCTTCTAGTGCAGGCTCCATATCATTTTAGACGCCTTCCTCTGTACCATTTCAAGTCTTTTTATATCCTTTCTGACATATGGTCTCCAAAACTGAGCACAATACTTTGTGAGGTCTCATCAACGATTTGTACAGGGATGTTAATACTGCCTCCTCTCTGTATGCAAACCAGCATCCTTCTAGTTTGGCTACCCCTTTGTCACATTGTTTTGCCACCTTGAGATCCTCAGACACTATCACTTTGAGGTCCTTCTGGTCCGTGCACATCAACCTCTCAACCTCTATCACATACAATTCCTTTGGATTTCTTTATCCCAAGTTCATGACTCTGCACTTCTTTGCAGTAAATCTAACTGCCAAGTGTTAGACCATTCTTCTACTTTTTGTAGATATTTCCTCATGTTGTCCACAGTGGTAAACAGAACTCACTCAGAAGAAAGGAAGGTCAGTAGTGGTGTGCCCCAGGGATTTGTCCTGGGACTGGTACTGTTCAATACATTTGTGAGTGATGTTGCTGAAGGATTGAAGGGAAAATCTGCTTTTTTGCAGATGACAGAAAAATTACCAACAAATTGGACTCCTCCTTCAGTCCTTCAGCAATATCACTCACAGATGTATTGAACAGTACCATTCCCAGAACCAATCCTTGGGGCACAGCTCTACTCACTTTCCTTTTTTCTGAGTGAATTTTGTTTACCACCACCTTCTGTTGTCTGTCAGTCAACCAATTTCTGTTCCAGTTCACCACCTTGGGACCCATGCCCAGGTTGCTTAGTTTATTGGTAAGCCTCCTATGCGGAACAATATCAAAGGATTTGCTGAAGTCCTAGGTAGATAACATCCATCTCATGCCCTTGATCTAGTTCTCTGGTCACCCAACCAAAGAACTCAATCACATTTGTTTGGCATGATTTGTCCTTTGGTAAAACCATATTGTCTCAGATCATGCAACCTATTAGTTTCTAGAAAGTCCACTATTCATTCTTTTAAGAGCGCCTCCATTACTTTTCCCACCACCGAGGTAAAACTTACTGGCCTATAGATTGCCACCTCTTCCCTATTACCACGTTTGTGAAGAGGTTCCACATCAGTCCTCCAGTCCTGTGGAACTTCTCCCGTCCTGCAGAACTTCTCCCACCTCCCAGGTTCTATTAAAAACATCCTTTAAAGGTCCTGCCAGAATCTCTCTGAGCGCTTTCAATTTCCTGGGATGTATTCCTGTATTACTATAAAAAATCAAACTGAGTCCTCACTGACATACCAACCAGGCACAATTGGATAGTAATACTAAAATACTTTTTATTGTATAGTAAATAAAAGATTATAAGTAGGTTTTAGCATAAAAAGATTATAAGTAAAATGATTAGCATAAAATGAAATGCATCAATACATACGGATATTGTAGCTTCACTTCAGCAAGCGGGGGAACTTTCATGATGCTGCAAGGAATCCGAGAGACCTGCCAAAGCACGTTTGCTTTGTCCCTGGTACCGTCCCGTCTTCCTTGGAAAGTTCCACGTTTGATATACATTTTTCCTTAGTTGTTTACTATTAGAGATGTGTGTTAATTGGATACTACAGCGTAAGTTTCACGTGAAAGCAGGCTACTCATGATTATGATTGGATATAGATTTCATACACAATTTACGTACCGAGAATGTGTTGAGCATAACAGCCAGGTGCTTCTGACTTACTATACTAGTTCTAGCTGGTTTCAGACCACTCAGTGCAAGCTGTTATGCCCTATAATAACCCCAATAGCTACATGGCTACTGAATCCATTCCATTCAAGTTAAAACCACAACTTGTCACATTCGTATCACAATTCCATCCGGTCCCATGGCTTTGTCCACTTTCAGTTTGCAAGCTGTTCAAAAATATCTGTGAATGGTGTGATATCTGCTCCATTCCCATTTGTAAATCATATGCAGTTCTTCTCCAGGATTTTCTTTCGTGAATAGAAAATTAAGGTATTTGTTTAGCATTTTCACTTTTTCAGTGTCACTTTCCATGAATCTGGCAGCACTTTTGAGTTTTGCAATTCCACCTCTTCTCTGGGAACAAGTACGAAGTCAGTCCTCACATATGGGTGACGTCAGCACTGACAGAGCCCTCGCGAAAGCATTCCCTCAGCTTTAATAGCCTTTGGGAGATGCCACCACATGGTCCCTTTCCCACCCAAGGGTGCCATCTTGCGCAGTCAGATAACATAGCTAAAATATTTATTTATTTATTTATTTGCTTTTATATACTGCGCTCTTTAAAATCAGTGCGGTTTACAGATAACATTTTTATGCATAACAGGATGTCTGTTATGCACTTACAGTGAACGGGAGATACAACTTGGATTTCAAACTGGGGGAACTATCTACAGTATCTTCAGCTATTTACAGTATAAATATGAGTTGTCTGTGGCTTATCATTGCTTAGCTGGGTGTGGGGTGGCTAAAATATGGCAGAAAATAAGATGCTTCATATGTGGGAGACACCCCTTACTATCTCTCCACATACCGATGACTCAGTACCATGTACCGGGTACCGGAGTGTCCTGGTTTTCAAAAACACAATTGCCGCACCCTAGATGCCTTTGGTCGACGATGTTTTCAGGTCTCCATGATATTGGCCAGGATCAGTTCCTACATACTCTATATGGGTATGTTCCTTAGAGAGGTGGCTAAGGATTTGGAGTTAATGGCTCCTCTTCTCCCTGATAACAAAAGAGCAGATTATCTCTCCCTTGTAAATCATGCTCAGAAAGTTTCAAAGTTTAACAGGGCAACTTTTGACTGTTTTGAGTGCATCAGCAGAACGTCATCCATCTGCATCGGTGTACGCAGGATTGCTTGGCTCCAAGCATCGGATCTTGAACATTGGGTTCAAGATAAGCTGGGTAATATCCCTTGCACCGGTCAAAACATTTTTGGAAAGGATTGGCAGGACAAGGCCTCTCAGAATCCGAGAACACCACTCTTAATAGACTATCTAGATCTACTGCCAACCCAGCCAAAAAAAAAGCAGCAAAGAAAGCTTTTTTCAATATCCTTCTTACACCCCTGCTGTTCAGTGTCAATACCATGCTCCTAAGAAGGGGCACAGCCATCAAAGCAGCAAAAGAAGGCTCAGATTACTAAGTCACAGCCATCTTAGTAGACCCAGCCTCCTCAGGGGCTTTTCCTTTCTAGAGAACATAGCCGTTCTGCCTCTGAAGATTCCAAATCCCGTCCACATCCCTAGCAGACTCTCACTTTGCCCACAGGTGGCATCTTATCACATCAGAGCAATGGACACTGTCCATAGTAGGGGAAGAGTACAAGCTTCATGTATGAAGTCTACCACCCCCCTCCCCCCAGACTCCTCCAAGAGAGTTCCACTCTTAGCCCCCTCTCACTGTTCTGTTGCTGCAAGAGGTTACCTCCCTTCTCTCACAGGGCACAATAGAGGAGGTTCCACCATCCCAGCAGGGAATGGGTTTTTTATTCTCCATACTTTCTCATTCCAAAGAAAACAGGAGGGTACAGGCTCATTCTGGACCTCAGAGAACTGAACAAGTACCTACTACGGGAGAAGTTCAAAATGATTTCCCTAGGGGCCCTTCTCCTCCCATCTCCAAAGTCAGGTTTGGCTCTGTTCTGTAGATCTAAAGGAAGCATATACTCACATACTTATTCACTCACAGCACAAAAAAGTTCCTGCGCTTCATGTTTCAAGGGAGACATTATCAATACAGAGTCCTGCCTTTCGGCCTTGCCTCTGCCCCAAGAGTCTTCACAAAATGCATGGCGGTAGTAGCCACATTCCTAAGGACTCTCGGGATATCTGTCTTCCCTTACTTAGACGACTGGCTCATTCGAGCAAATACCTCTCTAGAGGCCAGCCTTTCCCTCTCGTGTACCATGCAGGTGCTGCAACACTTGGGATTTATAATAAATCTTCCAAAGTCCCAACTCGTCCCCTCTCAAACCCTAGAGTTTATAGGGGCTCTCGTAGACACTCAGCAATCAAAGGCATTTCTGCCCCAACTCCACTACACTCGACTCAGTCAGCATATCAGGCATGCCTCAAGAACTGTCTCACTGCTCGAGAAATGCTACAACTTCTGGGCCATATGGCATCAACAGTAAATGTTGTTCCATATGCTCATCTACATATGCGCGCAGCTCAATGGACTCTGGCTTCCCAGTGGTCTCAGGCATTGGGTCGCCTGGGAGACAAAATAATGGTCTATACCCACCTAATCTCGTTTCTCCAATGGTGGCAATCCCCAGAAAACCACCTGGTAGGGTTGCCTTTTCAGATGCAAACACATCAATGTACCCTGGCGACAGATGCATCCAAATTTGGCTGGGGAGCTCATCTGGACAATCTCTCCACTCAGGGGCTCTGGTCTCATCAGGAGTCACAACTCCACATAAATCTGCTGGAGCTCAGAGCCATTCACAATGCTCTCAAAGTGTTCCAGGACTATCTTCGATTCCGCACAATTCTAGTCCAGACAATCAAGTAGCCATTTTCTACTTGAACAAGCAGGGCAGAACAGGCTCTTGGACCCTCTGCAGCGAGGCCCCGTATCTGTGTTTTTTTTCCATACAGCATCGCATTCACCTGCATGCAGTGTATCTTCTGGGGAAACACAATGTCTTGGTGGACAAACTGAGTCAAATCCTACCCCACGAGTGGTCTGTCCATGCAGACAATGGTGCTCACATTTTTCAGATCTGGGGAACCCCAGAGATAGACCTGTTCGTAAGTCCTCAGAATGCCAAACTTCCTCGCTTCTGCTCCAGGACTCCTGCACCGGACAGCCAGCAGATGGATGCTTTTCACCTCCACTGGGGTCAAGGCTTCTTATATGCCTTCCCTCCCATTCCCCTTATTCCCAAGACTCTTTTCAAACTCCAGAGAGACAGGGGCTACATGATACTCATAGCCCCACGCTGGCCATGACAACTGTGGTATCCTCTCCTTCTGTGACTGTCTTGGGCTCAACCCATAGATCTGGGGTCTGCTCCAGGTCTCCTATCTCAGGAGAAGGGGACATTGCTCCATCCCAATCCGCAGTCCCTCCATCTCACTGCATGGCTGCTGAGGGCTTAGCCTTCCAGGATGTTAACCTTTCCCAGGAGGTTAAGGACATCCTCTTGGCTTCTAGGAAGCCATCCACCAGACGCTCCTATGCCTTCAAGTGGCGTAGATTCGCTCTCTGGTGTTCTGAGAAGGATCTTAATCCCTTCTCAGCTCCTGTGGAGGCATTACTTCAGTATCTCCTCCACCTATCTTCTTCGAGACTCAAAACCAATTCGGTAAGATTACACCTAGGTGCAATTGCGGCCTCTCACATGCCCTTAGATGGCCAGGCCATCTCTTCTCAGCCGCTTGTAGCACACTTCATGAGGGTTCTTCTATTAACCAAACCTCCCATTAAGCCCCCTCCAGTGGCATGGAATCTTAATGTTTTATGACAGCTTCTCAAGCTGCCCTTTGACCTCTAGCCACTACCTCCCTGAAGTTTCTCACCTTGAAGGTCACCTTCCTTATTGCCCTCACTTCAGCAAGATGCATTAGTGAGCTCTAGGCTCTGGTGGCTGACCCTCCTTATACACGATTCCACCATGATAAGCTAGTCCTTAGGACTCGTCTTCAATTTTATGTTGAAGGCGGTCTCGCCCTTCCATTTAAACCAGTCAGTCTACCTTCCTGTCTTTTTCCCTAGACCTCATTCTTCTAGGGCAGAGGCAACCCTTCACACTCTGGATTACAAACATGCCTTGGCTTTTTATCTCCAGAGAACTTGAGAGCACAGAAAAGCTTCCCAACTTTTCATTTCCTCTGACTCTAGTCACCTGGGGTTGTCAGTATCCAAACAAACTCTCCAGGTGGATAGAATACTGCATCGACTTTGCTTATGAAAAGGCAGGACTCTCTCTCGAGGGTCATGTCACTGTACATATGTTCGAGTCATGGCTGTCTCAATGGCAAATCTATGCTTTGTAGTGATTGATGAGATATGCAAAGCAGCAACTTGATCTTCTGTTCACACGTTTGCTGCTCACTATTGCCTAGACAAGGATTCCCACCAGCCAAGCTGTTCTCCAACATCTCTTTCAGATTTAGATCAACTCCTACCGTCCGTCCCGTGTTTCGTTACTAGACACCTTTGGAGGATACATGATCTCCTTAGTTATACCTGTGATTCCACAGGCGACTCTGAGGTCATCTCTCTGGCATCTCCGAGCTAGGTAGTCCCATATGTGAAGACTACATTCTCCAGGAACAAGCAGGAAGTCAGTCCTCACATATGGATGACATCGGCACCAATGGAGCCCTCGTCCTGAGCAATTTCCCAGCTTTCAAAGAAAGCCTTTGGGATTGCATCGTGCATGCGCGATCCCCTTCCTGCCCAAGGGTGCCATCTAGCTCAGTCTCCCTTTTTCCACGGAGCCCAATGGGCGTAGTCCAACTACCCTTGCGAAAAGAGTGCGTCAAAACTCCTGAAGATTCTCTTCTTCGGCCTGGTTCGACGCCGGTTCCCCTTCCCGCCTCGGTTCGGTACACCGGTATCAAGTCCGGTCTTATTTTTCGTTTTTGTCCTTGGTGACTAGCGTTCGCGCTTTTTTTTCTTTTTCACTGGCAGCCCGGTCTTTTGACTTTGCAGGGACCCTTTTTCCCCCGATGGCTGCCAGCAGGTTTAAAAAGTGTGATCGGTGTAAAAAATTAATGTCCCTCACCGACTCACATGACTGCTGTCTCCGCTGCCGCGGCCCGGCCATGACCCGAAGGTCTGTGGCCCGTGTGGTAAAATGTCCTCTAAGGCACATAGAAGTAGGCAGCATCAGCGTGAAAGGATTTTCTCCAGGACCAAGCAGGAAGTCAGTCCTCACATATGGGTGACGTCGGCACCGATGGAGCCCCCGTGCGGAGCATTTCCCTAGCTTTCAAAGAAAGCCTTTGGGAATGCAGCGCGCATGCGCGGTCCCCTTCCCGTCCAAGAGTGCCATCTTGCTCAGTCTTCTTTTTTCCGCAGAGCCCGACGGATGTGTTTCGTTTTCACCCGAGGAAAAAGTTGATTTTGTTTTGCGTGAACCCGCTTTCTTCGGTTCGACGCCGGTTTCCCTTTCCCGCCTGGGCCCAATACATCGGTATCGAGCCCGGACTTCTTTTTTCGGTTTTTGTCCTTAGTGACTAGCGTACGCGCCATTTTTCTATTTTTCACTGGCAGCCCTGTCTTTTGACCTCGCAGGGGCCCTTTTTCCCCCAATGGCTGCCAGCGGGTTTAAGAAGTATGATCGGTGTAAGAAACTTGTGTCTCTTACCGACACACATGACTGCTGCCTCCGGTGCCTCAGGCCCGATCATGACCCGATGATCTGTGGCCCGTGTGGAAAAATGTCCTCGAAGGCGTTGAGTCGGCAGCACCAAAAGGAAAGAATCTTCTCTGACTCCGCATCCGGACGGGCCCGGACTTCGTCAGAGGCCTCGACATCTCGGGACTGCGGCCCCGAGCAGCGCCGAGGCTCCTCTGAAAGGGGGTCTCCCTCGCGGGAGCATTGCAGGAAGAAAAAACCCGCGAGGGCGGCGTTGGTGGACACACTTGGCTCCTCGAGGGCCAAGTTGCATAGCCCCGAGCGCTGTCCCGGGTCTTCGGAGTCGGAGAGGCCTGCCAAGCAGCCTCGTGTGGAGATGGAGTCCCCGGGTCACGTGAGTACTGTAGTCCTCATGGACTCCCCTCCGGAGGAGCCGACGTCGGGCCCGACGCCGTCGGGGCCCGATTTGGGGGCTGCTGAGTCTCCTGAGCTCGGACTCAGGTTGACAGCCTTGGAGTGCAGCTTGGCTGCCTTCATGGAACAGCACCGGGCACTGATCGCTGGTCTCACCGGTGCATCTGCCCCGACCACTGGGACATCGACGTCCAAGTCTACCCCGGAGGCCGAGCCGATCCTCGAGTCCATGCGATCTCGAGTCTATCCTCGGCCAAGGTCTCCCTCGGCCTCCCGTTCGGGACCGAGGTCTTCGATGCCGGTACCCTCGGCGTCGGGGCGGATGGCTTCGTTGCCTGCCCGACCGGAGCCGCTTGATTCCTCCTCCGAGGGGTCCAGCTGGGAAATGGAGGATGAGGAGTCACCCGACACCTTTCGGATTCAGTGTTTCCCATCGGACTCGCCGGAGTCCGAGCCTTGGCGAAGGTCCCCCTGGAGGATACCCGGTTCTCGGACTTCGTGCGGGATATGGCCAAAGCCTTGGCATTCCTCGCGGATCCCGAGGAGGAGCCTCGAGCCGAGGAGCTCGAGGCCCTACAGTATGACTCTCCCCCAAAGGAGGCCTTTACTGTACCGGTTCCTCCGATGCTGCAGCGGTTGCTCTTCCGTATGTGGGAGGCGCCGGCCTCGATGCCGGTCTTGAGCAAGTGGGTCGATTCTATCTGTCGGTTCTGCAAGAGCCCCGGGTTCCAAAAGGCACAATTGCCACACCATTCCATGGTTGTGGAATCGGCCATGCATTGTCTGAAGAGCCAGAACATGCACTCCTCGGTGCCTCCCGGTCGGGAGGCCCGGAACCTGGATGCCCTCGGCAAGAAGTGCTTCCAGGGCTCTATGCTTGTTTGCCATGTCCAGACCTACCAGCTGTACATGGGCATGTATCTTCGAGACTTGGCAAAGGAGATTGCTGGGTTTTCTGCTGGTCTCTCCGAGGAACCTTTGCAGAGGTTCAATGCACTGTCATCGGGTATTCGAGAGTGCTCGAAGTTTATCTCTGGAGCAGCCTATGATGGCTTCGAGGCTTCGGCCCAAGTAGTCGCGTCCGGCATCGGTGCACACCGTCAGGCCTGGCTACAGTCATCAGATCTCGAGCCATGGGTGCAGGACAAGTTGGTCAATGTCCCCTGCCAAGGAGAGAACCTCTTTGGCAAGCCCATGGCTGAAAAGGCTGCAGAACTCGAGACCGAGACTCTTACCCGGACAAGGCTGTCCAGAAAAACCTTTGCCCCTTCTCAGAAAAAGAAGGGCTCGGGGAAAAAGATCTTTTACCCGAGGAAGTCATCTGCCTATAAAACATACCCCCATTTTCAGGCCTCTGTAGCTCCGCAACAGGGGCAGCAGGCCAAGGGGCAGGGTCATGGGCCCCTTAGGCAGAAAACCCCCAAGCCACCAGCTCTGGCTCCTGCACAGCAGGGAGCGGGGTTGTGACTCCAATGGCATAGCCTCTCCTCCTCAGCTGGCCCCAGTTAGCACAGAAGGCCGGCTGGCCCTGTATGCCCACAGGTGGCCAGCCGTAACAAGGGATACCTGGGTACTAAGCATAGTCCAGAAGGGCTATCTCCTCCACTTCAACCAGGTACCCCCCTCCTATTTTCCAGGACAGCCTCCCAGACTCCCTCTGTACAGGGACTTACTCCTGCAGGAGTTTAGCAAGTCTTGTAAAGGAGCAGGCAGTGGAACCGGTGCCCCACCACATGAGAGGTCAAGACTTCTATTCCAGGTACTTTCTGGTACCAAAGAGAACAGGAGGCCTTAGGCCCATCCTAGACTTGTGGAATCTGAACAAGTTCCTGGAGAGGGAAAAGTTCAAGATGCTTACCCTTGGAATTCTGCTGCCCTACCTCCAGCAGGGAGATTGGCTATGCTCCTTAGATTTAAAGGATGCTTACACTCACATCCTCATTCATCCAGACCACAGACAATATCGCAGATTTGTAGTGGGAGGAAACCACTATCAGTACAGAGTACTGCCTTTTGGCCTAACCTCCGCCCAAGCGCCTGGCGGCGGTGGCAGCCTACCTCAGAGTTCAAGGCCTCTTTGTCTTTCCATACCTGGATGATTGGCTCATCAGGGGTCAATCCTCACAGGAGGCCAGTCAAGCCACCCTTCGCACTGTCGCTCTGCTTCAGCACCTGGGATTTGTTATAAACTTCGCAAAGTCCACTTTGCACCCCTCACAGAACATGGAGTTCATAGGAGCAAGACTGGACACCCTTCAGGCAAAGGCCTTTTTACCCATGGACAGGGCCCACAGGTTGATGGATATAGCCAGGCAGTTCCACAGCAATTCTCTGGTCTCCGCCAGACAATTCCTGAGGCTCTTAGGCCACATGGCTTCTACGGTGCATGTAACTCCAAATGCCCGTCTACACATGAGGCCAGCTCAATGGGGCCTCAGAACTCAGTGGCACCAGGCCACAGGAAACCTCACGGACAGAGTGAGGGTGTCCAAACTACTCGAGTCTTCTCTACAGTGGTGGCTCCATCTTCTGAGTTTAGTGCAAGGGGTGTTCTTTCAGACACCTCCACACTCTCAAGTGCTGACAACCGATGCTTCTCTTCAAGGTTGGGTTGCACATTGCCAAGGAGCATGTACTCAAGGCCTGTGGTCTCCTTGGGAGGCCGCACAGCAGATCAACCTCTTAGAGCTGAGAGCTATTCGCTTGGCCCTGAGAACTTTCTCTCATCTCCTCTTTCATCAGTCCGTCCTAGTTCAAACGGACAACGAAGTTGCTATGTTCTATGTGAACAAACAAGGGGGCACGGGGTCCCACCTTCTATGTCAGGAAGCGCAGAGCCTCTGCTCCTGGACAGTTAATCACGGCATTCTTCTCAAAGCGGTCTATCTCCCAGGTCAAGAGAATCACCTGGCAGATAGATTGAGCAGGATCCTGCAACCACACGAATGGCAGTTGAATCCCTTAGTGGTTCAACAGATCTTCCTGAGATGGGGTCTTCCAACCATAGATCTCTTTGCCAGTTCTCTGAACCGTCAACTACCCAGGTTCTGCTCCAGACAACCGCATCCTCTCAGATTAGCTGCGGATGCGTTTCTTATTCCGTGGTCTACAGGCCTCCTATATGCCTTTCCTCCCACCCCTCTGGTGCCCCAGACACTGTTCAAGTGCTCCGGGATAGGGCCTCGGTAATTCTGGTGGCCCCCAGATGGCCCCAACAGCTGTGGTTCCCACTTCTTTTGCAACTAGCGGTGGACACTCCCCTTCCTCTGGGGATGCAACCAGATCTTCTGTCTCAGGAGCAGGGGTCTCTTTTACACCCCAATCTCCAGTCCCTCAATCTGATGGCCTGGCTGCTGAAAGGGTAGTTCTAGCGCCCTTACTGCTGCCTAGGGAAGTGGAGGACGTGGTCTTGGCCTCTAGGAGGCTGTCCACCCGAAAGTCTTATGCCCTTAAGTGGTGTAGATTCTCTACCTGGTGTGCTCAACACAACGAGAATCCTTTCTCATGCCTGGTACCAGTGGTGCTGCAATATTTGCTTCACCTGTCCAACCTAGGCCTTAAGTCCAACTCTGTTAGAGTTCATCTTAGTGCTCTTTCAGCACACCATTCACCGGTGGAGGGTCAGTCTCTCTCCAGCCATCCTTTGGTGGCTCGCTTCCTCAGAGGCCTGCTTTTGCTTAAGCTTCCAGTACGTTCACCTGCCCCTGAATGGGATTTGAATGTGGTCTTGCAACGGCTTACTTGCCCACTATTTGAGTTTATGGCTACTTGCCCTTTGCGTTTCTCTCATGGAAAGCGTTGTTTCTGGTGGCTCTTACCTCAGCAAGGCGAGTGAGTGAACTTCAGGCCCTAGTATCAGATGCTCCATATACTAGGTTCTATAGGAACAGAGTAGTCTTACGGACTCACCCTAAGTTCCTTCTAAAGGTTGTCTCCTCCTTCCACCTCATTCAGGAAGTGGTTCTTCCAACTTTCTTTCCCAGGCCGCATGCCAGCCGGGCTGAGATGGTCTTGCATACCCTGGACTATAGGAGGGCGTTGTCCTTCTACCTTGACCGTATGTGGGAGCACCGGAGGGCTGTTCAACTCTTCGTCTCTTTTGACTCCAATAGGTTGGGGTTACCTGTCTCCAAGCGTACTTTGTCCATATGGGTAGTCGACTGTATCGCCTAGGCTTTCAGGGAAGCCGGCCTCTCCTTGCAGGGTCGAGTTACGGCTCACCGTGTCAGGGCGAAGGCTGCGTCAGTGGCTCATCTCCGCTCTGTTCCGTTGGCAAACATCTGCCGGGCCGCTACTTGGTCTTCAAGCCAGACTTTTGCGGCCCACTACTGCCTTGAGAGGCAGTGCTTTCGGGCAGGCGGTACTCCATAATCCTTTTGGGGTTTAGGCAACTCCTACCCTCCGGCCCTGGTGTTGGGCTACCGTTCGGGGGCGTTATCAGAGAAGATTATTTTCTCACATGCTGAGGCTGTAGAGGGAGCTCATTTTTTCAGCTTGGGTCTCCAGTAGCCTTAAGCTGGGGAGTCCCATATGTGAGGACTGACTTCCTGCTTGGTCCTGGAGAAAGAGTAGTTACTCACCTGTAACAGGTGTTCTCCAGGAGCAGCAGGAATCGGTCCTCACAACCCTCCCTCCTCCCCTTGGAGTTGCAGTCATATGCTTTATTTTCTTAATTTTGCTGTCTTTTAGCTATGTCATAAGACTGAGCAAGATGGCACCCTTGGGCAGGAAGGGGACCGCGCATGCGCACTGCATTCCCAAAGGCTTTCTTTGAAAGCTGGGGAAATGCTCCGCATGGGGGCTCCGTTGGCGCCGACGTCACCCATATGTGAGGACTGATTCCTGCTGCTCCTGGAGAACATCTGTTACAGGTGAGTAACTACTCTTTCTCCAATCCGAATCCACCTGGGTCCGGACCTCTTTTGAAGCCTCGATGTCTCGGGAGCTATCTGACTCCGAGCATCATCGGGGATCTTCTGAGCGGGGGTCTCCCTCGCGAGAACACCGGAGGAAGAAGAAACCTGTGAGGCCGACGTTGGATGCCTCTGATCGGCCTGGGCCCTCATGGACCAGTTCGCGGAGTCCTGACCGCTGCCCCGGGTCCTTGGAGCTAGAGCACCATGCAAAAGTACCTCGCACGGAGCCAGAGATGCCAAGGAAGGTAATTATTGTTATCCTCGTTGACTCTCCGGGAGAGCCGGCATTGGTCCTGATGGCTTCGGGAACCAAGCCGGAGGCTGCAGAGTCTTCTGAGCTCGGTCTCAGAATGACAGCCTTGGAGCGCAGCATGTCTGCCTTCATGGAGCAGTAGTGGGCGCTGATGGCCGGTCTCACTGGTCCATCCGCCCAGACCACCGGGACCTAGATGTCCAAGTCGACCCTGGAGGCCGAGCCGATCCTCGAGACTCTTTGAGCTGAAGTCGATCCTCAGACGAGGTCTCCCTCGACCTCCCATTCGGGACCGAGGTCGTCTATGCCGGTGCCCTCGGCATCGGGGTAGTCGAGATCGAAGCCCTCACGGCTGGAGCCCATTGAATCCTCCTCGGAGGACTCGGCATGGGAAATGGAAGATGAAGAGTCCCCAGACATCCACCGGACCCGGTGTGTCCCATCGGACTCGCCGGGGTCCGAGCCTTGGAGAAGGTCCCCCCGGAGGATACCCAGTTCTTGGACTTCGTCATGTGGCTTCTGGTTCCCACAACGGTTGCCCAATATAACACCAATCAGAGAATTACTTAGACGGCAGTTGCTTTAGCTCAAAAGACTTTTATTTAGAATAACAAAAGTGATTATAAAATAGCAAACAGCAAATGCCTATCTAGAGATGGCAGACAGTACTTTCTTTCTCTGTGAAGGGGAAGAAAGTACCGCCCGAGACCCTCCAAAATTGCTGTCTTATATATACCTCTCTGCTTCAAATTCTAAATAGTTTCAGCAAATGCAAAACTCTTTCCCAGGGCCTTCTATGGTTATGCAGCTTGATCTGCTGATCAAAGCTTGCCTATCGATGCAATCAATCATAGCCCTCTGCCTCCTCCTGTGTTTTTCCATCTGCTGGCACCAATTGAAATCTTCAGGGCAAGAGCATTAGTTGAATTCCTGGCTTGACCTGTTTGAACCTAGGCTTATATCCTTGGACACTTCTGTCCAAAGTATAGCTTTTTTTAGGCTTTATAACAGTAGTAAGCTGCGTGTACTCTTTTCCTGTTGCCCACCTGTTTGTGCCAACCACATGTTGCTGTGTCTGTTTCAAACAGGCCAGAGTGCAGTTATAAGGCAGATATATATATGCAATCATAAGGCAAACAATATAAAGCAGATCTGAGCTGATTATCCCTTTATTCCAATTATCCCTTCATTCCCCAATTTTTCTTTTCCTTTTTTTTCTGTGTGGAGGGAAGCGAAAGTAATCCCACTAAGGGGCATGGATAACAACCATTTGAGACAGAGAGGGATCATTGAGAGGCAACCGCTGATACTGTTCCATAGATACAATGTACATGGTTTTAGTGCTTTGCAGCATCATTCGTTTACAACAGGCAAGTAAAGCGGATAAGGCACAACAGGCAATGATTGCAAAACAAGCTATACTTAAAAGCGTAATAAAAAAGGCTTTAAGTCCTACACCTAAACTAGCAAACCATGAAGCAAAACTACCCCAGATATTATCAAGTTGAAGCCCCCCCTTAAAATCATCAATATGCAACTCAGAAAGATGCTTTATCTTATTCATAGCATCAAGAACAAAAATGGTATGGTTAGCGATGACCGTACAACAGTTTGTAGCATTAATGAAAGTGCATGTTCCGCCTTCAGCGGCCAAAAGTAAATCCAAAGCTTGCCTATTCTGCAGAGTCATTTGTGTATTTTGTTCAAGGAACTCGGCTAGGCGTGAGATGGATTCAGTAACAGCTTTCATTTGAATATGCAACAAACATTGCAAACGGCGTACAGCCATACCAAGCTCAGCAGTAAGGGCGGGGGTGGCAAAGGGAATCCAGGCCGTTGCGCTAAGGGCATCCAAACGAGTTTTAGTCATGGGATAAGTGGAATTGATATACTCAAATGAGGCCTGAATGGCATCATCCTCGGCTATAGAGGAATCCCAGGGACTAGCATTAGTTGAGGAGCTACGTTTTAATCTATGCAGGGTGGAGCGAGAAGCAGAATGATGGGTAACATTAAGAGGTATCAAGACAGAAAAAGAAGAAACTTTAACCAAAGCACAGGGTAATAGGGAGAGGTTAATTACCTGATACAGAGTTTCCCCACACAACCAATAATGACCCATTACAGCAAAGAGGTTTGTAGCAGGTGTCCATATGCTACTCATATGATGCCCATCAAACCACTTAACAAAAGATTTTCCCGTGGTAGCTGAGGTAAGATCCCTCCTGAAACTGGACATTGGGAGATAGCAAGAAGTATATGGAGCTTCATTCTGAGAACCCGTTGTCAGCACAGCTGAATCATCGTGATAAATGGGACCAACTCCCACATACCAGCGGAAGTCAGCTCCATTAAACACTACCGGGTTTCTTGTAATATTTCTCCAATCATATTTCATATTGGAGGGGTCCATATTACCGGATTGATTATACCACTTTATCATGACAGAATTACTAGCAAAATGAAAGGATCCATTAATAACATTATACGACAGGTTACACCTGTCTGAAAAAGCAATGGATACATTTGTTATTAAACATAGATCAAATATCATATTCGGGTCAACATATACACGCAAAGGGTCATGTATCATATTCATTGCATGCCACGTCTGGGAACAATTAAAAGTCTCATAACAACTGGCAGAAAAGTTATTATTATCTACACAAGCAAGCTGTCCTGCATACTCATTTAAGGGAACCTTTGAAACATGTACTGGAGCATATGATACACCCTTTGGTAAAGGGGTACAAGTAATGCAGTCTGTAATGTTCATCAGGGAAACAATGTGTAATACTGATTGCTTCCACAAGTTCAGAGAGCCTTCAGGTAAAGCTCGGGGTGCTCGAGATATCGTCTGGTTAGTCTGGTTCCATCCATGAAGAAACAAAGCTAGCTGTCCATCTGGATGTAAACACTCAATAAGGAGGACGATTATGATAGAGATTCCCAGAAAAAAGCACAAGGACGCCCATGGAGTAGGCTTGACAGCGATCATCTTTGGTACTAATAACATAGCACGGTTGTGAGAACACTGAGTTCTGTAGGAAAATAAAACTGATTAATCAGATGGGACAGCTGGAGACGCTTTTAGATGGCTGACATGCACCCAAGTATCAGTATCATTCAGTCTGGCAGCAAAAGGGGAAGCAGCAGTGACGACGTGGGGTCCTGAAAAGGTTGGGCAGTCCCAGGATGCACGAACACAATTTCTTTTATAGACAGTGGACCCTACAGGGAAACAAGGTAATAAGGATGGACTGGACACAGACTGTGTGGCTGCTACACGGTCAGCAATTTCTTGAAGCGCAATCCGGAGTCCTGCAAGGTAAGCAGAGAGACTATCATGAATCGGAACTTGGGACTGTGATAAATTAGTTGTGCGCATACGCCAGCCAGTGGCCATTTCATGAGGTGTCAGATGTAATCGCTTGATCGGGTTATTACGTAGCTGAAACAAGCACATTGGTAATGCTTGTAGCCAGGTCATGTGACCAGAAGCGCAAATCTTTCTGAGTTGAGTTTTCAAAATGCCATTACATCGTTCAACAAGACCATTGGAAGTAGGTTTATACACAGAAACATACTTCCACTGAACAGGGAGATGCTGGGTGAGTGCAGTCACAAGAGCATTACGAAAGTGAGAGCCATTGTCAGAATATATAACTTTAGGAATGCCAAATCGGGGAATTATTTGTGTTAGCAAAACCTCCACTACTTCTTCAGCAGTCTCTCTATTGCAGGGGAAAGCCTCAATCCATTTAGACCAAGGGCAAACCCACACTAAAAGATACCGCTTCTGAGCACATCTGTGGATCATGTCAGTGAAATCTACATACCAAGACTCAAAAGGACCACTTAGAACTGGGAGGTGACCTTTGGCTATGGCCTTTCCCCCTGGCTGAGAGTTCAGAATACACACAGGACATTTAGCTACTAGTTCCTGAATGCGATTTTTCATGTGTGGACACCAAAAAATGTCCTCAAGCATGCTGTAAACATTTGCAGTACTAGAATGATAGATATCGTGTATGAGATCTGTAAGGCGTTTTAGTGCCACATAACAGATACAAAGTTTTCCTGATGGATGTACCCACATTTTCTTAATTTGGGAACAACCTAGTCTCTCCCAATTTCCTATTTCATGAGAAACAGCATCTTTCTGATAATCAGCAAGGTCAGGTACTAAATAGATCTGTGATCTGGTAACAGGCAAGGTCAGGGAAGCATTACTAGTTACTTCTTTGGCTAACTGATCTGCCAGGGCATTGCCCATCTGGCGGAAAGAGTCTCCCTGTGTATGTCCAGGAACCCACTCAAGCACAGAAACAGATTGTTGATTCTGCGTTTCTCTAAACACTCATAAATTTGATGTATCTCGTCAAGATGTGAAATTGAGCTGGCTGAGGAAGTGATAAAACCTCTTTGTGACCATTTCTGGTGAAGCGCTGTCAGCACTTGTGCTGCATATTGGGAGTCAGTGAATATAATAATGTTCTGTCTCTCCTGATGCAGTAAGACTGCCAAAATTGCACAGAGTTCTGCACCTTGAGCACTATAAACACTCGGCAACTGATATTGTAACACATCTAAAATGTCCCCAGAAAGAGATATCTGTACTGCACTGAAACCAGAACATAGTGACGTCTCAGAACCGTCAGTGAACCAGACTTTAGAATTGACAGGCATTTCGTGAAGAGACAGAATATTATCTGCAAAAGAAAAAATGGGGATCTTATCTTCTTCCTCTCCACTAATAACAGAAACTAAATTTTGTAGGTAGCCAAAAGGGTGACTTGCAGGGAATGGCTTAATGAGAATGTGACTCAGTAGCAGAGTAGCACAAAGCTGGTGCACCCGATATGGGGTAAAGTGGAGAGTATTACTGCATAACAATGCCTCTACATCACCGGAGCAATACACAGTGAGTCGCAAGGGATGAAAGGTGTTATAGGTCTTTCTGACTGCCTCACTGGTGGCTATTAACCCTCTCTCAACATCAGGCAGAACTATTTCTGTAACAGAAAAAGATCCTGACAAGTAGGACACAATTTTACCATCATCCTGATAAATCACAGCTGCCCACGTGTGATGTCCGTGAAAGCTAATGAGAAACATCTCCTTTGAATAGTCAGGAAGACAGATACTTGGTGTGTGCGAGACATCAGTCAAAAGAGATTGAAGCAAAATCTGGTCAGGAGCTGACAGGCTGATAACAGTCGACCCCTTAGCCCCCCCTTTTAAATATTTGCGAAAGGGATGTGTGCGTTGACTATGACCTGGGATCCAATTTCGGCAGAAATTTATCATGCCGAGCAGAGATCGCAATTGCTTTACAGTGGTAGGCATCTGTAATTGCAAGCAGTGTTGTTTAGTTTTCTCTGTCAGAGGCAGCATTCCATCTCCTACTAGGAAACCCAGAAAAGTGACTTCAGTTTGGCAGATCTGTGCCTTGGCCATGTTAATCTGGTATCCACTTTCCAAAAGATAACAAACAAGTATATCTGTGAGGGCCAGATTTGTTGCAGCCTCAGCTGTGGAAAGCAGTAAGTCATCTACATACTGTAACAAAGACACATTGCTGGGCAGCTCTGCCCTGAATGATTGCAAATCAGCAACTAGTGCTTGAGAGAATATGGAAAGACTTTCCACATATCCTTGGGGTAACCTGGTCCACTGATAATGCTGACCCTCAAAAATAAATGCCAGAAACTGCCGGGATGTGGATTCAACTTCTATCCCAAAAAAGGCATGGGAAAGGTCCAGAACAGTATGATATTTGTACAGAGTAGTCGTTGTCAGCAATGTGGCAGGGTTTGAGACTACTGGAAACTGTGGTTCAATAACACTGTTAAGTGCACGTAAGTCATGAACTATTCTCCACTTCCCATTAGGCTTTTTCACAGGGAATAGTGGGGTGTTATATGGGAAGTTACTGAGTTCAATAATTCCATGCTGTAACAGCTCCTGAATCTCCTGGCGAGATCCCTACAGGGCCTCCGGTTGGAGAGGATACTGCGGAATCTTTGGTGGTTTACAGCCAGGCTTAATATGAATGGTAACAGGCAGATGTGATTTAACTCTGCCATAAGGGCTGAGGAGCAGTGACCGCTCAGGGCCTTTTTCTCCCAACGAACCATAGGTGAATTCAACCTGTAATTTCACCAATAAGTCCCTACCCATCAAATTTACTGGGCAATATGGGGCAAACAGAAAAGAATGAGAAATCTGCTGATCTCCTATTCTTAAACAAATGGGTGTAGTTAGGTAAGATGTAAGGGGTCTACCATCAAAACCAGTGGTAGTCATTTTCTTTCTACTAAGCTGGCATCTCTGCGGTAAAGTAGTTAATACAGAGGAAGTGGCTCCTGTATCAAGTAACATTTCTGTGGGCTCATCATTAAGATATACTGTGATCAGAGGTTCCTGATATGTGAGCCTCGCCTGTAAAATATAGATTCCCAGTCATTGTTGGGGTGGGGGTCCAGAATCTCGGGGAGGTGTCCACAAGGGAAAACGCCTCCTATCAAAGTTCTCATTTCTGCGCTGAGCACGGCATGAGCGCTGAAAATGACCGTAACCACCACAGTTCCAACACTGTGGGGCAAGAGTACGGTTATTTTGTTGGTACGAGGGACCTCGACGCTGTGGCTGAGGATAACGGGGTCGTTGGGCTCCGTTATAGTAAATGCGCTCCTTATCTCTATCCCATACCTCATCACAGGGGTCTGGAACATCATCCTCATAAGGATCCAGATATTCCATGTCATCAATTTTCTCCTGCTGTTCCCTAATTTTCTGTTTTAGCTGTCTAATAAGTTCATTATTAGATTTATCAAGATGTAATTTGGTGGTGGATTGGGGATCTTTAATTTCTTGTAACCCTTTAAGTTGAAGGTGTAACAAGCGTGCTTGGGCCTGTTTCAAATCCTTCTCAGGTTTCAAAGTGTCCTCCTCTAAAGATCGAATATAATGCAAAATATGGGCCTGCTGTTTAGGCCATGGCTCAGACTCCAAAGCTACTATAGACTTTAATTTTGCAGTTACGGGTGGGGGTAATGTATTACACAAGGTCTGTAAAAATACAGGTCTCATACAAACATCATCGTATGGTACCCCCATTTGTGCTTCCCATAAATCTTGAAATCGTACGAGGTATGCACTGATATCCTCACCTATTTGGAATCTCATAGCAGTGAGAGGAGCCAAACTGCGCTGAGTAGGGTACATCTCCCTGAGGGAGTCCCAAATACGAGGACGAAACTCGTTGAAGGAAGAACCATCATAAGTGTTAACTGTGACCTTCACCTGGCCTAAATCTGCATTGGCGAACACTTGATTTGTCGCACTATTTCCCAGAATTTTGGCCAATAAAGCTTTGATATCTCCCAAAGCCAAATGATATCCAGCTGTAATTCTTTCAAATTTTTGAATCCATGTCTCTCCCCCTCTACTAAGAGGAGGGAGACTACTGGCTATATTAGTCATATCAGTAAAACTCCATGGGATATATTTAGATTTTCCTTCATTTGTGTAGATTACTGGAAACAGAAGCTGTTTATTAGCGTCCTGATTCTCATACTTCTCCCAAACCCTCAGACCTGCCTCCATATAGGCAGAATCCCAGTTAGGGTCTCCCGCTCCTCCGCGAATGCAGAGTCGGGCGGTGTTAAGATGTACAGTTTCTAGTGATCCATTAGGGGGCCACTGTAACATCTGAGGCTGGTTGGCTCTTGTCCAACCGTACATGTTGGAGGACCATCGGTAAACATAATAACCATTGCCATCCTCCTGCTCTGTAATAAAAGTAAGGATACAGGGTTGTGGAGCTCGGGGAGCTTTACCACCTTTCACAACTCCACAAATCACTGTAAGTGCACTTTTTGTCTTTTCGTCATCTACTTCCTCCTCTACCTTCTCCTCTTCTTCCTCTTCTATAATCGTCTTAAGACGTTTTTCCCTATCTGTCAGGTCTAACTCCCATCTTCTAAGATTCTCAGTAATTTTTTCCTCAGATTGCTTTAAAGCTTGAGCCTGACTTTCTAAATCTTCATGTTCTGCTGTTAATTGCTGTTTCAACTCTTCTAATCTTGCCTGTGCCTCAGCATATGCACTGGGATCTGGGGCAGGGGTGGCTTTTAAGTTAACATGGCCCTCAATCTTTGCCCAAGCTCCCTCAGTGTCCAAGAGTTTATGCAGGACCTGTTCTGGGGGTATAGAGGCTGCTGGGTGAGAAGTCGGTTCTGACTTGGGCTGGAAAACAGGGTCGGAATAGCCTATGGCTGCCATAGCTTTACTTTCGGCTGCCCAATAAGAAGGTGGGGGCACAGGGGCAGATGGCGAAAGCTCTGGACCAGCTTGCATCCACAGGGAAATATGTCGCAAATGTTCCAATTGGGCTTTGCCACATTTGTTAAATAAAATATGATCCCTAATTTTGGTCAAAATGAGCAGATCAAATGACCCCCCTGCTGGCCAGGCAAGAGAGGGTGTTTTCTTCGTCCATTTTTCCCATTGTTTAGAACAATTTTTTATTGAAGCCTCCAGTAGAGGGTTCTGTTTAACAAGGCTATCGATGGGGCTAGGACCGGGCTCAGTTCCTTTCTCAGTATTTTGTTCCTGTTTAGATTTTCTTTTAAACATTTCTCTAGCTGTCCCTTCTCTATAGTCTATGTAGACCTGGTGTTTTCACTGTTCAGGGACGGGCAATTAACTTCGCCTTTTACCAATAGCAAATTGAACCTCCTTAAATACAGAGGCGCGCGCAATTTCGCTTTTAGGTGGCAATCCAAACCTCATAATTAACAGAGGAGCGAAATTAAAAAATCCAGGATTTATACACGCTGACAACGCTTACACTTCATCTAAATCCAGCCAATCTCCTCGCGGAGGTATGAAAACGTGGATAAAGACACACATTCGCTTCATATCAATGATATGTACAGTCTCAAGCGTACATCAATCAATCCCGGAAAGACAGAGACCTAATGTCTGGGCAAAACTTTCAAACTTTCTTTCCCTACCATTACAATTAAATGCAAAGACAATCTAACGATTTGCTACATAACAAAACATGAAACACATAAAATACATATGCATATGTGTAAATTTGGTACTCACCCACCAATTGAACCTGGGTAAATCTTCCGTCTTTGTTTGTAGACAGGAAAAACAAAACTCACCCACTGGAGTCGTCCTAGGGTATCAAAATCTCTCTCGACGTCACTCAGAGCGGTATTCCCATCTTCTGTACCAGCAGAAGGAATCCTCTTAAGGTATTCTCATCCCCTGTTTTTGTTTTTTTTTAATCTACTGTGAAAAACAGGAGGTAGTCCCTCTGACAAGTAAAACTACAAGTCAAAAACTGCAGTCAGAGGAGTCCTTGGGCAATTTGGAAGGGAAAAAAATTTAGAGGGTGTTCGGCACCAATTATTGTGGCTTCTGGTTCCCACAACGGTTGCCCAATATAACACCAATCAGAGAATTACTTAGACGGCAGTTGCTTTAGCTCAAAAGACTTTTATTTAGAATAACAAAAGTGATTATAAAATAGCAAACAGCAAATGCCTATCTAGAGATGGCAGACAGTACTTTCTTTCTCTGTGAAGGGGAAGAAAGTACCGCCCGAGACCCTCCAAAATTGCTGTCTTATATATACCTCTCTGCTTCAAATTCTAAATAGTTTCAGCAAATGCAAAACTCTTTCCCAGGGCCTTCTATGGTTATGCAGCTTGATCTGCTGATCAAAGCTTGCCTATCGATGCAATCAATCATAGCCCTCTGCCTCCTCCTGTGTTTTTCCATCTGCTGGCACCAATTGAAATCTTCAGGGCAAGAGCATTAGTTGAATTCCTGGCTTGACCTGTTTGAACCTAGGCTTATATCCTTGGACACTTCTGTCCAAAGTATAGCTTTTTTTAGGCTTTATAACAGTAGTAAGCTGCGTGTACTCTTTTCCTGTTGCCCACCTGTTTGTGCCAACCATATGTTGCTGTGTCTGTTTCAAACAGGCCAGAGTGCAGTTATAAGGCAGATATATATATGCAATCATAAGGCAAACAATATAAAGCAGATCTGAGCTGATTATCCCTTTATTCCAATTATCCCTTCAGTCAGGGACATGTCCAAGGCTTTGGCATTCCCGGCAGACATCGAGGACGAGCCTTGAGCCGAGGAGCTCGATTCAGTATGACTTTCCCTCTCAGGAAACCCTTACGGTACCGGTTCCTCTGATGTTGGAACGGTTGATGCTCCGCATGTGGGAGTCACCGGCCTCGATTCCGGTTCTCAGTAAGTGGGTCAATTCCATCTGTCGAGTCCGCAAGAGTCCTGGGTTCCAAAAGGCACAGCTGCTGTACAACTCCATGGTTGTGGAATCGGCCATGCACAGGCTCAAGAACCAAAAAACGCACTCCTCGGTGCCCCCCGGCAGGGAGCCCGGGAACTTAGATGCCCTCGGCAGAAAGTGCTACCAGGGCTCGATGCTATCATACCGTGTCCAAACATACCAGCTGTACAATGGTATGTACTTGCGGGACCTGGCAAAGGAGATTGCCGGGTTCTCGGCTGGCCTCTCCGAGGAACCCTTGCAGCGCTTCAAGAAGTTGTCCACTGGGATTCGGGAGTGCTCAAAGTTTGTCTCAAGCAGCCTATGACGGTTTCGAGGCTTCAGCCCGGGTAGCTGCAGCTGGCATCGGTGCCCAACGCCAGGCGTGGCTAATGTCGTTGGACCTGGAGTCATGGGTTCAGGACAAGTTGGTCGACGTCCCTTGCCGAGGTGACAACCTTTTTGGCAAACACATGACTGAGAAGGCTGCTGAAATCAAGACTGAGTACTTGACCTGGACAAGACTCTCCAAGAAGACATCTGCCCGTTCTAAAAAGAAGGGTTTGGGTAAAAAGCCCTTTTTCCCGAGGAAGGGTGTTGCTTACCGTAACTACCCCACTCACCAGGCTGCCCCGGCTCCTTAACAGGGGCAGCAGGCCAAGGGACGGGCATGGCCCGCATAAGCAAAGACCCCCAAGTCCCAGGCACCGGCTCCTTCCCAGCCGGTAGGGGGTTTTTGACTGCCACAGCATAGTCTCTCTCCAACCAGGGGTCAGGCTTGGCACAGGAGGAAGGCTGACCCTGTACGCTCACAGATGGCCAGCATTCACCACAGATATCTGGGTCCTACAAATAGTCCAAAAGGGCTATTTGCTCCATTTCAACCAGGTACCCTCCCTCCTATTTTCCAGGAGAGCCTCTCAGACCTCCTCTGCACGGGAACCTCCTCTTACAGGAGTTGGCCGGTCTTCTAGAGGATCAGGCAGTGGAGCTGGTGCCCCACGACCTGCTAGGACAAGGCTTTTACTTCAGGTATTTTCTGATACCAAAGAGAACAGGAGGCCTCAGGCCCATCCTCGACCTGCGAAACTTAAGCAAGTTTCTGGTGAGGGAAAAGTTCAAGATGTTTTCCCTTGGAATAGTTCTGCCTTACCTCCACCAGGGAGACTGGCTATGCTCTTTAGACCTGAAGGGATGCTTATATGCACATCCTCATACATCCAGACCACAGACAATATCTCAGATATGTAGTGGGAGGGGAACCATTATCAGTACAGAGTACTTCCATTCGGCCTAGCCTCTGCCCCCAGAGTATTTACCAAATGTCTGGCGGTAATGGCGGCCTTCCTCAGAAACCAGGGAATTTTTGTCTTCCCGTACCTGGACAACTGGCTTATCAGAGCCCCGTTGCCTCAAGGAGCCCAACAGGCCACAGCTCGCACTATCAGCATACTGCAGCCATCTAGGCTTTGTCATAAATCAAGCAACGTCCACTTTGCTCCCCACTCAAAACTTAGAGTTCATAGGGGCAATGCTAGGCACCCTTCAAGTGAAGGCTTACCTGCCAGAGGGCAGAGCACACAGGCTTCTGGAGCTAGTACACCAAATCAGCCACAAGTCTCAGATATCAGCGAGGCACTTTCTACGCCTTCTGGGACACATGGCCTCCACGGTTCATGTGACCCCAAACGCCCGTCTCCACATGAGGACGGCTCAGTGGTGCCTCAGAGATCAGTGGACACAAGCCACAGGAAGACTCTGAGACAGGATCAGAGTGTCAAAATGACTACTGAAGTCATTGACTTGGTGGCTTCAGCCATCCAACCTGCTTGAGGGAGTGCCTTTCCAGCCTCCCTCATACACAAGAGTGCTGATAACAGATGCATCTCTGCTGGGCTGGGGAGCCCATTGCCAGGACTTATGCACTTAAGGGTTTTGGTCTCCTCAGGAGAAGACACAACAAATCAACCTCTTAGAGGTCCAGGCGATACGCCTAGCTCTTCAAACTTTCTCTCATGTTCTCTCACATCAGTCTGTCTTAGTACAAACAGACAACCAGGTGGCTATGTTCTACGAAAACAAGCAGGGAGGGACGGGGTCCCGCCTCCTGTGTCAGGAGACACTGGACCTCTGTTCCTTTGTAATCTGACAGGGTATGTCTCTCAAAGCAGTTTACCTGCCAGGTCAGGAGAACTGCCTAGAATTCTCCAACCTTGCGAGTAGCAACTGAATTCGGAAGTAGCCCAGCAGATCTTCCATTGCGGGGGACATCCGGCCATAGATCTCTTTGCCAGTCCGCAGAATCATCAGTTGCCCAACTTTTGCTCCAGACAGCCACACCCCCAAAGGATGGCTGCAGATGCTTTTCTAATCTGGTCCGTGGACCTCCTGTATGTGTTTCCTCCCATGCCTCTGATGGCCCGAACTCTATTCAAAATCCTTCGGGACAAGGCCTCGGTCATCCTGGTAGCCCCCAGATGGCCAAGACAACCTTAGTTTCTGCTTCTCCTCCAGCTGGCAGTGGAAACCCCACTCCCTCTGGGGATGCAGTCCAACCTCTTGTCCCAGGAGCAGGGCTCTATCTTACACCCCAACCTCAGGTCCCTCAACCTGATGGCATGGCTGCTGAAAGGGTAGTGCTGGCTTCTCTCCTCCTGCCTAAGAATGTGGAAGACGTGCTACTGGCCTCAAGGAGGCAGTCCACTAGGAAAACCTATGCCTTCAAGTGGCATAGGTTTGAGGTGTGGTGTAGCCAGCACAACGAAAACCCTTTCTCTTGTCTAGTACCAGTGGTGTTGCAGTACCTGCTGCACCTCTCAGAATTAGGCCTCAAATCTAACTCTGTCAGGGTCCACCTGAGTGCTTTGTCAGCACACCACTCTCCAGTGGAAGGACAACCTCTTTCAGTTCACCCCATGGTGGCCAGATTCCTCAGAGATCTACGTCTACTAAAACCCATGGTTCGTCCTCCGGCAACCGAGTGGGATTTGAATGTGGTCTTGCAACAGCTTACTCGCCCACCTTATGAGCCGATGTCCGCTTGCCATCTGCGCTTCCTCTCCTGGAAGATGCTCTTCCTGGTGGCACTCACATCTGCCAGACGAGTGAGTGAACTACAAGCTCTTGTGTCAGAAAGACTGTACACACAGTTCTATAAGAACAGGGCGGTCCTGCGCACCCACCCCAAGTGCCTTCCGAAAGTGGTCTCTCTGTTCCACCTCAACCAAGAGGTGGTTCTTCCGACATTTTCCCAGACCGCATGCTAGCCGGGCAGAGGTGGTTCTGCATACCCTTGATTGTAAAAGAGCTTTAGCCTTCTATCTGGAGCGTACGCGGGGACATCGAAGGGCTACTCAGCTCTTTGTCTCTTATGACCCCAGTAAGCTGGGGCTACCTGTCTCCAAGCGCACGTTGTCCACCTGGGTGGCAGACTGCATTGTCTGGGCGTACAGGGCGGCCGACCTCCCGTTGCAGGGTCGAGTCACGGCCCACCGTGTCAGGGCTAAGGCCGCATCAGTGGCTCACTTCTGCTCTGTTCCGCTGGCAGACATCTGCAGGGCCGCAACCTGGTCTTCAAGCCAGACTTTTGCAATCCATTACTGCTTGGATGGAGATTTCCGACGGGACAGTGCTTTCAGCAGGCGGTACTCCGTAACTTATTTGAGGTTTAGGCAACTCCTACCCTCCGGCCCTCTGGTGTCAGGCTACTGGGAGGTGTTGCGTCTCCTCTGAATTCCTATCACAGCTGCTGCGGCTCTTCTAGAAGGAGCCATTTTTCAGCTAGGGGTTCTCGGTAGCCTATAGCTAGGGAGTCCCATATGTGAGGACTGACTTCCTGCTTGTTCCTGGAGAAAGCGTAGTTACTCATCTGTAACAGGTGTTCTCCAGGGACAGCAGGAATCAGTCCTCCCGACCCTTCCTCCTCCCCTGGAGTTGTCCTATTATTGATTTTTATTCTTTTTGCTGTGTTTTTAGCTATGTCATTTGACTGAGCAAAATGGCACCCTTGGGCGGGAAGGGGATCGCCCATGCGAGATGCAATACCAAAGGCTTTCTTTGAAAGCTGGGGAATTGCTCCGCACGAGGGCTCCGTCGGTGCCGACGTCACCCATATGCGAGGATCGATTCCTGCTGTCCCTGGAGAGCACCTGTTACAGGTGAGTAACTACGCTTTCCTTCTTGTTCCTGGAAATAGCATAGTTACTCACCTGTAACAGGTGATCTTTGGGAACAGCAGGAATTTAGTCTTCACAACCCATCCTCCTCCCCTAGGAGTTGTAGGTCATCTTCTTCTCCTTCTCTCCTTTTATCTCAGCTACAAACTCAACTGAGGAGGGAGAACTGGAAAGGCAGGAAGACAGCTATGCAGGCACAGTGGGATGCTTCCAAAAGCTTTTCTATTGGACACTGGGGAGCATTCCTGCGCGGGCTCCATTGGTACCAATGTCACCCATATGTGAAGACTAAATTCCTACTGTTCCCGGAGATCACCTGTTACAGGTGAGTAACTATGCTTTATAGGTGAGTAACTATGCTTTATCTCGCTTTCTCTCGAATGCATCTGAAAAACGTTTTGTCACACTTCACATCTTTAGCCATCTTCTCTTCCACCTTTATTTTTGCTATCCTTACTTTTCGCTTTGTCTCTCTTAGCTTTATCCTGTATTTATTTTATTTTATTTATTTATTTAACATTTCTTTTATGCCACGCTCTTTATCATCAGTGCGGTTTACAGTTAACAGAGCGACTCAAGGACCGCAGGGTACTCCCGAGTTTACATCGAACAGGGAAAACAACTTGGAGAAAACAGGGAAAACTATGTACAGTTTACATACTGCTGTGTCAATAATGTTACAAGGGTAGAACAGGGAGTGAGATTCACTTTGAATTGTGTTCCATTTACGGGCCACTTCCTCTTATCAAACTTGTGTATGTTGTTAAGCTATCAGGTTGAGGGATGGTATGTGTGAGGCATGAGGGGAATTGTTGTGTTGTGAAAAGTGCGTAATGAACAAATGGTGCTTGAGGGCCTTTCTAAAATGAGTGATGTCCTTGATTGCTCTGACGTCATGTGGGAGGCTGTTCCATGATTGTTTTCTGTTTTCCTCTGTTTGTGCTCTTCTGAATTTTGTGAAAGCTGTGTTTTTTGTGCAACCACTTCTTTGGAGAACCATATAGGTTTCCTTTTCCTGTTGTTTTTATTTACTTAAAAAAATATATATATATTGACCCTTTTATTGTCTCTTTTTTAGTTTAGCCCACTGCATTTCCACTTTCCTTATTTCCTCCCATGCCAACTCCTCCTTCAGGTACTTCCCCATTTTAGTGAAGTCAGCGTTTTTGAAGTTTTTGAGTTGCTGTGATTGTACTCTGCCTCGGCTTATAACTCAGAAAACACTGTGTGATGATTACTGCTGCTCACATGGGCATCCATCCAGACTTTCACCATGTTATCTCCATTGTTGAGTAGTAGATCCAGTGTTCAACTTTCTGTGATTGTTTCCATCATCATTTGTCTTAACAATGCATCTTGGAAGGCATCCCTAATTTTTTACTTCCATCCAGGTTTGCAGGAATACTTAAATCCATGTCTCATAGATTAAAGTCACCCAATATGATCACTTTTCCCTTCATGGCTACTTTTGCAATAAAAAAAGATCAAGTCTCTATCCATTTCTTCCATTAGAGTTGGAGGCCTATAGACTACACCAATATGGATAATAGTGTCATCTCCTCTTTCCAACACAATCCACAGTGCTGCTTCTTTTCTCTTGTCCCCTGCATTTCAGCAGCTTTAACATTGCTTTTGACATATAGGGCCATGCCTCCTTCTTTTCTGCCCTCTCTATCTTTTCTAAATAAATTATAGCCAGCTATGGCTATATCCCATTCATGCTACTCGTTAAACCATGATTTTGTAATGGCCACATTGTCATAGTAACATAGTATATGACAGCAGATAAAGACCAGTATGGTCCATCTAGTCTGCGCAGCAAGGTGGCAAGAGTAGATGCACCTGCCGCTCTGTGCAGGTCATCCTTCCCCATGCCTTTTTTTAGGGGTGTACCCACTGCTCCGTTTAGGGCATCCCTGTTTGTTGATATATAAGGGATAGTTAAGTTTATTTTTATTTTATCCTGTTGCTATAAAGGGATCCACTGTGTCTGCCCCATGCCATTTTGAATTCTGTCATTGTATTTGCCCCCACCACCTCTATCAGGAGGGCATTTCAAGCATCCACCACCCTTTCAGTGAAAAAGTATTTCCTGACACTGCCTTTCAATTTACTCCCTTGCAGCTTCATGCTATGCCCTCTAGTTTTACAGCTTCCCTGTCTTTGGAAGAGGTTTATTTGTTCATTAATACTCTTTAAGTATTTAAAGGTCTGAATCGTATCTCCCTTGTCCCTCCTCTCCTCCAGAGTGTACATATTTAGGTCTTCAAGTCTCTTCTCATAAGTCTTCTTACGCAGGCTCCAAATCATTTTGGTTGCCTTCCTTTGAATCGTTTCCAGTCTTTTTATATCCTTTGCGAGATGTGGTCTCCAAAACTGAACACAGTATTCAAAGTGAGGCCTCACCAGTGACTTGTACAGTGGTATTAGTACCTCTTCCTTTCTGCTGCTAATTCCTCTCTGTATGCAACCCAGCATCCTCCTGGCTTTTGCCACTGCCTTGTTGGACATTGTTTCACCACCTTGAAATCCTCAGAAATAATCACTCCAAGGTCCCCTTCTGGTCTATGCACAGCAACCTCTCACCCCCTATCGTGTACATTTCCCTTGGATTTCTGCTTCATAAGTGCATGACACTGCACTTCTTTGCATTAAATCTTAACTGCTAAGGATTAGACCATTTTTCCAGCTTTTGTTGACCTGTTGTCCTGTTCTCCACTCCCTCAGGGGAGTCCACTCTGTTGCAAAGTTTGGTGTCATCTGAAAAAAGACAGACTTTTCCATTCAGTCCTTCAGCAATATCACTCACAAATACATTGAACAGTACCGATCCCAGGACCAAACCCTGGGGCACACTGCTAATCACCCTCCTTTCATCCGAGTGAGTTCCGTTACCATCACCTTTTGTCATCTGTCAGTGAACCAATTTCTGATCCAGTTCACCACCTTGGGGCCAATCCCCAAGCTATTGAGTTTATTGATAAGTCTCCTATGAGGAATGGTATCAAAGGCTTTGCATGCCCCTGATCTAGTTCTCTTGTCACCCAGTCAAGGAACTCAATCAGATTTGTTTGGCAAGATCGTCCTTTGGTAAAATCTTGTTGGCTCAGATCATGCAACCTGTTGGCTTTGAGAAAGTCCACTATTCGCTCTTTCAGGAGCGCCTCCATTACTTTTCCACCGAGGTGAGGCTTACCGGTCTGTAGTTTGTCATTTCTTTCCTGTTATCACTTTTATGAAGAGGTACCACATCAGCCCTTCTGCAGTCCTGAGGAACTTCTCCTGTTTCCAAGGATCTGTTAAAAACATCCTTTAATGACCATGCAAGAACATCTCTGAGCTCTTTCAGTATCTTAGGATGTATCCCATCCGGTCCCATGGCCTTGTCCACTTTCAGTTTTACAAGTTGTTCTAACACATTTGGGAGTCACAGGTGGTCCTTCTCCAGGATTTTCTTTAGTAAAAACAGAGCAGACGTATTTGTTTAGCAATTTCGCTTTTTCAATGTCACCTTCCATGTGTCCGTTCCCAGCACTTCTGAGTCCTGCAATTCCACCTCTGATTTTCCTCCTCTCCTGAATATACCGGAACAAAGTTTTGTCGCCATACTTCACAACTTTAGCCATGCTTTACTCTACCTTTGATTTTGCTTTCCTTATTTCTCTTTTTGTCACTTTAAATTTTATCCTGTATTCTTTTCTGTGTTTCCTCTGTTTGCGAGCTTTTGAATTTTGTGAAAGCTGCGGATTTTGCCTTTATTTGAGTAGCCACTTCTTTGGAGAACCAAATAGGTTTCCTTCTCCACTTGTTTTTATTTACTTTCCTTGCATATTTATCTGTTGCCCCTTTTTTGCCACCTTTAGTTTAGCCCATTGCAATTCCACTTTCCTTATCCTCTCCCACTCTGCCAACTCCTCCTTCAGGTACTTGGCCATTTTACTGAAGTCAGTGTTTTTGAAGTCTAGGACTTTGAGCTTGCTATGATTGGACTGCATTTTGGCTTTTATCTCAAACCACACCACATTGCTGCTGCTCACAGGGGCACCCACCCAGACATTCGACACGCTATCTCAATTAGTGAGCACTAAATCCAGCATTGAGCTTTCCATGGTCGGTTCCATCACCATTTGTCTAACTAATGCATCTTTTAAGTCATCCACAATTTTTTTTTTACTTCCTTCCAGATTTGCATAAGGGATACTCCAATCCACATCGGGTAGATTAAAGTCACCCAATATTATCACTTCCCCCTTTATGGCTATCTTTGCAATATCTATATTCAATTCGCTATCTATTTCTTCAGTTTGAGTCGGAGGCCTGTAGACCACACCAGTTTGGATGACAGTGCCATCCCCTCTTTCCAACACAATCCATAGTGCTGCTTCTTTTCCCCATGTTCCCTGCATTTCAGTAGCTTTAATATTGCTTTTAAAAACTAAAAAGGAAAACCCCATAGAGTGATCAAATATAAAGCAAATAGACAAATAGTCACCAAAACAAAATTGACACTCAAAAAATTAATTTATTTGTGTCGGACCAAAACCGGTGGAAGGAAACGCATAAAGCTCACCCATACAAACCGGCGGTGTCCATTTTAATCAAGTGTCATCCAGTGCATGAAGGGCTTCCCTGATGATGATGGGGTTTTTCCTTCTTTCATTGGTGGTTCTGTGTTTGAGCGACTTTGGTAGTCAGCCAATCTCTTTCATAATTGCTCCTTGAAAATCCATTGGGTTTCTTGCTGTGACATTTTATGGCAGTTTCTTCTCATTCGGACAGCAGGAACTACGGCACTTGAGATAGGGTGATGTTTTGACCCGAAACGTGCACGTCGTGTGATTATCCTGTTTGTATTTTCTAATATTGCTGCCTTGCTACCATGCTACTACAAAGATAAGTACTTCTGCAAAGTTTAATATTTTTTGAGACCCAACACTTGATTAAAAGGGCCACCGCCGGTTTGTGTGAGTGAGCTTTATGCGTTCCCCTCCACCGGTTTTGGGGCCGACACAAATGAATTAATTTTTTGAGGGTCAGTTTTGTTTTGGTGACTGTTTATTTGCTTAATATTGCTTTTGACATATAGGGCTGCTACTCCTCCTTCTCTACCTTCTCTATCTCTTCTGAATAGATTATAGCCAGATATGGCTATATCCCATTCATACAATTCGTTAAACCATGTTTCTGTAATGGTCACGTCCATTTCCACCATTAGGGCTTCCAGGTCAGGAACTTTGTTGGCTAAGCTTTGAGCATTGGTTAACTGTCTTGCCTGTATTTTGCATTGATTTTGTTCTACACATCTCTTCCCACTTGTCATTGATATGTGGTTTAAAAGTGTGGCTGTTTCTAATGTTCTGCTTTTGCCAGGAGTGACGTCCTGAACTTGTCCTTCCACATCCGTCACCCCCATTCTTTAGTTTAAATGCCTGTCCACATACTGTCTGAATTTTTCACTCAGGATCCTTTTCCCTGCGACAAAGAGATGTAGTCCATCAGCACAGTATAGCCTCTTGTTGATCCATCTCTTTCCCCAGTTGCCTATAAATCTGAATCCTTGTTTGCACCAGGTCTGGAGCCATGTATTAAAGTTGTTTATGTGATGCAGCCTTTCTGCCCCCTTACCAAGAACAGTTAGAACTTCTGAGAATGTTGCGTTAACAATGGGCTTCTCTCCCAGAGTCTGGAAGTCCCTTTGAACTGCAGAGGCACTGTTTCTAGCCAGGTTGTTTGTACCCAAGTGGATGACAACATCAATTTTTGAGTGCTGACTTTCTGCACTAACTACATTAAAATTTGGTTTGTATTCCTGCTGGCTGAAGAGCCTGGGGGGCATTTGACCATCTTCTCTTCTTTGAACTGTGTTCCCAAGTTGGTGCCTCTGATGATGGAATCTCCAAGTAGTAGTAGTTTTCTGTTTTGTGATTTTTTTTCTTCATATTTGGTGCATTTTCAGTAGATTGGCCATTGACTCTCTCATTTAAGGGCCCTTCAGTTTCCACGGATTGGGCATCCTCATTATCCAAGGCAGAGAAGGCATTTTGCAGGGATTTCTCTGGATGTATATGGTGTCTCTGCATTACAGGTCCCAACCTACCAGAGCCCACTGTTATCCATTTGTTCCTGGGATGTTTGATTCCTTGTGGGAGTGGTGGTGAATTTAGTTCCATTTATATCCTAGAAGAGGTGCGTTTCATTGTAGCTAGTTCTTCTCTTAGTAGAGTGAATTCCATTTCCACCTTTAGAGCTTCTGTTAAACTTTGAGCATTTGTGCTTATTGCCCTCCTGCAGTTGTTGGTTGGCTTGCTTGTAGTTTGCATAGATTTTATTCCAGACAACTTTTCGTTCTGGTCAGTGTGTGACTATTTCCAATGTTATGTTTTTGCTGGGAGTGATGTCCTGAATTTGTTCTTTTCCATCCGTCACCCCCTTTCCCTACTTTAAGTGCCTCTCCACATATTGCCTGAATTTTTCACTTAGGATCGTTTTTCCTGCCACAGAGATGCAGTCCATCAACACATTATAGCCTCTTGTTGTTCCATCTATTGCCCCAGTTGCTTATATATCTAAATCCTCCTTGTTTATACCAGGTTTGGAACCACATATTAAAGTTGGTTATGTGATGCAGCTTCTCTTCCCCCTTATTATGAACATGTAGAATTCTGAGAATGCTATAATGTTGACAGTGGATTCAAGTTTTTCTCCCAGAAACTTAAACTATTGTCAATACTATAGGAAAGAGCCCGACATTAGATCATAGGTTTTCAACCCAGTCCTCGGGGAACCCTAGGCCAGTCAGGTTTTCAGGATCCCCACAATGAATATGCATAAGAGGACTGTGTTGAAAACCCCATTGTGGCAGAATGTCTCCCCTAGCCTGAAAGGAGCACCTGAAGAGCTCTGCAATCAATATGAGATGGAAAAGAGAGGAAGGAGTAAAGGATAACATTGTGCAGAGATCAGCTGATTGCTCACTATAGCAGATCTTCTTCAGGGTCTTTGCTTCTACCTCCCTGCACAGTAACTTTAGAAGTCCAGCAGCAGTGCTAGGAATCTTCCAAAATAACACAAAACTCCTTGAATGCTTCCTGGCCTAAAGTGCAATCATCGTCATCACACTCTTACAGGCCTGATGTCAAAGCAATCTGAAAAATAGTATCTAAAGTGCTGGAGACACAGAGGCCCCTCAGCACAGCTGTCTCCTGCACGATCTTTTCCATTGCAAAGACTCCAGCTGGAGTAGTAGCACTGACCTTCATCTTGCTACATTTATTATAGACATCATGTTGTCCTTTCAGCGCAGATAGGCCAGTGCACAGATAGTGAAAAGAATGCCCCAGCAAAATAGTTCTACACACTGACAGCACAGAACATCTTGCTTGCCTGTTGAGGCATAGGCACCTTCTGGGTATTCATCCTCTAATGAAAGGGTAGGTAGGTGAGTCAGCAACTGGCCCTACTCCTGGAGGTGGAATCTAAGTGACCTCACTTTGTAAATTGAAGTGCCAGAATGCTGTTCCACTGCAGACTAAGCCCTGACTATTTTAACAAATGCATAATCATTCTGCAAAATCTTAGCAACAGTCAAACAAAACAATATGTTTATATTTTGTTTATTTGTATTTGCTATACTGCCCTTCGTCAGTGACATCAAAACGGTTTACAGTCTATTAAAAAGAGAAATAAAAAATAAAAATAAATACAAAAAATAAAGTTACAATTCTGATTAGGGAGAGAGCCCCTGAAACAAAGGCAGTGAAGATATCCATAGCATTTGTACTCTGTCACCAGTTACTACCCCTACCAGAATCCACCTTTACCCCCTTCAAGAGTGTACATAAAGGTTTGCTTGGAATAAGAAGTTTTCATTGTGGTTTTGAATTTGGGAAATGGTAATTCCATTCTAATATCATGTGATAAAGAATTCCATAAGGCGGAATCCTAACAGCCATGCAAATTCAAAGAACCATCAGCACATTCTTATCTCCAGGAACAAGCAGGAATGTAGTCTTCACGGAACATGCGGGGGAATGCTCCCCAACGTCCAATAGGAAAGCCTTGGGGAGCATCCCACTGCACCTGCATTGCTGCCTTCCCAACTGTCCCACAGTTTTTCGTTCTCTCCAGAGCCAGCAGGAAGCAGATCCTGTCACCACAGAAAATTCTTCAATTCTTTGTTTTTTGTGCTTTGTGTCTGTCTTCCTCTCTATGCTGGAACAGACTACTGTCTGTTCTTTTCTTTCTTTCTTTCTTTCTTTAAAAAAACAAAACAAAAGCAAAACAAAAAAAGCATATAGAACGTTTCTTCAGGCGCATCAACGCCATTTTAGGCCTAAAGCCTTCCGTTTTGTCTGCTGACACTATGGACATACCTACTAATGGTTTTAAGAAATGTTCTAAGTTTGGCGTACCATTTCTGCCACTGATACCCACAGTTGGTGTGTTAAATGCCTCGGGGCTGATCACCAGCCATCAGAATGTCCTCTGTGTAAGAAGATGACAAAGAGAGGCTTACAGAATTAAGCCGCAAAATTGGGATCACTCTTTGCCTCAGATGCAGTTTCTTTGGCATTGACGTCATTGAGGGCATCCTCTTCCTCTCATAGATCTCAGGTATCGAAACATAAGTCTTCTTCGAAGACGGGCCATCCCCCCTCCCCAGAGATCTCTTTCTAAGCATCGAAAGAGGCTGCTGTTGCCAAAAAAGCATCTTTCAGGAAATGGAAAAAAAAGCTAACCGACGAAACCTGGAAACAGCACAAGCACTGGCAAGTCAAATGCAAGGCATTGATAAGGCAGGCAAAGGGAGAATTTGAGAAGAAGCTTGCTGCAGAAGCAAAAATGCGAAATAAAGACTTTTTCAAGTACATTTGTAGCAAAAAAACCTGTGAGAGAGTCAGCTGGTCCATTAGATGATAGAGGGGTTAAAGGGGCATAAGAGGCGACAAGGCGATAGCGGAGAGACTGAATGAATTCTTTGCTTCGGTCTTTACTGAGGAAGATGTAGGGATATTACCCATGACTGAAGTGGTATTTAAAGGTGCGGAAGAATTGAAGGAAATATCGATACATCGGGAAGATGTATTACAACTGTTAGATAAACTGAAGAGTAGCAAATCACCTGGGCCGGATGGTATACATCCAAGGGTGTTGAAAGAACTGAAATATGAGATTGCAGACCTGCTATTAGTAATCTGTGAACTATCATTAAAATCATCTCTAATACCTGAAGATTGGAGGATCACCAATGTAACACCAATTTTTAAAAAGGGTTCCAGGGGTGATCCGGGAAACTGCAGACTGGTGAGCCTGACGTCAGTACCGGGAAAAATGGTAGAAACCATCATAAAGAATAAAATTACTCAGCATGTAGATAGCCATGGCCTAATGGGAGACAGCCAACATGGCTTTAGACAAGGAAGATCTTGTCTTACTAATCTGTTGTTTTTTTGAAGGTGTGAATAAACAGGTGGACAAAGGTGAGTCGGTTGATATAGTGTATCTGGACTTTCAGAAAGCCTTTGACAAGGTCCCTCATCAGAGATTTTTGGCAAAAGTAAAGAGTCATGGGATAGGAGACAGTGTACTACTGTGGATCAGGAACTGGTTAAAAGATAGAAAGCAGAGGGTAGGGCTAAATGGCCAATTTTCCCAATGGAGAAAGGTGAATAGTGGTGTACCCCAGGGATCTGTGCTGGGTCTGCTGCTTTTTGACATATTCATAAATGACCTGAAAAGTGGAATAACGAATGAGGTTATCAAATTTGCAGATGACACAAAACTATTTAAAGTTGTTAAAACCCAAGAGAATTGTGGAAAATTGCAAGAGGATCTTGATAAATTGGAAGACTGGGCATCAAAATGGCAGATGAAATTTAATGTGGACAAGTGCAAAGTTACGCACCTAGGGAAGCACAACCCAAACTATGGTTACACGATGCAAGGTTCCACATTAGGAACCACCACCCAGGAAAAAGATTTAGGCGTCATTGTGGATAACATGTTAAAACCCTCGGCCCAGTGTGCTGCGGCGGCCAAGAGAGCAAGTAGAATGCTAGGTATGATAAGGAAAGGAATGGAAAATAAAACAAAAGATATTATAATGCCTCTATATCATTCCATGGTGAGACCGCACCTTGAATATTGTGTGCAATTCTGGTCGCCATATCTTAAAAAGGATATAGCGTTATTAGAAAAGGTTCAGAGAAGAGCCACCAAAATGGTAAAGGGGATGGAAGGATACTCCTATGAAGAAAGGCTAAAAAGGTTAGGGCTCTTTAACCTGGAAAAGAGACGGCCGAGGGGGAGATATGATAGAAGTCTATAAATTAATGAACAGAGTGGAACGGGTAAACGTAGATCGATTGTTTACGTTATCAGAATATAGAAAGACTAAGGGACAAGCAATGAAGCTACAGGGTAAAGTATTTAAGACTAATAAAAGAAACTATTTTTTCACTCAACGTGTAATCAAACTCTGGAATTTGTTACTGGAGGATGTAGTAAAGGCTGTTAGTGTAGCTGGGTTTAAAAAAAGTTTGGACAAGTTCCTGGAGAAAAGGTCCATAAACCATTATTAAGAAGGGACCCAGGATATCAATGCTTGACCCAGTACAAGCATTGTGGAACCTGTGTCATCTCCAGGAACAAGCAGGAATGAGTCTTCACATATATGGGTACGTCGGTACCGACGGAGCCTGAGCGGGAACGCTCCCCAGCGTCCAATCAGAAAGCTTTTGGGAGCATCCCTCAGCGCCTGTGTGCTGCCTTCCTGCCTTTCCAACTGTCTCTCCTCAGTTTTCGTTTTTCAGCGGAGCCGGGAGGACATCCTCCTGTCACCGCAGAAAATTCTTATTTTTAATTTTTAATTTTTAATTTTCTTGTGGTCGCGGCTGTCTTCCCGACACCACCAGTACCGCCGGTGTTTTTCTTTTTTTTCTTGTAAGATTTTCCTTTTCAACGGAATATTTTTTCTTCATAGTGTCACGGGGTCTTAGGCTTTTCAGGCCTCCCCTATTTTTCCTTCATGGCCACGAAATGTTCAGTTTGTGGCGGTACAACTTTATGTTTAGACCCTCGAAGTCGGTGTCTAACCTGTTTGGGTCCTGACAACAGTTTGGTGAGAAGACATCTTCAACATCGAGAATCCCTCGATACACGGTTGCCCTCCAACTTCGGGGCACCGTCCCCTTCTTCTTCCACTTTGATTCAGGTAACCCACAAACAGTCTGTTAAGACTAGCCAGTCCTCGAGTGATACGTCTCATGCACAGCATGTAGACAGCTCCGGCTTTGCCCTCGATGGCCTCCTGGCTTCAAAACCCCGGCGGGAGTCTTCGGTCTCCAAAGCGGATAAGGGGTTTCAGGTTGTTCCTTGGCTTCACCCCCCACAGAACATACCTGAGCCGTGCACGGTGGTGGCATCTGCTTCGAGCGGTACCGATACCCCTGCACCGGCACTGGTGGATGAAACACTCCACCAGGGATCGTCATCTGGCCTCCTCGGTGCCTTCGGGACCGATGGATACGTCCCAGATTGTCTTTCCCTTATCGGTTCCAACACCGATACTGCCACCGACGTCGGTACCTTCCAGATGTGCATCGACAGCCTCGCTTCCTTCGATGCCGAGTCTGGAATCGATCTCCAGTTTGGAGGACTGGGTACCGACTCGCCTTGGTACCGTCTCGCGGCGGTACCGAAGGCTCAGTTCCGATGACTCGGATCCGCAACTCTCGGTTCCCCTGAGGCCGCTTGAGTTGCCACTGGTAGACCTTCATTCACCGGTATCGGGCACGGTACCGAAGTCGGTACCGATGTCTTCATTACCCTTACAGTCGGTGCCTTCCATGCTTCGCTTCTCAGGCTCCTTACCCTCGATGCCGAGTTTGGAATCCATTTCTAGTCTGGAAGACTGGGTACCAATAGATTTTGGTACCGACACCGATCGATACCGGTGGCTCGGTACCGAGGATAGCAGCCGGAGGTTTTCGGTTCCCTCGGTACCGATTGAAGTATCGCTGATGACTACTCCAATGTCTTTGTCGAGCCCGACTGCGACATCGGTACCGGTATTGACTTCAGTACCGGTATCCACAGTAGCATCGTGGCAAGCTCCTACCATGCTTTTTACAACAGCATCGCTCCATTTTATACCAAGCTTGGAGTTGATACCTGGCATGGACAATGTGGTAAGGACGGTTGCTGTTCCTGACAACCAGTCCAAGCAACCATCCCTTAAACATTCCACACTGCACCCTGCAGGATCTTCTATTTCTATATCTCTGGATAACTCTGTGGGTGCTCAGGCAGGCTAGATCTAACCTGTCCAAGGGAGATTCCTGTTGGGGATCCCTCTTTTCAGAGTTTCCTCCTGGATATAGAAAGATCCCTTGCCATTCCTATTCCAGGACATGATCCTGCACCAGGCTCTGTTTCCACTAAAGCAAAGGACAATATAATGCTTCCTTTGCATCATTCCTTGCAGGATCTCCTTCTAGGAATGTGGGAAACACCTTTAAAGGTACCCCCACCTCCCAGAGCAACTGATCTCTTATATCAGGTGCCCCCCTCTCCAGGGTTCCAAAAGACTCAACTTCCTCATCATTCCATAGTAGTGGAATCAGCAATGAGGCGGATAAAGAGTAAGAAAAAGCACTCTTCATCTCCAGGAACAAGCAGGAATGAGTCTTCACATATGGGTACGTCGGTACCGACGGAGCCTGCGTGGGAACGCTCCCCAGCGTCCAATCAGAAAGCTTTTGGGAGCATCCCTCAGCGCCTGTGTGCTGCCTTCCCGCCTTTTCAACTGTCTCTCCTCAGTTTTCGTTTTTCCGCGGAGCCGGCAGGACGTCTTCCTGTCAAAACCCCGGCGGGAGTCTTCGGTCTCCAAAGCCTTTCAGGGGTTTCAGGTTGTTCCTGGGGCTCACCCCTCACAGAACATACCTGAGCCATGCTCGGTGGTGGCATCCACTTCGAGCGGTACCGATGCATTGGCACTGGTGTTGAGCGATCCACTCCTCACCAGGGATCGTCATCGGGCGTACTCGGTACCTTCGGGGCTGATCGATACGACCCAGATTGACTTTCCAGTTTCGGCAGCACCGCCGATACGACCACCGATGTCTGTACCCTCTAGACATGCATCGATAGACTCGCTTACTTCGATGCCGAGTCTAGAATCGATATCTAGTCTGGAAGACTGGGTACCGACGCGTTTCGGAACCGACACCTACCGATTCCGGATGCCCGGTACCGAGGATAATCACCAAGAGTTTTGGGTTACCTCGGTACCGTTTGAGCAACCTCCGATGACTGCTTCGATGTCGGTATCGTCTTCGATTCTGGCTCAGCTACCGGTATTGGTGTCGATGCTGGTACCTGCAGTAGCATCAGGACCAGCTCCATCCATGCTTTTTTCAACAGGATTGCTCCTTTCTATACCTAGTTTAGAGTCGATACCTGGCATGGACGATACAGTACTGACTGTCTCAGGTCATAACCGACAGTCCCAGTATCCGTCCATTTCAGATCCTGTTTGGCACCGGACAAATACATCTTCCGGTGCCCAGGCTAGTTCTTCGACTTTAGCCTGTCCAGGGATTGTTCCCATTGGAGATCCTTCTTTTCAGAAATTTCTCCTTGATATGGCGACATTCCTTGCTATTCCTATCCCTGGCTATGATTCTTCTCAAGACTCTTCTGGGGAAAAGGGAAATATAATGCTTCCTTTACATCATTCTTTACAGGATCTTCTTCTGAAAATATGGGAAGCACCTTTAAGGGCTTCCTCACCTTCTACAGCAACTGCTCTTCTGTATCAGGTGCCCCCTTCTCCAGGGTTTCAAAAGACTCAACTTCCCCATCATTCCATTGTAGTGGAATCAGCAATGAGGAAGGTAAGAAGCAAAAAGAAGCATTCTTCTTTCCCGCCAGGTCGTGCATCTAGAACACTGGATGCCTTTGGACGTCAAACCTTCCAAACATCTATGCTGGCAACAAGGATTCTCTCATATATTTTTTATATGAGTCTATCCCTTCAGGAGGTCACAGAGAAATTGTCTCTTTTGACTCCTTTTCTTTCAGAGCCCAAGGCTGCAGACTATTCCTTGCTTCTTAGTCATAGCCGGAATATCTCTAGGTTTCTTTCTCGTGCTTCCCTAGACTCCTTTTAGTCTGTTAGCAGAACCTCTGCTATAGCCATAGGAGCACGACGCAGAGCCTGGCTCCAAGCTTCAGACTTGAGCAGATGGGCACAACAAAGACTGAGTAATACTCCTTGTACTGGAGAAAATCTCTTCAATAAGGAGTGTTTACGTCAGGTTGCTCATTGCTCCACTGACCTCCCTGTTTCTGAGGGCCTTCCTAAACCTTCTCCTTCCCCAGCAGGTAAGAAATGCCCTACCAAACCTCCTTTTCCTAAAAGAAGGTTTTATTCTTTTCCTGCCCATCATGCGGATGTTCCCAAACAAGGGAAACCTCGCCCTGGTCTGAAGAATCCAAACTCAAGCCAGGGGAATTAACCCTCAATAGGGTTCCAATTAATATGTTATAACCTACAGTTCACTTCTTCTCAGTAGAAGTTTTTTCACTGTTTTTTCATTAAACCTCTACACTTGGATTCCTGTTTCCAGGACATCCACTTGCTCTTAGGTATGCTGAGCTGTCAGGATATTCATGTATATGGGTTACAGGGTTTTCCTCCTCTTCTTTCCTTGGAGAAGTTTGCTAACTATCTCATGATAGTTTTTCTGTACCACCATGAATTTTTTCCTTCTATAGACTTTCCATATGGCAATTCTCCCCTCAGCTCCTATTTTTTCTTTACCTTCTTTTCCAGGGTTCCCCTGTAAGAGTGGTACTATTCCACTAGACGGTTTCCTTAACCTTTCCAGTTTTCTTTCCTTTCCAGTGTAGAGTTTTTTCCCTGGAGTAACCTCCCCTTTTTTCAATGGGGCAACTCATCAGACATAATCAGGAGTTTTTACTCTTATTCTGTCTGTTCTCTCTGTTAAGAACAGAAAGATCACCTCTGCTGTCCTGTTCAGCAGCTCTCCCTGCAGGAGTTCCAATAATTGGACTACTGGTACCTTTCTATGAGTTCCAGTCTTGTCTTCCACTACTTTTGTCTAGCCTTAGTAGTGCTTCCAAGATAGTCCTCATCTATCTTGGATAATCCTTTATAACTGCTTTTCTGCCATCTCCAAATCCTTGGAGTTGGCAACATAATTGAGATGGCAACTGGTTGTCTCCAACAGCCAGTTTATTTCCCTACTCTCCTGCATAATGCTGTCTGCAATCCTACAGAGAAGCTTTCCACTATGGGCCCTTGCTAGAGAGCATGAGAGTTTTTTCTATAAGGACTATCCTATATGGTTGAAAAAGGCTTCCTTAGTCATCACCCATGACTGTGAGGTTTCTTATACCCTTCTATTTCCTTTTAATAAAGGACATAAGCCTTTCCTACGTGACAGTCTAAAGAGTTACCAAATTCCTGCAGGAAACATGCTCTTTTTCCTTGCAGCTTGTCCTCATGGTATCCTCATCCTTCATGGACAGCACATATCTAACTAACGCATGATACCCCACCCCTTGTTCCTCAAGTGGGTCTACCTGGTGTCTCTTCCTATGCGTATTCTGTCCATTCACCATGTTAGAGTTCTACCGGATTCAGAACTTGCTGTTTACAGACTAATATTATCATCTGTTCTCTAGCAACTATTCTGGTTATTTCACTGGATAGCATTTCTCTTCCATCTTAACCAGAGGGAATAGATTCTCTATATCTTCTCAAGCAGGTTCCACCTTCTTGTTATGAGATGAATCATTCCTCTTCACATCTCCCATGTGAAGATTCCTGTAGATATATCTTTTCTGCTTAATTGCAGACATTTATCTTTAGACCTATATATTCATATAGGTACATATGTCTATAGGCATTCTTTAAATACATATCTCTGTCAGCCATGTGTGCATAGGCTATGCCCCTAAATCTCGCCATGAACAATTGTGTGTGTGTGTGTGTGTGTGTGTGTATATATATATATATATATGTGTGTATTTGTCGAGATACTTCCTTTAGGTAGATATGTATTCACATACTTATCTCTCTGCCTGTCTGTGCTCATAAAGGTGTTTTATCCTTCCCATCTGTTCCGGACAGTGGGCTTCCACATGTTCATACTATTTCACAGTATGTTTAGGCTATTATGCACACAACCACTGCTGTGGTTCTGACAGTTTTTACCATAACCCTAGGTTCAGGTATCCCTGAAGCTCCCTATCCCTCTCTTCCTACCTCTCGTCAGTCAGGAGAGACTTGGGGGATCTTCAGTAGATCTGGGGTTTCCAAATCCTCAGACATCTGTCCTTCCTTAGGATTACGGGGTTTTTCTCCATCCCCCTTCTTCCCTCAAGGACTAAGCCAGTTTTGTCCAAATCGGTCAGTCTTCCTCTTTTGCTCCCAACTATAATTACGTCTGTAGCCAAAAGAGTTTTCAGCTTTTTTCATAAAGCTTCCCACTGAAGACCTACTGTTTTTGTACTTCCCCAGTTGAATCCTGGGGTCACCTGTCAGTTCCAGATTTTGACCTTCAACTCACCTCAGTGAGGTCACCTTGGAGATTCCTCTACTGGATCCCCAGTAGATTTCATCAGCCTCTCTACTTCTTGCAATCCAGTAGGTGAGATCCATATTGTGATTATTCATTCAATATATTCATGATAATTGTCATATATACAGGGACTCCTTGTCTGTAGTCCTATCTCAGGTCAGCTGTCTCCTACAGCTCCTCTCTTCTCCAACTCCTACCCTCCATCCTTGGGATGCCTGGGCATATGAGGTATAGCATGTTTCAGGGCTCCAGGCATCTTAGCTTGGGAGTCCCCATATGTGAAGACTCATTCCTGCTTGTTCCTGGAGATAGCACAGTTACTTACCTGTAACAGGTGATCTCTGGGAACAGCAAGAATAAGTCTTCACAACCCACCCACCTCCCCTAGGAGTTGTATCTCTCTATCTCTCTTTCCTTTCCTCTTTCTCTCTCTCTTTGTCTCAGCTTAAAACCCAAACTGAGGAGAGACAGTTGGAAAGGCGGGAAGGCAGCACGCAGGCGCTGAGGGATGCTCCCAAAAGCTTTCTGATTGGACGCTGGGGAGCGTTCCCGCGCAGGCTCCGTCGGTACCGACGTACCCATATGTGAAGACTTATTCCTGCTGTTCCCAGAGATCACCTGTTACAGGTAAGTAACTGTGCTTTATCCGCCAGGTCGTGAGTCTAAGACACTAGATGCCTTTGGACGTCAAACCTTCCAGACGTCTATGCTTCCTGTAAGAATTCTCTCATATATATTTATTTTATATGAGTCTTTCTCTTGAGGAGGTCACAAAGCAATTACATCTTTTGACTCCTTCCAGTTTCCAGGAGTACAGACTATTCCTCACTGCTTAAGCATATCCAGAATATCTCTTGGTTTCTTTCTCGTGCTTCCCTAGACTCTTTTGAGTCTGTTAGCAGGACTTCTGCTATAGCTATAGGGGCATGACGTAGAGCCTGGCTCCAAGCTTCAGCTTTGGCCAAGTGGGAACAACAACGACTGGGACATACTCCTTGCCCTGGAGAAAATCTTTTCAACAAGGAATCTTTACGTCAGGTTACTCAGTTGTCCACTGATTTACCTGTTCCTAAGGGGGGTTCTACACCTTCTTCTGTCCCAGTAAGTAGGAAATGTCCTACCAAACTTCTTCCCACAGGTGAAGAAGGTTTTATTCCTCACTTGCCCATTATACAGATGTTCCCCTACAGGGGAGCCATCGTCCTGGTCTGAAGAATCCAACTTTTCACCAGGCTCAGCAAACCCGGCCTCGGCAGGGTTTCTGATCAGTCATCATCAAATGCTTGTGACTCTTGGGGTTAGAATCTACAATTGCTTCTTCTCAATAGAGGCAATCCACTGCTTCATTCTAACCCCTACACATGGATCTCTTTCCAAAAGACATCCATTTTTTCTATATTTCTATGAGCTGTCAGGATGTTCATGCCTATAGGTCACAGGTTTCTCCTCTTTTCCTGCTAAGGAAAGAGGTCTGACCACTATTAAATGGTAGTTCCTGTGCCAGCATGTATTTTTTCTTTCTATAGACTTACTACTTGGTAAGTCTTCTTCAGCTCTATTCTCTTCACCCTCTTACCAAGCTTTTTCCTCTGTAAGAGCGGAATTAATTACAGAGGGCTTTTTTCTTCAGCCTCTCTAGTTTTCTCACTTTCAAGTGTGGAGTTTTCCTCTCTGAGTTACCTCCTCTGTTTCCATCTTACTTTGGGGCAGCTTATCAGACATGTCCAGAGTTTCTACTCCTGTTCTGTCTGTTCTTTCTGTTTTTCAACAGTAAGATTCTTTCTGCTATCTTGCTAGCAGCTGCCTATGCAGGAGCCTTAATGTTTCGACCACTGGTTCTTGTCCACAAACAACCAGATTTCTCCTCCACTAACATTCTGTCTAGTCTTAGTAGTGGCTCCAAGTCAGTGCTTCTATCTATCTTGGAGATTATCTCACTACAAGCTTTCTAGATGGTCTTCTATTTCTGCCATCTCCATTCTCCTGGGTTTGGCAGCATAGTTGGCAGAGATACTGGCTCTCTAGCAGCCAGTTCTATCTCCTCATTCTCCTGCACCATGCTCTCTGCAATTCTACAGAGAAGCTTTCCACTATGGGCCCTTGCTATAGAGCATGGGGTTTTTTCTCCAACAGCTATCTTAGATGGTTAGAAAAGGCTTTTCAGTCATGTCTCCCATGACTAGAAGGTTCTCCCTTCTTTTACTATCTCCTTTTGCCATAAAGGACATAGGCCTTCTCTTACCTAAGGGCTTAAGGAGTTGCCAATTCCCTGCTTTGGTCCATAGCATTCCCAATCGGGGATATGCTCTTTCTCCTTGCAGCTCGTCCTCATGGTAAGAACGTATGATACTTTTTGCCCTTCAGCAGGTCAACATGATACCTCATCCTTATCTGTCTTCTGTCTACTTACCATGCTAGAGTCTTGGACGACTAAGGACTTGCTGGCTACAGATTGATATCATCCTCTGTTTTCATATGACCATCCTGGTTATTTTACTAGCTAGCATCCTTGCGGATCATAACCAAGGGGAATAGATTCTCTATATATCTTCTCAAGTAGGTTGCACCTCCTTGTTGTTAGATGAATCTTTCCTCTCCACATGTCCTATGTGAATTCCATGCTGTAGGCATATATCTGTCTGTTTAAATACAGACACCCATATTTAGGCCTACATATTCATATTTATCTTTGTGTGTATTTTATGCCCTTCCATATCTCACTATAGATATATTCTTATATGTTATTCATATATCTATATTTTTTTTTTTGTAATTTAAATTTTTTATTATTATCATACCAAACAAACAAAGCTCAACATACTGGTGGCAACATCCACCCTCCGCCAACATTCCCACCCACAACCACAACAAAAACAGAATGTTAATACACACCAACGGTCTCCCACAACCCACCCACCACCCCATGGATCCCCCTTGCTCCAATAAAGCCACCAGGCCCATATCGCAACATTAGTAGAGCAGCACCACACATAAGTGCCGCGATGACATCTGTAAACGGGGGCGCTGGGTGAGAATGTCCACAGTCTTGGCAAAGGCAAATATTAATATGACTTGCAAAGGATTGTGGGAAATGTAGTCCATTCATACCAGACTCAGCCGTTCACAATAAATTAGTTGTGCTTGCTCGAATGTAAAGCAAAGATGATATTTTATTTATGGGGTTATTTCTCCCAACACAGATATACTTGGTAGCACATAAAAAGGAATACTTGCTTTCAGTATTATACTTAGAAAAACAAATAAGGAAAAGCCAACAGCTGAACTTGTTAAGCAATCAAATCAAAGCATAAAGACCTTGATGGAAACAGAAAGGTCTTTTCTGTAGGCTTCTGCTAATATCTTCTTAGCAATGCTTCAAAGAACAAACAAAAACCCACAAAGTAGAAAAAAACTGTTCTTTTTTCAGAGATAACCTCTTGTATCTTCACACACACTCAGAAGTGTCTCTTCAGAGCTCACAGGCAATTAGGCAAGGCTCAATTGCTAATAATTACCAGCTGAAACCCTCTTGGCTGGTTTACTTTCTATTACGTGGCTCAAATCCTACTTAGAAGCTTTTCTGAGTAGATTAAAGAACAAGTTTATATTTCTTTGTGATGGTTGTTGTATTTTGTAACAGCATATTACCACAGAAGTTTAGACAGAGAGCAATCCATGTATTCAAAGTCCCCATTTATAACATCTTCCCCTTCTTCCACTATCATAGGTTCACTATCATGGATTGGCACAGAGGAATTTCTCAATGGAACACTCTCAGGACAATACTTGTTTCCCTGCTGTCTTCCCAGTGAAGAGCTAGGGCATAGATCAGTGTTCATACCTGAGCTTCCATTACTGTTAGAGTTCCTCTCTAAATATCCTGGCCAGTATGTAGTCCAGTTTTTATGTCCAGCCTTCCAATCAAGATCCCTGGACACTGGATCTCTCTTCACATACCTTCTTGCACTGGTCTTAGGGTCCCTTCCAAGTGCAGCCGTCTCCCTCACAGGTGCCGTCCTGGGATTCCTGGCTCTGCAGCCCCACTCCTCTGGTTTTTCCCAGTCCAATGGTGTATGCTTGCCTCTGGAATGCCTCCCAGTATACGTACTGCTATGGACTCCTTTAGACCTCCCAAATGCTTTTCTCTTCTTTCTTCCAAAGTGTTTCTTGCTCTCTCTGTCCGTCAGCTCTGGCTTCTGCTGATGATGATGGTCATGATGATCAAGGTGCTTCTGATGATCAAGATGATTCTCTGTAGAATAAGCTTTTCTTTTATCCTGCTTAGATGAATGCTCCACCCTAGCACAGCGCAGCTGTGCTGAATCAAGTCCTGCCCTTGGAGATGAGTGCTTGGGGATTACCTCATAGCCCTCCTGATTGAATACACGTTTCCCCACTTCAGCTCTTCTAATGGCTGTTGGAAACCTGGTGCATTCTGGGAATGGTAGTCTTTTATGGAAACATTCTGTTTTATTATTTCTAACAGAACAGACAGGTTGCTTGTTCAGAGTCACTTCACCTCTATTATAGCTCCTTCCTGAACTATGATAAGCTTCCTTATCACACATCGCACTATATTTTATCCCCCCCCCCACCCTAAAGAATACACCTGTCAGTTTGCTTGAAGGTAACCCCCTTCCCCCTTCCCCCCCACCCATACCCACCATCAAGCAACCTTTAGCCCCCCTCATCCCCCCTTCAACCCCCCCTCCCCTCCCCAAACCTCCCACCCCCCCTCCCCTGAGGCCTATGCATATTTTAGATATTCCAGGATTGGGAGCCACTGCTCATCAAATTGTTCACGCTTACGGCGCCTCACTGCCGTCAACTGCTCCATCAGAGCAATCCGACGTAACCTGCTTTTCCATTGCACTAGACCCGGAAGCTGGGCCTGTTTCCAAGCTCGCGCTATTTCGCTCCGAGCAGCCTGAATACATGCCCTTATAGGCCAGGCCCTCTTCTGGCTCCACAGCGCTGGCCAGATCCCGAGCAGCCCCACCCCCATATCTACCTCCAACTGCTCCCCAAATATCTCCTGTAAGCGCTCCCCCACCATTTTCCAGTACAATTGCACCTGTGGGCACCCCCACCACATATGAATGAAGGACCTCCGACTCCCACACCCACGCCAGCACAAATCAGAAACCCCCGGGAACATCCTATGCAACCTCACCGGCGTATAATACCACTGGTATAGTAACTTGTAAGATGTCTCCCGGATTGCCACCGATAAGGCTTGGCGACTAATATTCATATAAATCCTCCTCCATTCTTGAGCCCCCAGTACGAGCCCCAAGTCCCTTTCCCACTCTAACTGGTGTGGAAACTTCTCCCCATCCCCCCCTTCCAACCCCCGATACAGCTTAGTAATTAGCCCCCGCGAGGACTCCCACCCTTGCCATAGTGCCACTCTATCATCCCTGTTCCCCTCCCACCCATCCCGTATTTTCTGCTGAGTCAAACTAATTATCCTGCAAATATGGAAAGAAATCCCCCCCCCCCCCCCCCGCAAGTGGAACCTCACCCGAAGGTCAGGAAAAGGAATCAATCCGCCGTTTTCTATAAACCGATCAAAGGTATCAATTCCCGCCCTTTCCCACCGCCGAAACACCCCCTCTCTTCCGGGACCGAATTCGAGGGTCCCCCTCACCGGCGCCAATGGCGAGAACCCCAGGGCAAAATGGTTGTTAGCCTTGCGCCACTGCGTGACCAAATGCCACATATATGGATTCTCCCTCCATCTCCCCTCTGGGAGCTTGCCAAAAACCCAGGGCAAGGACTTGAGATCAGTCTCCCCCGCCCAATATTGCTCAATGTCTCGGAAGCGTTTTGTGTTCTCGGCCATGTGCCGCCACTCAAATGCCTGGCGCAACTGGGCCGCCATATAATACCTTGCTACATCCGGCACCCCTAACCCCCCCACCCTCCCTAGCTCGATGCAAAACCCTTCTGCTCACCCGCGGTCGACTAGAACACCATACAAAAGCAAAAAACTGGTTATGGACTAGGTGCAACTCCCGCCGTGGTATGCGTATCGGCAAAGATTGAAACAAATACAATAACCGTGGCACTACATTCATCTTTATAGCTGCGACTCTACCCAACCAGGACATCTCCCCCCCCCCTTCCAGCCCTGCATATCCTTCCTCACCTGATCAAATAGCGGAGGATAGTTAGCCCCATACATCCCCATAGGATCCGCAGTGACTTGCACCCCCAAATATTTAAGAGACCGACTTGCCCAGCGAAAAGGAAAGGAGCCCTTCGAACTCTCAATCACCGGATTCTGCAGTGATATGGACATTGCTTCTGTTTTATCCCAATTTACTTTAAATCCCGATAGGGCCCCATATTCCCTAAGCTCCTTCATTAACACCGGAAGGGAGACCACCGGCTGCGTCAAGGTAAACAGGACATCGTCCGCAAATAACACCATCTTATGCTGAACTCTCCCCACCCCGATTCCCCTAATATCCGGTACCGATCGGATCCTAGCGGCCAGCGGCTCCATAACTAGGGCGAACAGAAGCGGGGACAGGGGGCACCCCTGACGGGTTCCCCTCCCCAGGGGGAAAAACGCTGAATACCCTCCACCCACACCGTGGCTACCGGCGAGGTATACAAGTCCTGTATCCACGCCCGAAACCTCGGGCCGAACCCTACATGCTCCAATACCGCTTGAAGAAAATCAAAATTCACACTATCAAACGCTTTCTCCGCGTCAATAGAAAGAAACATAGCCTGTTGCGCCTCTTTCCTTGCCAACCACCCCAGCTGGAGCACCCGCCTTATCCCATCTGCCGCTTGCCTCCCCATAATGAATCCGGATTGGTCCAGATGTATCAGACCCGGCATGAGCGGCCCCAGTCTCAGAGCTAGAACCTTCGCCAGAATTTTAACATCTATGTTCAGCAACGAAATAGGCCGATAGGAACTGCACGCCGCCGGGTCCCTCCCCGGTTCAGGGAGCACCACCAGGGCCGCCTGGGTCATAGTCGCTGGCAACGCCTCCCCCTGCAAAACCGCATTGAACACTCTAGTCAAGATAGGGCCCACCACCTCCACCAGCTTCTTATAGAAGATGCCCGTGAACCCATCGAGTCCCGGGGCCTTCCCGGGGACTAGTTGCCGAATGGCCTCTCTCACCTCGTCCAACCCTATCTCCGCCTCCAATCCTTCTCCCTCCAGTTCCCCCACCTTATTGCTTCCCTCACCACCATTTTCGAGATACTGCCTAATGACACCCCCCTCGCGAGATGGGTCCGCAGCGTACAATTCCTTATAATACTCCCGAAACCTCTCTCTTATATCCTCACTTTTAAACAACATCGTGTCCCGCGCTTCCTTAATCTTGACTATTGCCTGCCGATGTCTCCGGGCCTTTAACTTATGGCACAGGAGCTTGCCCACCTTATTATCAAACTCATAGTAGCGCTGCCCCACCCTATCCAATTGGTAGGAGATTCTTTCCAACTGAAGAGCATTTAATTGCCGTCGGGTCTCCTCCAACTGTCCCCTCAGCTTCATGCCCCCTTTCTGTTTATGGGCCCTCTCCAAACCCTCCAGGATCCCCTGCAACCTCTCCGTCTCCGCTTCCCTGCTCCGCTTCCTTTGCGCCCCCAGCTGAACCAGGTGGCCCCTGACCACCGCCTTCAATCCATCCCAAAGCCCCCCAGTGACAACTGCCCCATTATCATTCATCTCCATATATTCCTGTACCACCACCTTGAGCCGCTGTTCCACCCCCGGTCCCTGCAACAGATAATCATTCAACCTCCAGAAGGTTCATTTCTCCTTTTCCCCAGGTGGTCCAAACCCCGCTCCAACCGGGGCATGGTCAGACCAGGTGGCCACCCCTATATCCGCCCGATCCAAAGCCTCCCTCCAGTAATCATCCCCCAACAGATAATCAATGCGACTATATGAGTCATGAACCGGGGAATAAAAGGTGAAGTCTTTATCCCGCGGGTGAGCCAATCTCCAGAGATCCTCCAACCCCCATTTCTTCATCCATATCTGCAAGGGTTTCCGTTCCCCCTCCTGCCCCTGTCTCTTCCCTGCCCTCCCGTCCCAAGGCTATATTGCAATCCCCCCCCACCAAAAGCCTTCCCGAAGCCTCCCCTGCTAACCAGCTACTCATCCCCTCCCAGAACCCCCTTTGCAATAAGTTCAGCCCATACACTGACACCAAGGTTACTTGCTCCCCTTCTAACTCCCCCACTACTGCCACTGCTCGGCCATCGGGCTTCCTAACCACCTTGCTAGATACAAAGGGAATATCATTCCGAATGAGAACTGCCACCCCAGCCTTCCTCCTACCCCCTTCCTCTGCCGCATAGAACCCCCGATACTGCCCCGAACCCATCAACCTCTCATCTCACGTGCGCAGGTGTGTCTCCTGAATAAAAGCTACCTGCCATTTCTGGCTCCTCAGCTCCGCACATAATAATTTCCGCTTCTGGGGCGAATTCAGACCCCGCACATTGAGGCTACCGACGCGCAAGCCCGAAGTCATAATTATCCAAGTGGCCCCTCGCACCCCCATCGCTCGTCTTCAAAGCCTCTACCCCGCCCCCCCACTCCCCCCACCCCCCCCACCCCCCTCCTTCCCCACCATACGGAGCTCCACTCCGCAAGCCACTGAGGATGTGACCCCCCCTTGGACGCTCTATCCCCCCTCTCCCGGTCCTCCCCTCCGAACCCTATATCCCCCTACCTCCCCTCCCCCAGCCACCACACTCTCCCCTCCCTTTTCCCCCCCTCGCCAACCCGTGACCTCCTTCCACATCCTACTTATCCTGGTGACTAAACCCCAGGTCATTAATCAAATGGTTCATATCTATTTAACTATTACATTATATTAAACAACATACCAAAAAGCAAATAATGGTCATCAGAGCTTATACGTCCACATAGGTAAGGGACTGGCCTAACCATTTAAGTGAAGAAATAACATACACAGATTCGGTGTAGCAGCTGGGAAGGGGACAATAAGACACTCCCCCCACCCTTTGGAGGGGTGTCCCATATCTTCACATTGTAGTGGATAGATGACCTCAATATTACTCTATTATAACAGCCCCTTACCCCCAACCCCCCCCCCCCCACACACCCTAAAATTATATTACATGCCCCTCTAATCTATAGGACCACAAGAAAACACTTTTATAAAGGTAACCCATACCGGGCTCCATTTCACAAATTACCCCAACAGTACTCTGTGGTAGGTATCCCCCCTCCCTCCAATACTAGCAGCGCTTCCCCAAGTTCACTCTAGTTCTCAGGTCCGTCCTCTTCAATTACGGTCCATCCACTCAAGACCTCTGCATCCTGGGCCTGTTGGGAGCTTCATCCTGTCCCGGAGGCCACTGCCACTACTTCCCTCCGGCTCTCCTCGTTTTTCTGTTGCAGTCTTTGCCCCTTCACCGGGACTCGCTCCCAGCTGGAGTTCACGCCTCTGCTGCTCGACGGCTCCGTCTCCCCCGCCTCAGCTGGCAACCGCGGGGCGCCCTCCTGTCTCAAAATCTTCCAGGCCTCTGCCTCCGTGCGGACCCAGAACCCGCGGCCATTTATATCCAGCAGAAGTGCGAAGGGGAACAGCCAACGATACTTTGAATTCTCAGAGCGCAGGTACTGAGTGACCTTCCGCATCTCTCGTCTCCTTTGTAGCGTTCCAGCTGACAAGTCCTGGTAAAGTTCCACTCTGTGCCCTGCCCATGCGTAACCCTTCCGGGCCATGGCAGCTCTCAACACTTTTTCTTTCACCGCAAAGGAAGCCAAACAAGCCACAATATCATGCGGCTGTCCCCCTCTCGCTGGGCCCAGCGCTCGATGTGCCCTCTCGACTACGACCTCCACAGGCTCCTCTCCCGTTTCTCCACTCTGGAGCAGGGCAGCACATACCTTGCGGACCACAGCTACAGCGTCCGCAAACTCCGCTGTCTCCGGGAGCCCCCTCAGGCGTAGATTATTGCGCCGGGACCTGTTCTCCAGGTCCTCCACTTTATCTTTCAAGAGCAATTGGTCCTCCTGTAAGCACCTCATCTGGGCCTCGGCTTCCGAGTCTTTCTCGGCCTGTTGATCCACACGCTCCTCCAGCGATTCCACTCTATGGCCGAGGTCTCGAACTTCTTCCCGTAGGACCACCATGGCTTCTTTCATATCACCCCTCATGGCCACAGTCTCTTTCCTTAAAGAGCGCATCCAGCCCCAGGTATCACCTCTGGTGCAGCCCTTGTCCGCTCGCTCTATCTCTTCCTTGGACTCGTCGCCCGACGCCATGTGCTCCGGCTGCTCCCCCTTTCTCGGCCCGGCGCTTTCGACATATGGGGACTTGAATTTCGCTAGCTTTTTCCGTATGGACATCCTTACTATGTCCTCTCTCTTCCATCACCTCCTGGATTCCCGAGATGGTGTAGAATTTGCGCTTTTCCACCTAATTTGCAGCGTCTCGATGGGAGCTCAAACTTTAAGCTGCCATCTCCCGGGTGACGTCACTTCCTCCCATATATCTATATTTTTATATATATATATATATATATATATATATATATATATATATATATAAAAATATATAATATGTATCTGATGATATATTCTATTATAGATAGATCTGTCTCCACATTCTTAACTTTCTCACTATCTATGCTCATATAGCTATCTGTTTCTGACAGAGGGATCTTGCCCATACCTCTGCTATTCAGCAGGTTTGGGCTTCTACACACACAACCGCTCCTGTGGTAGTCGACAATTCTTATACCATAACCTAACAGGTTTAGGTACCTCTGAAGCTCTCCGTACCTAATATCTCTCCTAGCTTACCCCAGTTAGGAGAGATATTGTGGATCTTCAGTTACTCACAGGCTTAACGCCTCAGGCATTTGTCTTCACCCTGGGATACAAGGGGTTCCCATACCCTCTCTCCCCACAAGGACTGTGCTTGTTTGTCCAAATCGGTTAGCCTTTCTCTTTTTGCTCCCAAGAGTGAGATACTCTGCTGCCAAAAGAGTTTGGTTTTTACCATACAGCTTTCGCTGAAGGCCCACCGTTTTTGTACTACCCCAGTTTTTTCTACCGGGGGGGTGCCTGTTACCTTTCAGGATTCTGACCTCCTCTGTTTTTCCTACAGGTTTATTACCTCCACTTTTCAGTGAGGTCCTCTTCACGGTTCCTCTACTGGCTTCCCAGTAGATCCATGAACCTCCATACTTCTATGAAATCCTGTTGGCAGAGGTCCATATTGCAATATTCTTTGCAATATCATTGATAACAATCATTATCCACACATGGACTCCTTTCCTGCGGTCCTGTGCTAGGTTAGCTGTTCCACAGCATCTTCCTTCTTCAACTCCTACACTCCATCCTCAGGATGCCTGGTGTTGTGGGGGATAGCATGTTCCAACCTATGCCATGCTCGGACATTCGATGGTAGTGGAATCGGCAATGCTTTGAATTAAGAGTTCTAAGACACATTCTTCTAATTCTCCAGGTAGAGAATCGAGAACTCTCAATGCTTTTGGACGTTAGTGTTGTCAAGCTTCCATGCTTTCAGCCAGAATAAGTTCATACATAACTCTATATGGGTATGTTCCTCAAAGAGCTTACTAGAGATCTTGATTCAATGGCCCCTCTTCTTCCTGATGACAAGAGGGCTGACTACCTTACACTGGTTAGACATGCCAATAATGTTTCAAAGTTTGTCAATAGTGCAACCTTTGATTGCTTTGAGTACACTAGCAGAGCCACTTCAATCTGCATCGGTGCACGCATAATTACTTAGCTACAAGCATCAGATTTTGAGCAATGAGTTCAAGATAAACTTTGTAATATTCCTTGCACAGGTGAAATCCTGTTTGGCAAAGACTGGCAGAATAAAGCTTCCCAGTTAGACTCTGAGAAATACCACTCTCAATAGGCTGTCTAAGACTATAGCCAATCCTACTAGGAAGAAAGCAGCTGTAAAGAAAACTTTCTTTGGTAAGAAGAAAAAGTTTTACCCTTCTTACACCCCTGCTTCTCAATATCACCTCAAGGTACCCAAAAGAGGCAACAGCCTCCCAAGCAACAGAAGAAGCCACAGGCTCCTAAAGCTCAACCAGCTGCACATACCCAATCTGCACCTGGTTTTTGACTGTTTCCTAGAGAACATAGCCACCCTGCCTCTGGAGAACCCCCACCCCCTCCACAAATCAGGCAGACTTTGTCATTATGCCCACAGATGGCATCTCATCACCTCAGAGCAGTGGACATTAACCATAGTGAGAGAAGGGTACAGACTTCATTTACAAAGCCTGCCCCGTCCACTCTAGTGGGGGAATATCAATCTCAACGTCTGCCCCCCCCTCACTGCTCTCCTGCTGCAGGAGGTGACTTCTCTTCTGTCACAGGGTGCCATAGAAGAAGTTCCCACGTTTCAACAAGAGACGGGTTTCTATTCTCCGTGCTTCCTCATACCAAAGAAAAGCAGAGGGTACAGACCCATCCTAGACCTCGGGAACCTAAACAAGTTCCTAGTCCGTGAAAAATTCAAAATGGTCTCACTAGGGACCCTCTTGCCCTATCTCCAGAGTCAGGATTGGCTCTGTTCTCTAAATCTAAAAGAAGCGTATACACAAATCCTTATTCATCCAGATCATAGGAAGTATCTACATAAGAACATAAGATATGCCATACTGAGTCAGACCAAGGTTCATCATGCCCAGTATCCTGTTTCCAACAGTGGCCAATCTAGGTCATACGTACCTAGCAGTTTCCCCAAAAGACACAGGTTCCACAATGCTTGTACTGGGTCAAGCATTGATATCCTGGGTCCCTTCTTAATAATGGTTTATGGACCTTTCCTTCAGGAACTTGTCCAAACCTTTTTTAAACCCAGCTACACTAACAGCCTTTACTACATCCTTCGGTAACAAATTCCAGAGTTTGATTACACGTTGGGTGAAAAAATATTTTCTTTTATTAGTCTTAAATAGTTTACCCTGTAGCTTCATTGCATGTCCCCTAGTCTCTCTATATTCTAATAACGTAAACAATCGATCTACGTTTACCCGTTCCACTCCGTTCATTAATTTATAGACTTCTATCATATCTCCCCTCAGCCGTCTCTTTTCCAGGTTAAAGAGCCTTAACCTTTTTAGCCTTTCTTCATAGGAGTATCCTTCCATCCCCTTTACCTGGGGCTGCCAGTTTCCAAACTTACTCTCTCGTAAGGGATAGCTGATTGCATCTCATTTGCTTATGATAAAGCAGGATTATCCCTTGAGGGGCATGTTACTGCCCATAATGTTCGTGCCATGGCCACCTCAATGGCAAATCTACACTCTACAGCCGTTGATGAAATCTGTAAAGCAGCAACTTGTTCTTCAGTCCATACTTTTGCTGCTCATTATTGTCTGGACATGGACTCCCGCTGGGATGCCATGCTTGGTCAAGCTGTTCTCCAGCACCTCTTTCAGACTTAAGGGCAACTCCTACCCTCCGTCCTGGAATTTGTACTAGACATCTATGGAGGATTCATGACCTCCCGAAGCCTTCTCTGAGGCAAACTGACCAGTTCTGAGGTAATTTCTCTGGCATCTGGAAGCTAGGGAGTCCAATATGTGAAGACTACATTCCCGCTTGTTCCTGGAGATAGCGTACTTACTCATCTGTAACAGGTGATCTCTGGGAACAGCAGGAATTTAGTCTTCACAACCCTGCCCTCCTCCCCTATGAGTTGTAGGTTTTCTTTTCTCTCCTTTTCTCTCAGCTACAAACTCAACTTAGGTGGGAGAGTTGGGAAGGCAGCAATGCAGGTGCAGTGGGATGCACCCATATGTGAAGAGTAAATTTGTGCTCTTTCCGGAGATCACCTGTTACACGTGAGTAACTATGCTTTTCCTGAAGGGAGAGCAAGCACAGACACACATTCAATGCAAAATTTAATATTTAAAAGAAAATAAAGGTGAACAAATAAGTTGCAGATGATATCTTTTGAGAACTGTCCTCTCTTCTTAAGGATCCGATGAAAAGACGATAGCTCTCAAAATCTTTTCCAGCCTTTTTATTGGAATAGCTTAATGTATCACCTGCAGCTTGTTTGTTGACATTTATTTGCACATATCCCAAATGGCTGAACATGACAACTACAATTTGCTTCTCATATTTAAAAAAAAACTAATGTCTAATTATGTGGTTTTTACTGGATTGCTATAGGAAGAGTGGTGTTGGGATGATCATGATTACTGAGTTTAATTAATAAAATTAATGCATTGATCATTCCGGATGATGTAATCTGTAAAATAGCCAAGCTACTTTATTATTTTGTCTCCAACACATGTTTATATCTAGACATGGCTATATCTAGACGTTTACGTCTTTGTACGTTTTTTGTAAAAGCAAGTAGGTTTAATCAAGTTTAAATTTATTGCAATAAAAATACAACTTGCCATTAAGATCTTTCCACTCTTTTGGTACCTATAGATTAGAGATTACTTCACCCAGATACATTTTTAATAAAAATAATTACCAGAGGATCTTTAGTTATAGTGCTCAAGTATATTGGAATGCTCTCCCAGAAGACATCCATATTATTCTTTGGTATATGTAATATTTAGGTGATGAACCTGGCTGTTTCAACAATATTTGTAAGTAGATTGGGGATGGTAAGATTATTTGTTTATGGACTCATAACAGCACATAATGTTTTTTTCTTTTGTTTGTAATTGTAGTTTTGTGAAGAATCTATCTTTTTATATGTTTTAATTTTATTATACATACTCTGCCTGGAACTGAGATTGGTTAAGTGGATTATAAGTACCCTATTCTATTACACTGGGCTGATTCTATACTAAGTTGCTGTTAAATTAGATGATGACGTTCGAAAGCAGTAGTTCAGTATTCTCATGTACTATTTCCATTCAGATGATTCATAGACTAATTTTCTTTGTTGTTCATTTATAAATGCATTTTTTTCTTTCTAATATAGGTAAAATCATCTCCATTGACACCAGCTCCCTTCGAGCTTCAGGAAGCACTGGCTGGGAGGATTTAGTGAGGAAATGTATTTATGCTTTTTTCCAGGCTCAGGGCAGAGAGCCATCATATGCCAAACAGCTGTTCCAAGAAGGTAATGAACTGCTTTTCGTCTTGTGTATTTTAAAAGAAGTATCTTGATCAATAATTCAGTCTAATGCCTACTGAGCAGTTTACTCCTCAGTGTTTGCAATCTAAGGGGCATGTTTACTGAGCTGGTCTAATGGTTAGCACAAGCTATTTGTAACTTGGTCCCATGTTATTCAGTGGGATATAATTACAAAGAGCATGTGCTTACCCTTTAGGGGAAGCTAGGCTGATTTCTTCTTTTTATTCTTGAGTGTAAACTACTAAATAGGATTCCTGTAGGTATGTAATACTATTGCTTTATAAAGAGTTTTTTTGGAGGGGAAAAATAAGGACTTGTGCATTGCTTAATCATTCAGAGGGCAACAATAAGCCCAGTTGCCAGGAAAGGGATGTCCAAATCAGAATTTTCAGATTTACAGCTTAATATTCAAAATACTCACTGCACACAAGCTGTATTGCCACAAAATAATAAAAAATGTGAAACGCGTGTTCTCCATTGACAAGCAAGGGAAATGCAGTCATACTTGATGGTGAAGCCTGTGGGCTGATCTATTGTGCAGAGCTCTCTCCTAGCAACAGTAATTTTTATTTATTTATTTTACAGGACTGGGCATGCGCAGGTGGTTTCACGTCTCTTGACACTCTGTTGCCTTTAATCTGTTTTTTTTATCCGTGATGCTGCCAGACGCAGTAATAGTTCTCTCCTCTCCTGACACTCTTCAGATGATTTTTCTTTTATCTGGCATCATTTATCTGGCATCATTCTCCTGCAATTTCCACGTTTCAAAATCTTGTTTTACAAGATGTGAAAGCTATGGAGGACCTCTGTTTCGTCTTTTTCGAACTTATCTAACACACAACGATCAGATTTACGAATTTCATTGAACGAGCCACGATCAGTATACACAGAGCAGATAAGGGAGGGGCCATTGTTATACAAGATAAATCCCAATACATTCAATCAGTGTTAATTCATATATCAGATTCTAAATACTATCAAGTATTAACAATGGACTCGTCCCCGTCTTTAAGCTCTCTGATTAAACAATACACTATGCAAGCTCTGGAATCCAAATGGATCACTCTTCACGAATTTGAATTTTTGAATAAAAAACATCCATTGATGCCTATTTTGTATATGGTACCTAAAATACATAAAGATTTGAAGAACCCTCTGGGCTGTCCAATTGTATCGTGCAGGGGATCTCTGTTGGAACCTTTATCACAATTTTGTGATATTTTTTTGCGTCCTTTGATCTACCAGATTCCTTCTATTGTCAAGGATTAATTTCATTTTCTCTCTAAACTCCAACATTTAAATGCCGATGCATCTTCAATGTGGTTAGTTACCATGGATGTTACTGCCTTATATACTAATATAGATCAAGAAGCAGCTTTAAATATGGCAGCTAACTTACTATTACAACTACCTGATCGGTTACCAAAAGAGTTTATTTTACACATATTGAGATTTGTTTTGAAAAATAATTTTTTCTTATTTGAAGATCAGTTCTACTTGCAAATTCATGGCATAGCGATGGGTGCTACAGTTGACCCGTCAATAGCAACTCTATTCATGGCACAATTTGAACGAGAGTTTTTGTATCCTTCGGCATGGTTCTCTCAGATCACCCAATGGACTCGCTATTTGGATGATATCTTCTTCGTTTGGTCGGGTACGATCAATCAATTAGAGTTATTCTTTTAGTGGATTAATACTTTAGATACTAATATTCAATTTGTACCAAAGTATAATATAACTTCTATAGAATGTTTGGACATTTTACTAAGGTAGGGAAGGGCACATGGCATTTAGCTGCTGTAAAGCAGGAGCAAATGCATTTACAGAGATCAGGAGCCTTATTCGCCACTAAGCTACATTTTCAGAGGGAAACTCCACTGGCTATTTAATTATTACCCCCTTCTAGAAGCCAGCCACTCCCACACACTGCCACAACCGAAGGATGAGAGATTGATAGTTGCAGCCCAGGACAGCGGATTATGGATGAAATGGTTTACAGTGAGCCTTGAAAAAAACTGGCAAAAGACATATGTCTGTTCTGTAAGAAAGAGCAGGAAACAGTGACTCACCTCATAGCTGGCCATGAAGTTCTGATGGCAGAACATTTCTATACCGAAAGGCACAATAAAGTAGCATGCCTCTTCCATTGGAAACTCTGTAAACACTAGAATATCAATGTGCCTGAAAAGCACTGGGATCATGACACTGAGAATTAGAGAGAATAAAGGAGGTTCTCCATGGACAAGCAGAAATGAAGTCTTCACATATGTGTGATATCATCCAACGGAGCCCACAAGGGAACGCTCCCCAGTTACTAATGAAAGCTTTTGGGAGGTCCTACCACGCATGCCCGCCATCTTCCCTCCTGCTGCGATGTCGCCATTTTACCTCAGTGTTATTTTTTCCGTGGAGCCCAACGGACACTTTTACAGATGTCTCCACTTCTTGGTAATTTTTTTCTCTCATTGGGGACCCTGCAGCCTTCACAGAAGATCAGTTTCTTTTCTCCTGCCTGCCTATCACAGTATTTCTTCTTTTTTCCTTTGTTAGCATTGTTCGTTTTAAGTTTCCTTTCTTTTTCCACGGCACTGGGGCTCTGCCATGGATCCTGTTCTTTTGAAAATCGAACTGTTTGATTTTGCTGCGGCTGTTTTTCCAGCCAGTATGTCCCAAAATCTCTCCAGCAGGTTTAAAGAGTGCTCCCGGTGCTCAAGGACCATATCTACTACTACTAGTAATAATAATCATTTGTATAGCGCTACAAGGTGTATGCAGCACTGTACATGTAGATGTGTGACACAGTCCCTGCTCATCTGAGTTTACAATCTAATCTAGACAAAACACATAGTGAAACTGGAGACTAGAGTATGATAAGATACACATAAGTAGTGGACAAGAGAGTGAGGAGCATCAGGATCCAAAAGCGATTTCAAAGAGGTGGGTTTTAAGCCTGGATTTGAATAGGGCTAGAGAAGGGGCTCGACGCACAGACTCAGTTTGTTCCAGATACATGAAGCAGAGAGATGGAATGAAAGGTCTGGAGTTGGCGGTGGCAGAGAAGGGCACAGATAAAAGGGATCTGCCAGAGGAGCAGAGTTCCAGAGTAGACGTGTAGAGTGAGATAAGAGAGGAAAGGTAGTGAGGAACTGCAGAATTAATGCACTTGTAGGTCAATATAAGAAGTTTGAACTGGATGCGGAAACTGTTAGGGAGCCAGTGAAGTAACTTGAGAAGTGGGGTTACTTGAGCATAGCAACACTGGCGGAAGATTAGCCATGCAGCTGAGTTTTGAACGGGTTGAAGGGGAGAGAGATGATTCAGAGGGAGACCAGAGAGGAGCAAGTTATAATAGTCAAGGCAGGTGGTGACTAGTGAGTGGATAAGGGTCTTTAATAGTTTGAGTAGAAAGGAAGGGACAAATGTTGCTGATGTTACAGAGAAAGAAGCAGCAGGTTTTAGCCATCTGTTGAATGTGCCCAGAAAAAGAGAGAGTAGATTTAAAGATGACCCCGAAGTTGCGAGCTGAGGAAACAGGGATGAGTGTAGTGTCATCCTCAGAAATACAGAAGGGGGGAGGTGGGTTTTAGGGGGAAGATAAGGAGCTCAGTTTTGGCCATGTTCAATTTCAGATGGCAGTGAGACATCCAGGCAACAATGTCGGATAAGCAGGCAGAGATCTGGGACTGGATTCCTGGAGTGATTTCAGTGCAGAGAGGTAGAGCTGAGAATCATCAGCATAAAGATGGTACTGAAAACCATGGGAGGAAATTTATTTATTTATTTAGTATACATTTGTATACCGCTACTTCCAGCAATCAGCAGCGGTTTGATTACAGATTGGAAATTGTCAAATCATGACAGGAAATTTTTGAGGTATAAACACATTGATTAGACAGGAAAGCACAGCACACAGAACTATTTTACAGGGAACATGGGCTATGGAGGGTTAAGTGGCTTGCCCAAGACCACAAGGAGCACCTGTGGGACTAGAAACCCCAGTCCTTCCGGCCCAAGGTTGCTGTCCTCTAGTGGGATTTGAACCCCCGACCTTCCGGCCCGAAGTACCTTGCCCCAACCACTAGGCCACTCCTCCCAAGAAAGAGACCCGAGGTACACCAACGGAAATGGGATGGCAGTAGAAGAGGATCCACCAGAACATACACTAAAAGTGGGCCAGGAGAGATGAGAAGAAAACCAAGACAGAACAAAGACACTAAATCCAAGCGAGGACGGTGTATCCAGGAGAAGGTGGTGATCAACAGAGTCAAAGGTAGCAGAAAGGTCAAGAAAGATAAGGATATACACAGTTGGTGCCTTCAGTGCCTGGAACCCAATCATCAGCCCTCTTCTTGTATTTTTGTTTGCAGATGACAAAAAGAAGCCTTAAAGGTCAAAAGAAACAAGCATGAATCACTGTTTGGTGCTGAGAAGTGCAATTCATCAGCATCCACGGTCCTGGTCTCATTGGCTTCAAAGGTTGCATTGAATGCTGGCAGTGCACAGACATCAAAGCGTTCTCCAGCCCACTCGGAGCTGAGCACCCGTAGTGCCCCAGAGCATTGGCCATTGATCATTCTCCACCCATGGATGAGAAACTATTCTGCTTCATCTTCATCAGCGCCACAGGGTGATTGTGCCAAGCACCGAGTGAAGGCTTTAGTACACCAGCATCAAAGCCCCTCGGGGCATAGTGTTGAGAGCGATGAGGATCCACAAGAGTTCCCCTCCAAGCTGTCCTGAAGAGAAGAGAGCTCATCCTCGGGGACATCGGAGGGGCAGCGACGGCCTACTAAGAGCTGAGACAAAGCTGATAACCCCTTTCAGATTCCAGGTACATTGGTCAGGGTTATGGAGGCCTCGCAACCTTCAGAGTTGGAAGCCATGGAGAAACACTTTCTGCAGGCTCTTGAAGAACAGATCATGGCACTGTTGGCCATGCAGCAGGCCGATGTCTCGACGTCTGCTGTATCGTCATTGGTGACCGTCCAACTGATCCTTGAGGCACACACCTTGCCTGTGGGAGAAGCATCGACATAGGGACTTTGAAGGGCTTTGACACCAGTGTCTGCCGGGCTGATACTGCCCTCTGGCATTTCAGGGTCTGATGCACCCTCGAAATCCAGATGAGCATTGGTGCATCGTCACTCCCAAAGAAAGCTCCCGTTACCCGAGGGTCAGGAGAAAGATCAAGGCAGAGACTGAAAATCGACTTCCTCTCTGAGTCAGATTCAGAAGGCTGGGTAACCGATTTTGTGTCCAAAGACTTGTCGCAGGACAGATCTCCAGATCTCATATCGAACCCTTTCCTCAAGAGCAGCACAAGTCCCCTCTTGAGGATATGACTTTCCAAGATTTTGTCAGGGAGATGGTCAAGGCCATACCATTTTCTTTGGAGACTGAGGATGAGCCCAGGGCAGAAAAGTTGGAGATCCTTCAGTCCTCCTCCACCCCTAAGTTAGCAGTGACAGGGCCCATGCACTGCATCCATCAGAGAGTGCAGATGAAAAATGTGGGAGAACATCCCCCCTCACTGTATCTCCAGTTGGAAGGCTTGACTCCATGTACAGAGTTCAGAAGGCTCTTGGGTTTGAGAAGCCAAAGCTTCTGCACCATTTCTTTGTGGTCGAATCTGCCCTGAAGAGATCCAAAGGTTTCAAGACTTACTCCTTAGTGCTCCCTGAGACATTGGACTCTTTTGGGAGAAGATATTTTCAGAGTTCTATGCTTATGGCCTGCATGACATCTACCAGCTCTATATGGGCACGTTTCTGAAGAACATCATGTGTGGCCTCACTGATCTCTCCCAGTATTTCCTTCCAGAGAAACTGAAACTCATCATTCTCTAGTAGCTCATGGCAAGGACTGCTCAAAGTTCATGGTCGAGGAGAAGCCTGGTTTCATTGAAAAGCAGCATGTAACCCTTCGGAATCTCTCCAGACGCATATTCCAGCTGGCCTCCTATCACTGGAGGTACCAAGGAGGGGGCCGTAAAATGACCTATTACTTTCATAGGTGTAGATACTTTCCTGGGTCCCAAATCTCCTAATCAAAACAGGCTCCTCGACCACAACCATGCTGGGAGAAGCCTCAGAAACCCCAGCCTGCCCCTCAGCCACAGTCTGAGATGGGGTTTTGACTGGTTTCTTCAGAACATAGCCACTCTACCAGTAACCACAATGGACAGCTCTCCTGTTGGGGAAAGGCTTACTCTTTTTGCCCAAAAGTGGCCCGTCAAAACCTCAGACACTTGGGTTCTGCAAATCATCCAAAGTGGTTACAAATTACATCTATTCGACCTACCTTCAGATTGCCCCCCAAGGGTGTATCACATTGACCCTCTGCATTAGGAAGTGCTTCAGAGAGAAATCACCGCCCTCATGGGGGGATCTTGCGATTGAGCTTGTGTCACCAGAAGGAGGATTTTATTCCAGGTATTTTCTGATCCCCAAGAAAACAGGAGGATGCCGTCCCATCCTAGACCTCAGAGATCTGAACAGATATTTATTTATTTTTTATATACCGCTTTGTCTTGGAAATCAGAGCGGTTTACATGGAACTTTTGAACTACTGCGCAATGCAGTTTACAAGGAACAAGAAACACTTAAATATAACAATTGCAGTTAACAAGAACAATAAGTAATGTAACTATTCTTATTACTCACGTATTCTTATAACTTTACAAGAGAATAAGTGGTAACAGTGAGAAAATGATGAGTCATTGTAATGTTGATCAGAGGTAAATATGAAATTTATTGCTGTTGATCACATTTATAGTAGTCCGTTAAGATGAATGTCGAGATGTTTTCTAAATTGGGTGAGGTCTTTGATTTCTCTTAGTATTGGGTAGTTATTCCAAAGGACAGGTGCGTTGAAGGAGAAGGCTCTGTTGGTGGTTGATTGATTTGCTTTTCTTACATTTTTTGGGATGGATAGAGTGTTTTTCAGGTTGTCTCTTGATGTTCTTGTGTGTTGCTGGATGTTTATCAATGTGCTGAGGTATATTGGTGCAGTGTTTAATATTTTATAGATGTTTGTTAGGGCTTTGAATTTGATTCTTTGAAGAATCTGGAGCCAATGGAGGTGGAACAAAATGGGTATTATGTGGTCGGATCTTTTGGCATGCATAATTGTACGTGCAACCATGTTTTAAGCAAGTTGTAATGGCTTTAGTGTTTTCTTGGGGAGTCCATGAAGTATGCTGTTGCTGTAGTCAAAATGTGGGCAAATCAATGCTTGAGCTACAGAGTGGAAGTCAGTGTGTGAGAGCAGTGGTCTCAGGTGCTGTACCATTGTGGTTTTATGGTAAATTGCAAGGGTGGTCATGTGGATGTGCCTGGTCAAGTCAAGCTGTTGATCTAATCAAGGAAAATTTCAGAATGATTTTTCTGGGCACCCTGCTTCATTATCTTCAAAAAGGAGATTAGCTGTGCTCCCTAGATCTGAAGAACATAAGATATGCCATACTGGGTCAGACCAAGGTCTATCGAGCCCAGTATCCTGTTTCCAACAGTGGCCAATCTAAGTCATATGTACCTAGCAGTTTCTCCAAAAGAGACAGGTTCCACAATGCTTGTATTGGGTCAAGCAGTGATGTCCTGGGTCCCATTTTAATAATGGTTTATGGACCTTCCCTCCAGGAAGTTGTCCAAACCTTTTTTAAACCCAGCTACACTAACCGCTTTTACTACATCCTCTGGTAACAAATTCCAGAGTTTGATTACACGTTGAGTGAAAAAATATTTTCTCTTATTAGTCTTAAATAGTTTACCCCGTAGCTTCATTGCATGTCCCCTAGTCTTCCTATATTCTGATAAGGTAAACAATCGATCTACGTTTACCTGTTCCACTCCATTCATTAATTTATAGACTTCTATCATATCTCCCCTCAGCTGTCCCTTTTCCAGGTTAGAGCCCTAACCTTTTTAGCCTTTCTTCATAGGGGTATCCTTCCATCCCCTTTACCATTTTGGTGGCTCTTCTCAGAACCTTTTCTAATAACTGTATATCCTTTTTAAGATACAGTGACCAGAATTGCACACAATATTCAAAGTGCGGTCTCACCATGGAACGATACAGAGGCATTATAATATCCTTTGTTTTATTTTCCATGCCTTTCCTTATGATACCTAGCATTCTATTTTCTCTCTTGGCCGCCGCTGCACACTGGGCAGAGGGTTTTAACATGTTATCCACAATGATGCCTAAATCTTTTTCCTGGGTGGTAGCTCCTAATTTGGAACCTTGCATCGTATAACCATAGTTTGGGTGGTTCTTCTCTAGGTGCATAACTTTGTACTTGTACACATTAAATTTCATCTGCCATTTGGATGCCCAGTCTTCCAATTTATCAAGATCCTCTTGTAAATTTCCACAATCCTCATGGGTTTTAACAACTTTAAATAGTTTTGTCTCATCTGCCAATTTGATAACCTCACCCATTATTCCCTTTTCCAGGTCGTTTATGAATGTCAAAAGCAGCAGACCCAGCACAGATCCCTGGGGTACATCACTATTCACCTTTCTCCATTGGGAAAATTGGTCATTTAGCCCTACCCTCTGCTTTCTATCTTTTAACCAGTTCCTGACCCACAATAGTACAATGCCTCCTATCCCATGACTTTTTAGTTTTGCCAAAAGTCTCTGATGAGGGACTTTGTCAAAGGCTTTCTGAAAGTCCAAATATACTATATCAACCGACTCACCTTTGTCTACCTGTTTATTCACACCTTCAAAAAAACATAACAGATTAATAAGACAAGATCTTCCTTGTCTAAAGCCATGTTGGCTGTCTCCCATTAAGCCATGACTATCTACATGTTCACTAATGTTGTTCTTTATGATGGTTTCTATCATTTTTCCCGGTACTGACGTCAGGCTCACCGGTCTGTAGTTTCCCGGATCACCCCTGGAACCCTTTTTAAAAATTGGCGTTACATTGGCGATCCTCCAGTCTTCAGGTATTACAGATGATTTTAATGATAGTTCACAGATTACTAATAGCAGGTCTGCAATCTCATATTTCAGTTCTTTCAATACCCATGGATGTATACCAAGGTTGTGCACACCCACATACAGATATATCCCACTCACAGGAAGTATCTCAGATTTGTTCTAGGGGACAACACTTCCAGTACTGGTTGTTGCCCTTTGGCCTAGCCTCAGCACCATGCATTTTTACAAAATGCTTTTCAGTAGTAGCAGCTTACCTCCAAACACTGAGAGTGTTTGTCTTGGACAGTTGGCTGATCAAGAGTACCACTTTGGAAGGAGTTAGATAACACAGGTACACTACCAAAAAACTGCCTCCAGTTTTGCAACTGATTCCTATAGATTTTGGGGTGCTGAATCCAGGAAAAATAGCCAAAATGTTCCATCACGTCACGTTTTCTTGCAAAATTAGATTTCTTACCCATATAAGGAATGTTCACATAATTTCTTTTTAGCCGACTGCAGTTTATTTTCTTGGCCCAAAATAGAGGTTGTAATGGTTAACTAACTAGAAACACTCCCTCATGATATTTTAGAGTGTTTTGTATTCATTTTATACATTAACAGGACAATTGGGAGGCGGGGGGCTAAATCCAGTACTCGCGCTGGCGCATGTTCTTTCCTGTTCGCCTCGCCTCGTTCGCTCGCTCAAACACGGTGGTTGCGACATGAACGTTCCTGTCAAATTTCAGTTTCTTGCAAGTTCATTATTACCTTTTGTTTGCTCAGTCGTAATCCAGCTTTATTCCGAAGTGGTTCACTACAGTTGTAGTTTGCAGTGCTGTGTATTTGTGATGGCTCACAGAGCCAGAGGTTGCGTCAACTCTCCGGACAGTTTTTGTTTTATTTGTGGGGAATATACCGTGAAAAAGCGGCAGAGGAACATTTCTGCATTTATTAAAAAAGTATATTTCGCCTATTTCGGTTTGAAGTTAGGCGATCAAGACAAACCGTGGGCTCCTCACAAAGTGTCAAGACATGTGAGGAAGATCTACGCTTATGGATGAAAGGTAAAAAAACAGCATTTCGTTTCGGAATACCTATGATGTGGCGTGAACAAAGAGACCACAGCAGTGACTGCTATTTTTGCTCTTGCATTGTGAAGGGATACAACTTAAAAAATAAGAACGTAATAAGTTACCCCAACCTTCCCTCAGCAATTAGGCCTATGCCTCATAGCAACGAAGTACCTGTGCCTGAACCACCAAAATCTTTGGATCATATTTGTGTGGACGGTTCTGATCATGATGAGACTCATCAGATGGCTTTTCCCGATGAGTCCAGTACTTCCGAGTTTGAAACTGAACCAGATACGAAACCTGAACTTTTCTCTCAAGCTGAATTGAATGATTTAGTCCGGGATTTAGGACTCCCAAAAGATGCTGCCCAACTGCTAGGTTCTCGGCTTAAACAGAAAAATCTATTGTCACCAGGAACAACTTTTTATTGGTACCGCAACCGCGAGACACAATTTTTGAAGTATTTCAGCAAAGAGGAAGATTTGGTATTTTGCAACGATATATACGGAGTGATGGAAAAGTTTAAACTCAAGTATGATCCTGCTGAATGGCGGCTGTTCATTGATTCGTCAAAAGACAGCATAAAAGGTGTTCTTCTTCATAATGGCAACACATTCGCTTCAGTTCCTATTGCTCACTCTGTTATTCTCCAAGAAAAATACGAGAATTTGGCCCTGATTCTTCAGAAGATTCGTTATGATGAGCATAAGTGGATGATTTGTGGAGACTTTAAAATTCTATCCATGCTATTAGGGCAGCAATCCGGTTTCACCAAATATCCCTGCTTCCTTTGCTTGTGGGATAGCCGGGCCCGCGACCTACACTGGGGGAAAAAAGACTGGCTAATTCGGGAGTATTTGAGACCCGGTGAGAAAAATGTTCTTCATGAGAGCTTGGTACCTCGTGATAAAATTCTATTACCACCTCTCCACATGAAGTTGGGTCTCATTAAGCAATTCATCAAGTCCCTTCCAAAAGATGGTGAGTGCTTTCGGTACCTTTGCTCAAAGTTCCCCCGACTTTCTGAAGCAAAGCTAAAGGAAGGAGTGTTTGTTGGCCCTGATATAAGGAAACTCATTTCAGATGGAGCATTCGCTGAAACGATGTCTGAGAAGGAAAAAGAAGCCTGGGATTCCTTCAAGGATGTTGTTCTCAAATTCTTGGGGAACAGGCGGGATGAGAACTATAAGGATATTGTTGCCAGGATGCTCAATGCCTTCAAAGAACAAGGCTGTAACATGAGCCTGAAAGTCCATTTCTTGCACTCCCATGTGAACTACTTTCCCGAAAACCTGGGGGCGTACAGTGAAGAACAAGGTGAAAGGTTTCACTAGGACATCAAGGACGCAGAGAGAAGGTACCAAGGAAGATGGAACACCACTATGATGGCTGATTTCTGCTGGTTGCTGCTGCGGAAACCCAAGATGAAACATACGCCAAGCAGCGCACCAAGAGAAGCATTCGGGGGAAGAAGAAACGGGCCCACCAGGAGATTGATTGACCCAAGAATGACTTTAAAATCTAAACTGTGTTGACAAATATCGTGTTTTTACTAAACTTTGAAATAAAAATTTGCTAGTTATTACCACAGTGTCGGATCTCATTTATTAGAATTTTATTTTCACACCATCGGGTGTTTGTCTTCATGTATTGCAATGGTGCGGTTTGCGTTTTCTATTCTTACATACATACCTGTACAACATTTTTTGCACATTTCTTTGCTTTGCTTTGTGTCTAACCTCGCTCTTAGATGTTCAATGTTTGTGCACATGTATGTGGCTGTTTTAAGTGCAGACAATTTTGCTACCATCACAGTGTGTTTTGTTGACATTACTCTATTCTTATGTGCTGCCTTGTTACAATTTTCTTTATTCTTATTTGAATAACTACTAAACAATTAGTATAAAGAATTCATCCAAGAAACTTTTATCTCGATCGCACTCAATCTGAAACGTTCACCTCAAACTGCTAACCCAATTTAGCAAAAAATCTGTACGTGATGGAGCAAATTGGTTACCAGATTTGGATTCAGCGCACCAAAAAACGTAAAAATCAATCGAAACATTAGAGGTAGTTTAAAAATTTTTTTTAGTGTACCTGTGTAATCAACACTGTTAACCAGTTGTATGCTGGAACTGTTGTTTGTTTAATTATTTATTTCTTTAGATGCGCTTACATACCACTTTTCTCTGGGTTGGTTACATGGAAACATTACCTTATATAGATGTGAATCTGGGTTGCATACACTGGTTGTACAGAACATTAACTTATATATATGTTTTAATGTGCATACATTTGGAGGGGGTTCATAGTTGGTCACTTAAGAAATCACCTTGTTTGTCTTCAGTAGTTGAGATGGGGGAAAGGGGTAACAGCATTATTGGGGGGGGGGTAGTGGTTATGGGGGGGTGTTTGAGTGTGATGGGGCAGTTGGATTTAGGGGAGGGGTTATGTGACGGGGCCAAAGTGTTAAAAGATTAGTTGGGTCTTCAGGTATTTTTGGAAGCTTTGGCATTCTGTGGCATTTCTGATTTTGTCAGGGAGCAAGTTCCAGATTATTGGTTCGTAGAGTTCAAAGAATCTTGCACATGCTTGCTGGTTGCTCTTTGGTTTTGTATGGGGGATGACTAGAGTGCTCTTGGTGGATTGTCTTCTGGCTGTGCTGGAATTTTTGGAATAAGGTTTGTAGGTGGGAGGAAGCATGGTGATGGATGATTTCTCTGCCTCAGCACCGAGAAGCTGCTTACTGCTTTGCTGCCAGTGTGGGCACATTTACCTGCCAACCTGTGTGTCTGTTGATATATTTATTTTATCATTGTTAGGGTGCTATTTATTTATCTGTACATTTGTTCAGTTTTCTTCATTTATACCTGTCTCTACATATCCTCATAACGTTTTGCAACTTTTTAATCTGTCTGTTGAGACCAAGATAACATTTAATACATTGCCTCTTTCTTCTGTGTGCTGGTGTTTTATACAAACTAAACAAATAAGCCTACAGAAATCAATCAGCCATTAAAAAGCAATGATTTCTCTAAATTATGTGAATAACCATGAAAGCAACCTCGAAGCTCTTAAATCGTTCACATTAAAAAGTGCTACACAGTATCAAATTTTTAGGAGGACCTCAAACAGGTTTGAGCAGGTAAAGGTCCAACCATACCCTCTAGTATATAAGCCTCAAGAGCCTACACTAGGCTGCTCCATATTCATCATCAGCCCTCCAAGGTATTTTACATTGAACATATATTCAAAAATTATTTGGTGACTTGTGCACACACAAGAAATTAAACATCGTGAAAAATAAGTTCTGTTATCATCAACCCATCACAATTGTGTCTCGATAAGACAAAAATTAACTTATCTGCATCAGGGGGGTGTGCTCATAAACTAATCAACTTCATGGAAGATTCCTTGATGTAGAGGCATTCTCCAGCCCCCAGGCTTCTCCTCAGTCATGAACTTTGAACAGTCCTTGCCATGAACTACTAGGGAATGATACATATGAAGTTCAAGGCAGGATTAAAATCCTATTCCATATCGTCCTGCTAGACCAGTCCACACAAGTGGATTGTGTTCCCCTATCAGTAGATTGGCGGAGACAAAGAACCAATGAAAAGCCCAAGTTTGAATGGCATCATTCCAATGCCTCTATTCGCCTCAGCCACCAGAGGTCCCTTCAGTATTTCTTTTTCTCCAGCAGATAGTGGATGTATTTTCTCCTCTCTGTAGAAAATCTGAGGATTGAGAGGAAAAGAGATTAATTAAATGCTCGTGAATGACCATTGTATACAGAAAGGTGACTATCTCGTTTGAGCGCGATGTGGGAGGCTCCACTAGACTGCGGTCTTTTTTGATAGCCATAGGAAGAGGGGAAAAATTGGTTCACACTTACCCTGGATAAAAGCCTCTTGAGCAACTACAAATTGGAAGGATCTGGAAGAGTGCAGCATCCTCACACAACCCCATCAACCCCCTCCCTCCTCCTCTGTTCCCCTTGCTCTCTCCCAAAGATTGCAGAAGGCTCTCAGAGGGATCTGCCTGCCAGCCACCTTAAATGCAATGCTGCAAAGCCAGCCAGTGAAACAGTTTCAGGGGAGTAGAGCTGAGCCCAGCATGGATTCTCTGCTTGGAGCTCTCAGGGGGGCAAGTACCGAGGCCTGACCTTGTCATTGTCCTTGTTGTGGGCTCCTGATTTTGTCATCTTGGGATGCAATTTGGGGTGGACCTCTGGTGACTGTTGGTGTGGTGTGGGGGTTTCCTGCCATTTTCTGCAAGCATTAGTAACGTTTTTACCTGTGTGTGCCTGGTGGTCACGCAGTCCTAACGTGCATTTTGCCTAAGTGGCTCCAACGTGCGCTCCTTTCCTAGTACTTGTAATGCACGTAATGTAAAATTGCAATTCAGGAGGGGTGGCCTAGTGGTTGGGGCAAGGTACCTCAGGCCGGAAGGTCGGGGGTTCAAATCCCACTAGAGGACAGCAACCTTGGGCCGGAAGGACTGGGGTTTCTAGTCCCACAGGTGCTCCTTGTGGTCTTCGGCAAGCCACTTAACCCTCCATAGCCCATGTTCCTTGTAAGTATTAGCATATGTGTCTCATATCCCCTCGTGTTAAATAGATCCCCCAATTGTGTTGTGACCACTTTGATTGAAGGATAAGGTGGTATACAAAACTGTCTAAATAAATAAATAAATTCATGCACGCTTGCAGGCTGATGCAGCCTTAGTGCGAAGTGTTGTGATACTTGCCCTAATTCTGTGTCATCTTCCAGGATATGTTTGACCTGTGGCAAGTGAGGTGCCTCATAGTCAGATTCTGGACTCTTCTTTTCCTGCATGGCAGCTTCTGAGTCGTTACTGGAGGGCCTGCTTTTCCCCCTCTCAGCTAGGGAATGTAGTTAGTTCAACCTTGTCTCCCTTAAGGCAGGAGGTGACGGATAGCACTATGGGTAAGGGTGCTCAGTCAGCCAAAGGATCCAGCAACTGTGCTGTGATGTACTCATCATCCTCTAGGGCAACTGTGGCAGCTGTGCTCCCTGATGTTCGGGAATCATATCTGAGAGGAGAGCTTCCAGACTCTGGATTGTCCTCCCCTGAATTCTTTTCTCTTTTGCAACAGGTCTGGTCCTTCTGGCATGGAATTTCAGACCCTGCGGCTTCTGGGTGCCCCTGGGCTCAGTCTTGTGTGGGACAGGCTGAAAGTCGAAGTTCTGTTTTATTCTCTTTGACCAAGCGTCCCCGGCTAGGAGATAGTTCCCAGCTGTTCCCTATCTGAGATGTTGACTATGTCTCTGATTCAGATGGCTTGTTACTGGGCTCTGATGTGGATGAGGAAGTGTGCTCTCCTTCAGAAGATTATGCAGAGACTGGCTTAATCTGCATATTCTGGAAGGAGGAGCTGGCACTGTTGATTGCCAGGGTCTCATCTGCCTTGAATTTGATAGATGCTCCCAGCACAGAGCAGGAGTCGAAGGTACACACACTCCTTCAAGGAGTGCAAAAATCTGCTACTGTTTTCACGTTCCCATATGTGATCAGTGATATAATCTGATCAGAGTGGGCCTCTCCTGACTCCCTACCTAAAAGGTTAAGGGCGTGTAAGAAGATCTTTGCTCTCGCGGAGAAGGAGTGCGTCGAGTGGTTTGGCATTCCCAAAGTGGATGCGCAGGTCATGACAGTTACCAGACAGACCCACATTCCTGTGGAAGGTTGGTCAGCCTTAAAGAATTTTCTGGACCTTAAGGTGGATTTCTTGCTGAGGAGCCAGTTTGCCGTGGCTATTCTGCAGCTGGTGGTATGTTCCAGCCTGACATCTCAAGCCCTGCTCCAGTGGATTCACTCGCTTCCACCTGATGATGATACTGCTCTTTTGCAGTCTACTATGGCCTTCCTTTCTGATGCCATGTATGACCTGGTATGTTTGGTGCTAGGGATGGTGCCCTGATGACTGTCACACCCAAAATAACCACCAAAATAAGCTACAAATAAGAATAAAATAATAGTAGAACTTGCAGCCACGTTAAAGGTAATGACAATAAAGCCTCTATGGAAAGGATGGTACCATAAATAATGGTTGCAAGTTCCTGCAATCAGATAAGTGATTCGTTTTCATTATTAAGTATACGGGATACTGCAATTATTTTGCATAAATTTCAAACAAATTTTTGGGAACAATGATGAAAGCACTTTCGGTGGTTTTATTCTCACAGATAAGATACCAATGAAGGAGTTCCGCTTTTCACTTTGATACATTGCATTATGCATGGTTTGAGATACATTTTTTGAATTTTAAGGATTTTGCAAAAAATATTTATAAGGTTGGTGGAGTAGAAAGTGATGAGAGGATAAGTGCAGCACTTCACTTGAGATCACTGAAGATTCCTGGTGTCCCAGGTGGGGACTCCCTGGATGCTCCACCCCTCACTCCCCCCTAACATTGCATTAGTGATTCAACCCCAACACCATAGATTTCCCTGGTGACCTGTGGGCCCCCTTCCTGTATCTCCCTGACCCCTCCTCCACACACCTCAGGAGGCAGGAGCAATGCGCACTTGCTTCTACCTTCTTGCCATCTTCTTAGAAACTGGCAGTACAAAGGCAGGAATGAGTGGGCATCACTCCTACCAACCAGCTTTGTAGTGCCTGAGGGTTAGGGGGTACGAGGGGAGCTTGAGGGCCACCAGGAATGTTTATGGGTGGGAAGTACAAGGGCCTATGGGCCACCAATGTAATGTTATGTGGAGGAGGGGATCGGGAATGCCAGGAATATCAGTGGGGTTGGGAGAAAGGAAGAGGGAGCATGGGAAAGGAGTCAGGGAGTTGGGTCTGTGTTTTTCTCCAGGACCAAGCAGGAAGTCAGTCTTCACATATGGGTGACATTGGCACCGACAGAGCCCTCGTGCGGAGCATTTCCCCAGCTTTCAAAGAAAGCCTTTGGGAATTGCAGCGTGCATGCGCGGTCCCCTTCCCGCCCAAGGGTGCCATCTTGCTCAGTAGTTCGTTTTTCGCCGAGGAAAAAGTTGATTTCCCTGTTTTTGTTCTTCTCCTTCGGTTCGACGCCGGATCCTTTTTCCCGCCTGGGCCCGATACGCCGGTATCGAGCCCACTCTCTCTTTTTCGGTTTTTGTCCTTCGTGACTAGCGTTCGTGCCATTTTTTCTTTTTTCACTGGCAGCCCTGTCCTTTGACCTCGCAGGGGCCCTTTTTCCCCCGATGGCTGCCAGCGGGTTTAAGAAGTGTGATCGGTGTAAGAAACTTATGTCTCTTACCGACACACATGACTGCTGCCTCCCCTGCCTCAGACCCGATCATGACCCAATGATCTGTGGTCCGTGTGGCAAAATGTCCTCGAAGGCGTTGAGGAGTCGGCAGCACCAGAAGGATAGGATCTTCTCTGACTCCGCGTCCGGACGGGCCCGGACCTCGTCAGAGGCCTCAATGTCTCGGGACTCCGGCCCCGAGCAGCGTTGGGGTTCCTCTGAGCGGGGGGTCTCCTTCGCGGGAACACCGCAGGAAGAAGAAACCCGCGAGGGCGGCGTCGGTGGACGCTCCTGGTTCCTCAAGAGCCAGGTCGCATAGCCCCGATAGCTGTCCTGGGTCTTCGGAGTCGGAGAGGCCTGCCAAGCAACCTCGTCTCGAGATGGAGTCTCCTGGATACGTGAGTGCTGTAGTCCTCGTGGACTCTCCTCCAGGGGAGCCGACGTCGGGCCTGATGCCGTCGGGGCCCGAGTCGGGGGCTGCTGGGTCTCCTGAGCTCGAACTCATGTTGACGGCCTTGGAGAGCAGCCTCGCTGCCTTCATGGAACAGCAGCGGGCATTGATCGCCGGTCTCACTGGTGCATCGGCCCCTACCACCGGGACATCGACGTCCAAGTTGACCCCAGAGGCCGAGCCGATCCTCGAGTCCTTGCGGGCTCGAGTCGATCCTCGGCCACGGTCTCCCTTGGCCTCCCGTTCGGGACCAAGATTGTCGATGCCGGTACCCTCGGCGTCGGGGCGGATGGCATTGGTGCCCACCAGACCGGAGCCGCTCGATACCTCCTTCGAGGAGTCGGGCTGGGAGACGGAGGACGAAAAGTCACCCAACACCTATCGGACTCGGTGTGTCCCATCGGACTTGCCGGAGTCCGAACCTCGGAGACTATCCCCACCGGAGGATACCCGGTTCTCGGACTTCGTGCGGATATGGCCAAGGCCTTGGCCTTCCCCGCAGATCCCAAGGAGGAGCCTCGAGCCGAGGAGCTCGAGGCCCTCCAGTATGACTCTCCCCCGAAGGAGGCCTTTACTGTACCGGTTCCTCCGATGCTGGAGCGGCTGCTCTTCCGCATGTGGGAGACCCCGGCTTCGACGCCGGTGTTAAGCAAGTGGGTCGCTTCCATCTATCGAGTCCGCAAGAGCCCCGGGTTCCAAAAGGCACAATTACCGCACCACTCTATGGTTGTGGAATCGGCCATGCATCGACTGAAAAGTCAGAAGATGCACTGCTCAGTGCCTCCCGGCTGGGAGGCCCGGAACCTGGATGCCCTCGTTAAGAAGTGCTTCCAGGACTCTATGCTTGCTTGCCGTGTCCAGACATACCAGCTCTACATGGACATGTATCTCCGAGACCTGGCAATGGAGATTGCCAGGTTCTCTGCTGGTCTCTCCGAGGAACCTTTGCAGAGGTTCCAGGCCTTGTCCACTGGTATTCGAGAGTGCTCGAAGTTTATCTCTCGAGCAGCCTACGATTGCTTCGAGGCTTCGGCCCGAGTAGCCGGGGTCGGCGCCCGCCAACAGGCTTGGCTACAGTCATCCGATCTCGAGCCATGGGTGCAGGACAAGTTGGTCGATGTCCCCTGCCGAGGTGAAAACCTCTTTGGCAAGCACATGGCTGAAAAGGCTGCAGAACTCGAGACCGAGACTCTGACCCGGACTAGGCTGTCTAGAAAAACCTCTGCCCCTTCTCAGAAAAAGAAGGGCTCGGGGAAAAAAGACCTTTTACCCGAGGAAGTCATCTGCCTATAAACACTACCCTCATTATCAGGCCTCTGCAGCTCCCCAACAGGGTCAGCAGGCCAAGGGTCAGGGTCATGGGCCCCGTAGGCAGAAGGCCCCCAAGCCACCAACACCGGCCCCTGCTCAGCAGGGTGGGGGTTTTTGACTCAGAAAGCATAGCCTCTTCTCAGCTGGCTCACATCAGCACAGGAGGCCGGCTGGCCCACTTTGCCCACAGGTGGTGAGCCGTCACATCAGATACCTGAGTGCTCCATATAGTCCAAAAGGGCTATCTTCTCCATTTTCACCAGGTACCTCCCTCCTATTTTCCCGGGGAGCCTCCAAGACTCCCCCTGCACAGGGACCTACTCCTTCAGGAGTTAGCAAGTCTGCTAAAGGAACAGGCTGTGGAACCAGTGCCCCACCACCTGAGAGGTCACGGCTTTTATTCCAGGTACTTTCTGGTACCAAAAAGAACAGGAGGCCTCAGACCCATCCTAGACTTACGCAACCTCAACAAGTTCCTGGAGAGGGAAAAGTTCAAGATGCTTACCCTTGGAATCCTGCTGCCCTACCTCCAGCAGGGAGATTGGCTATGCTCCTTAGATCTAAAGGATGCTTATACTCACATCCTTATTCATCCAGACCACAGACAATATCTCAGATTTGTTGTGGGAGGAAACCACTACCAGTACAGAGTACTACCCTTTGGCCTGACCTCCGCCTCCAGGGTGTTCACCAAGTGCCTGGCGGTGGTGGCGGCCTACCTCAGGCTTCAGGGTCTTTTTGTGTTTCCATACCTGGACGACTGGCTCATAAAGGGCCAGTCTTCCCAGGAGGCCAGTCAAGCCACCCTTCGCACTGTGGCTCTGCTTCAGCACTTGGGGTTTGTCATAAACTTCGCAAAGTCCACTTTGCTCCCGTCCCAGAACTTGGAATTCATAGGAGCAAGGCTGGACACTCTTCAGGCGAAGGCTTTCTGCCAATGGACAGAGTCCAAAGGTTGATGGATCTAGCCAGGCAGTTTCACAACAATTCCCTGGTCTCTGCCACGCAATTCCTGAGACTTCTCGGCCATATGGCTTCCACGGTTCATGTAACCCCCAATGCCCGCCTGCACATGCGACCTGCTCAGTGGAGCCTTCGAACTCAGTGGCATCAGGCCACAGGGAGCCTTGCAGACAGTATGAATATCCGCCCTGCTCGTTTCTTCTCTGCAATGGTGGCTTCATCTTCCGAATCTGGTACTCGGAGTGGTTTTTCAATCCCCTCCGCATTCTCAAGTGCTGACGACAGATGCTTCTTTTCTAGGTTGGGGAGCTCATTGCCAAGGGACATGTACTCAGGGTCTCTGGACCCCTTGGGAGGCTGCTCAGCAGATAAACTTCCTGGAGCTACGGGCGATACGCCTAGCTCTGAGAGCCTTCTCCCACCTCGCCTCTCACCAGTCTGTACTGGTCCAGACGGACAATCAGGTTGCCATGTTCTACGTGAACAAACAAGGGGGCACAGGCTCCTTCCTTCTCTGTCAGGAGGCACAATGGCTGTGCTCTTGGGCCGTCAATCACGGAATCCTCCTCAAGGCTGTCTACCTCCCAGGTCAAGAAAATTACTTGGCGGACAGACTGAGCAGGATCCTGCAACCACATGAATGGAGGTTGAATCCATTGGTGGTTCAGCGAATTTTTCTGAGGTGGGGCCTCCCCATCATGGATCTTTTTGCCAGTCCTCTGAACTGGCAACTCCCGAGGTTCTGTTCCAGACAACCGCATCCTCTCAGAGTAGCAGCGGATGCGTTAATGATCCCGTGGTCCACGGGCCTACTGTATGCGTTTCCTCCCACGCCACTAGTGTCCAGGACCCTTTTCAAAGTCCTCAAGGACGGGGCCTCCATGATTCTGATAGCCCCCAGGTGGCCGAGGCAACCGTGGTTCCCTCTTCTGCTCCAACTGGCAGTGGACACTCCTCTTCCTCTGGGGATTCAACACTGTCTCCTGTCTCAGGAACAGGGATCTCTCTTGCACCCCAACTTCCAGTCCCTTCATCTGATGGCCTGGCTGTGGAAAGGGTAGTCCTAGCTCCCCTATTACTGCCTAGAGAGGTGGAAGACGTAGTCTTGGCCTCTAGACGGCAATCCACCAAGAAATCCTACACTCTTAAGTAGCGTAGATTCTCCGCATGGTGCGCTAAGCACAGCGAGAATCCGTTCTCGTGCTTGGTAGCGGTAGTATTGCAATATTTCCTTTACCTCTCCAATCTAGGCCTTAAGTCCGACTCTGTCAGGGTTCACCTCAGTGCTCTCTCAGCGCACCACTCGCCGGTGGACGGCAGGCCTCTTTCCAACCACCCTTTGGTGGCTCGTTTTCTCAGAGGCCTCCTCCTGCTTAAGCCTCCTTTACGTCCACCAGCCCCTGAGTGGGATCTGAATGTGGTCTTACAGCGGATTACTTGTCCGCCATTTGAACCTATGGCTACCTGCCCTCTCCGTTTTCTCTCCTGGAAAACCTTGTTTCTGGTAGCTCTTACCTCCGCTAGGCGAGTGAGTGAACTTCAGGCTCTAGTGTCTGATCCCCCTTACACTAGGATCTACCGGAATAGGGTAGTCTTACGGACTCACCCGACGTTTCTCCCTAAGGTTGTCTCCCCTTTTCACCTCAATCAGGAGGTGGTTCTTCCGACCTTCTTTCCCAGGCCACATGCCAACCGGGCTGAGATGGTCCTGCATACCCTGGACTGTAGGAGGGCGTTATCCTTCTACCTTGACCGTACGCGGGAGCATCGGAGGGCTGTTCAGCTCTTCATTTCTTTTGACCCCAATAAGTTGGGGTTACCTGTCTCCAAGCGTACTCTGTCCATATGGGTTGCTGACTGTATCGCCTGGGCTTATGGGGCAGCCGGCCTCTCATTGGAGGGTCGAGTCACGGCTCATCGTATCAGGGCGAAGGCTGCGTCAGTGGCTCATTTCCACTGTTCCGTTGGCAGACATCTGCCAGGCCGCTACTTGGTCTTCAAGCCAGACTTTTGCGGCCCATTACTGCCTTGAGAGGGAGTCCCGCAGGGACAGTGCTTTCGGATAGGCAGTACTCCATAATTTCTTCGGGGTTTACGCAACTCCTACCCTCCGGCCCTGGTGTTGGGCTACCGGTCGGGGGCGTTCTCAGAGAAGATTCCTTCCTTACATACTGATGAGCTAGAGGGAGCTCATTTTTTAGACTTGAGGTCTCCGGTAGCCTTAAGCTGGGGAGTCCCATATGTGAGGACTGACTTCCTGCTTGGTCCTGGAGAAAGAGTAGTTACTCACCTGTAACAGGTGTTCTCCAGGAGCAGCAGGAATCAGTCCTCACAGCCCTCCCTCCTCCCCTTGGAGTTGCAGTCATATGATTTATTTTTGCTGATTGTTTTGCTGTCTTTTAGCTATGTCATCAGACTGAGCAAGATGGCACCCTTGGGCGGGAAGGGGACCGCGCATGCGTGCTGTAATTCCCAAAGGCTTTCTTTGAAAGCTGGGGAAATGCTCCGCACGAGGGCTCCGTCTGTGCCAACGTCACCCATATGTGAGGACTGATTCCTGCTGCTCCTGGAGAACACCTGTTACAGGTGAGTAACTACTCTTTCATCTCCCTTGTTTGTGCATGAGCCAATCTCTGCTCACACTCTGACAGGAAGGGAAGTATTTACTTGCAATGCAGAAAATGGCTGTATCTTACCATAGTGATGTGCTGTTTAACACAGTGGTAATTTGCATGTCATTAGTTTACTGCATGAGGAGTAAAAACTTGTTTTAGCATGTGCATTAGAATGCTGTGTGCTGAAGCTAGCACAGCATTGAGCACAGCACTTACTGCATCGAGCACAGCACTTACTGCATCGAGCAAAATAATATCTACATTTTTTAAAATCTAAAACCATTTGCTGCCTCCTCTGATCTAACCCTGCTCACAGGAATGTCTCCAAAATAAGTGAAAGCAATTAAGCACATTATGGAAGCATATGGGTATTTCTTGGCCACACAGAGGGTGGGCAATTTTAAAATAGCCCGTTTCCCAAGGAAAAGGATTTAGCTTCCCTCTTAACATATGCTAATGAAAACAGGATTTTATTTGCATAATCATATGTTTAGTTCTTCCTGTTTACATCAACAGCATATTCAATACCACTCTGAGCACTGTACTTACCGGTTTGCATTTTATTTATTATAACAATACTATACCACTGTGCGATGAAAAATATACTTTGAATACAACATGATTCTGTTCCAAGTTGTGATTGTAGTAATCATCTAATTCTGTAAGACTATCTGCTGCTGGGCAGAGCTTTTAGAGAAATTGTAATGTTCCTTCAAATTTTTTTCCAGGATATTTTGGGTGTGCACTAGGTGGCCATAACTACTGTGGTTAGGCAGATAGGGAGAAAGTAGGGATTCACAAATCCTGTGCTTCTTAGCACACCTGCCACTAATGAACTCTTCCTGAAGATTGGAGGATGGCCAATATAACGCCAATTTTAAAAAAGGGTTCCATGGGTGATCCGGGAAACTACAGACCGGTGAGCCTGACATCAGTACCGGGAAAAATGGTAGAAACCATCATAAAGAACAAAATTACTGAACATGTAGATAGTCATGGCTTAATGGGAGACAACCAACATGGCTTTAGCCAAAGAAGGTCTTGTCTTACTAATCTGTTATGTTTTTTTGAAGGTGTGAATAAACAGGTAGAAAATGGTGAGTCTGTTGATATAGTGTATCCAGATTTTCAGAAAGCCTTTGACAAGGTCCCTCATGAGAATCTTTTGGCGCAATTAAAAAGTCATGGGATAGGAGGCAGTGTACTATTGTGGATCAGGAATTGGTTAAAAGATAGAAAGCAGAGGTTAGGGCTAAATGGCCAATTTTCCCAATGGAGAAAGGTGAATAGTGGAGTAACCCCGGGATCTCTGCTGGGTCCACTGCTTTTTAACATATTCATAAATGACCTGGACATGGGAATAACGAGTGAGCTAATCAATTTTGCAGATGACACAAAATTATTCAAAGTTGTTAAAACCCATAAGGATTGTGAAAAATTGCAAGAGGACCTTGATAAATTGGAAGACTGGGCACCCAAATGGCAGATGAAATTTAATGTGGCCAAGTGCAAAGTTATTCACCTAGGAAAGAACAACCCAAACTATGGTTACATGATAAAAGGTTCCACATTAGGAACCACCACCCAGGAAAAAGATTTAGGTGTCATCGTTGATAACATGTTTAAACCCTCCGTCCAGTGTGCAGCGGCGTCCAAGAGAGCAAATAGAATGCTAGGTATCATAAGGAAAGGAATGGAGAATAAAACCAAGGATATTATAATGCCTCTGTATCATTCCATGGTGCGACTGCACCTTGAATATTGTGTGCAGTTCTGGTCGCAATATCTTAAAAAGGATATAGCGTTATTAGAAAAGGTACAGAGAAGAGCCATCAAAATGGTAAAGGGGGTGGAAGGATATCCCTATGAAGAGAGACTAAAACTGTTAGGGCTCTTCAACCTGGAAAAGAGACGGCTGAGGGGATTATATGATAGAGGTTTATAAATAATGAATGAAGTGGAACAGGTAAATGTAGATCAATTGTTTACGCCATCAAAATATAAAAAGACTAGGGGACATGCAATGAAGCTACAGGGTAACCTATTTAAGACAAATAAGAGAAAATAGTTTTTCACTGAGTATGTAATCAAACTCTGGAATTCATTACCAGAGGACGTAGTAAAAATATAACTGGGTTTAAAAAAAATATTTGGACAAGTTCCTAGAGGAAAGGTCCATAAGCCATTATTAAAAGGGACTCAGATGAGATCCCACGTGATGCGTGAGTGAGCAGGTCGTGACTCTGCTCGCTCTGGGGCCGAACTGAGCAAATTGGCAGATTAATCGGCAAATACCCTTTCCCACCTGAATTACCTGAACCAGGAGAAGGAGAGGTGCTGAAGGACATGAAACGGAGCACCAGGGTGGAAGGCTCGATAGCGGCGGCCCCGAGAAAAGTTAAAGAAAAGTCCGCTAGGCTTGGGGCCTGCGCGACCATGCCGTCGCAGCCGGCGTCGCCTGGGGTGGAGAGCATAGAGAGCGCAGACTCCCATGCCGAGGACCTAGCCAGGGATGTTGCTAAATTTCTGGAGCCGAAATTTGATCTTATGCTGCAGAAGCTAGAGACCTTGGGTGAAACTATAGGTGACATGGGAAAGAGAGTTGATGTGCTGGAGCAACGTGTGTCGGCCATTGAAGATGAGGAGGGGCGGCGAGACCGAGAATGGAAAGCACAGCGCACACAGATTGCAGCTCTTCAGGCCAAAGTGGATGACCTGGAGAATAGGTCAAGGCGGAACAACTTGAGAGTGGTGGGAATCCCTGAATCGTACTCAGAAAGCGGCCTCATGAAGTTGCTTAGCGAATGGCTACCTAAAGCATTGGGCCTCACCGCGTTGGCGGGGAAGTTGGATATAGAGCGTGCACATCGGATTGGACCGCGGAACGCAGAACAGCCGAAACCTCGAGTGGTCATTATGAAACTCTTGAATTTCCAACATAAAGTACAGATTGTGCAGGCCTTCTGCAACCACAGAGATCTGCAGCTGGATAATCACAAGTTACTGATTTTTCAAGATTATTCGACGGCTGTTGCTCAAAAACGGAAAGAATTTTCCCCTATCTGTACAGCTCTTTTCAAGAGGCATGTGCGCTTTACTTTGGCTTTCCCAGTGACGTTAAGAGTAACGTACCGGGGCAAAAACTTTGCTTTTGACTCTGTGTCTGCGGCGCAGCATTTCCTGGAGGGACTCTCGGGGGATGGTCTAGCAGAAGAACGGCTACCCTGAGCAACGGGGCCTGCACAGTGCAAAGTTCACAATTGTGAGTGATTGCTGAACCAACTGCGCAGAGATGCCGACGGCATGACATTGCTGGATGGGAGCTAAGTGGACACTTGTGAGGAAGGAAAGTGTCTTGGACGTTGGAGGGTCCCTAACTTTGTTAAATTTCTGTCGAATGTTGAATGCTCTTATGCTGTTTGTTTTTGATAAGGGTTCATGTTGTTGCTTATTAGTGAACAGTTGGGGGTGGGGTGGGGTCCCGAACGTTATTGAATGGCTCGGGGCAGCCCTGTGGCACCTGGTGGGATATACCTCAGCAGTTAGAGCTGGGGCATGGAATCAGGTTTTTTATCCTGTTGGGACTGGGGATGGGCAGGGTTGGGGAGGGGGCGGGGTGGGGGGAGGAGGCCAGGGGGTGATGGAGTGGGAGGAGGGAGAGTAAGGGGGGTGGGCAGGTAGAGGTGTGGAGCGGGGGAACAACCTGGATACATCAGTGGAATGCAAGCTTGATGGTTCGTCCTCTGGGAAGTGTAGAGGGAACCCATGAAGATAAGAAACGAAGGCCCACTGTGGATGTTGAGCTCGGGGTCGAGGCTGGGCGGCCTAGAGCTCAGGATGTGGATGCAGGAATGTTAGTGAGTATGATGCCTGTAGTCTGTGAGAATGCGAGCTGACCTTTGGATAGTCTCTTGGAATGTGGGGGGTGTGAACACTCCTGTTAAGAGGACCAAGATATTACAGGCCTTAAAGAGAGGGAATACGCAGATAGCTTTATTACAGGAAACCCATTTGAGCTCACTGGATCATGGCAAACTTAAGAAAGATTGGGTAGGATGGGTTTTTTCGGCCTCCTCTGGCAGTAAGAAACGAGGAGTAGCGATCTTAGTGAAGAAGGGCCTAGCGGTAGAGGTTCTTAATGAAGAAGCTGACCCGCAGGGCAGATTCTTATTTGTGCATTTAAAAGTTCAAGGGGAAGAACTCTTTTTGGGGACTATCTATGCACCTAATACGTATGACCACTAGTTTTTTCAGCTTTTGTTGCGTAAGATACTGGGGGCGCCGAAGATACCACTGATATTGGCGGGAGATTATAATTGCCCCCACGACCCATTCTTAGATAAATCTCAGGCAAGAATATCTCGAGGAGAGTGGAATAAAAAAGGTGTGGGATACCTGTGTACTATGGGTGGTTTAATTGATTCGTGGAGGGTATTACATGGTATAGAGCGAGATTACACGCATCTGTCGAGGGCACACCAAACCTGGTCCAGGATTGATTATATTTTGATCTTCAGAGAGAGTTTTGGAAAAGTACTTGGAGTAGAGATTGAGCCAGTAGTAGTGTCGGATCACGCTAAAGTGGTCCTAGATTGGAAGGGGCGGGCTACGAATGGAGCCAGGTGGATTTTTCCTACGCACCTTGGCAAAAGTGAGGAATCTTGGGAATATTTGGCGCATCATTGGAAAGAATATCTAGAGCAAAATGATACAGGTGATGTGCCGGTGGCGACCCTGTGGGAGGCCGGGAAGGCAGTACTTCGAGGGCACATCATAGTGTATACTGCGATAGAACGGAAGCGTATGGATCGCCAGATCTTGGAATTGGCGAGCCAATTACAAGAGGCTAAGCAGGACGCTACGGTGCGGTCGGCCGCGCTCCCTATGTATCTAGAAGTGCAGAAGGCTTTAAATGTGGTACTACACGAGAGAGCCATTCAGTCAATGCAATATTATCGCCATCAGTTGTTCCGATTTGGTGACCAGTCGGGGTGCCTATTAGCGGGTTTGGTGGGGGGGGGGGGGAGAGGTGGGATCCCAGGGAGTGACCAGGATTAGAGATAGGCAGGGCGTGCAGCACTCTGAGTTGAGTCAGATTGTACAGGTGTTTAGCCAATACTATCAGGATTTATATACCCCTGAAGTTGAGGATAGGGAGCGTGAGAGAGAGTTCTTGACGTCGATGCAGCTTCCTCTGCTGTCTGAGGCTGACTTGCACAAACTTAATGGGAATATTACCGCGGCGGAAATACAGAAAGTGATTAAGGCTGGGAAATCTCATAAAGCCCCAGGTCCAGACGGGTACGGCTCTGAATTTTATAAGATGTTGATGGCTCAAGTGACACCCACTCTGATGGTCCTTTACCAAGAGGCACGAGACATGGGCTCATATCCGAGGGACATGCGGACGGCCGCGATCACCGTTATACCAAAAAAAGGCCGGGATCCGGAGGATCCGGCCTCTTACCGCCCTATCTCCTTAATTAATTATGATATGAAGCTGGTGGCGTCGATGCTTGCTGCCCGGCTGCAACGGATATTGCCCCGACTGATAGGTAGTCACCAATCGGGGTTTGTCAAAGGGAGGGGAACCTTCTCCAACATTAGTAAGGTGGTGTTGGGGATGGAGCGGTGTCTTGCTTCAGAGACGCCCCTGATCTTGGTCAGCCTAGAAGCGGAAAAGGCTTTTGATAGAGTGTCCTGGCCGTATATGTTTGAGGTCTTAATGAGATTTGGATTCAAGGGGCGTTTTTGGACTGGGTTCGGGCACTGTATGCACAGCCTTTGGCTTGTGTAGCCAGTGGAGGGACTTGTTCCCAACCTTTTGAATTACAGCGTGGCACTCGACGGATGCCCGCTCTCGCCTCTGCTATTTGTTCTCCAGTTAGAACCCCTGCTGCTCTCGCTTATTGGAGCGGAAGCGGTGAGAGACATTGAATGGCAGGGAGGGGGAGTTAAGGTTTGTGCTTTTGCAGACGACATGTTATTATGTCTGTGTAACCCGCAGAGGTCCCTGGAACAGGCACTGGCGATTATTGAGCGGTTTGGCTCCTTCTCGGGACTTCGAATCAACGTCGGCAAGTTGCTGGCTCTGGATGTCGGGGGTAGAGCGAGACAGGAGTGGCAAGGACAGTTCCCTTTACTTTGGGCGCAGGGGGAGTTTCGGTACCTTGGGATTCAGATACCCGATTGCGTTTCAAAGCTTTATGAAGCAAATATAAAGCCTATGTTGCATAAAACCATAGCCACTTTGCAGAAGTGGAAGGATCTTCCTCTCTCACTCATGGGGCGCATAGCTTTGCTTCACATGATAGAGATGCTCCGTTGGATGTACCTTTTGCGACACCTTCCTGTATGGCTCTTACGCCGTGATGTCTTGTCTTTGCAGAAGCATATGGTGCGATTTTTGTGGAGGGGTAGGAAGTCCCGGATCCTGCTGTCGGTGTTGATGAGAAGTAGAGAGGAGGGAGGGCTAGGGTTGTTTTCTGTACGAGACTACAACTTCCTTTGTTTGCTTGGCCCTTTGCGGGATTTAATTCTGGGAAGCGAGGAGGTACTCCCAAAGGCCTTGATTGCTTGGATGTCGACACCGTTCCATGCGGCTTATTTATTGCATGTTAAGAGCGTCGATCTCCCGCAAATGTGGAAAAGGTCGGTGTATAGTGAGGCACTTAGAAAGGCGTGGAGATTCTTGTGTCAGAAGAAAGGTCTTTCTTGGTCCGCTACGGAGTGTCTTCCACTGAACGATAATGGGGCCTTTGAGGCAGGGAGGCTTACCTAAAACATGGGCGGACAGTGGTCTACGTTATCTTGGCCAGTTGCGCATGCAGTCGCAGGGGGAAGTCGACTCGTTCCAGTCGTTGATGCAGAGATGCTTGGTTGCGCCAAAGTCATTTTACTTTTACTTGCAAGTTCGGCACTATGTTCGGGTGCTCCAACTTAACCAGGGGTTGCGGTTGTGCATCGGGGGTATATGGGACTTTATCGCGGAGCCAGATAGACGTCTGTCTCTGAAGGCCTTGCGAGTGGAGTGGTACCCAGGGGGGGAGCTGGGTGCTTTAGAGAACTTATCTCAGAAATGGAGCCATGAGAGGAAGATGCAAGTTTCGGCAGCCGAGTTGCAGGAGGCTTTTCAGTATGTTAAGGTTGCCTCAGAGACGATTAGATTGCAAGAACTCCAATATAAGTTGATATGGAGAGCCTACGTGCCGAATACCTGGGCAGCTATGATGGGGTTGCTTCCGACAGATGTGTGTCAACTTTGTGGTTCCGAGAGGGGTCGTTAATGCATCGATTTTGGGATTGTGTACACATACAAGAGTTCTGGCATGCAGTTCAGGATGCGTTACGACTTTGGAGGCCCCCGGGCGGGCACTATCCCCGGAGTGGTGTTTACTCGGCGTCCCCAGCAGCAGCAGCAACAGAAGAGCAGGGTTGGGAGGCTCACGTGGAGTTACGGGAGCAGGGGTGGGGGAGGCAGACCTGGGCCCGTCCATGAGTCCAGGCCTCTAAGTACTTATGATGTAAAGTTGTATATGAGAGGTTTCCTTATAGCGAAGCAATGTATTCTTAAACATTGGGTAGAGGATAAGGCCCCGAGGATTGCTGAATGGTGCCGAGGTATGCTAGAACTGAAGGGCCTAGAACAGTGTACAGCCCAGATTCTGGGGGGCAAGAAACAGGTGGACTTTGGAAAAATCTGGCAAGGAGTGCATGGGGGTTCCACTTTGGGGACTGTTGGGGTCGATGAGGAGGATCAACTGGAACAGGCTGATTGAGTCTTGTTGGGGGAGGAGGGGCGGAGGATCTGCGAGATGATTATTTGAACGGGTTGTCCGATTAGATGAGCGCCTGAGTGGATGGATGATATTTGTTGTTAGGTTGTCGTCTGTGGTAAAGTGGGGGTGGGGGGGTGGGAGAAGAGGTGCATTTGCAGGAGAGGGCAGGGAGGGAGTGAGGGAGGAGGGATGGGGAAGGGCAGTGAGGGAGGATGGGGAGGGAAGTGGAGATTCGTTGGGAAAATAGCATTGCCATTGTAACCTTGTTTGAAGTCTACTCTTCAGCAGCAGATAGATGGCACCTTGTTTGTAATAGCCAGCCAGGGGGTTGTTGGATATTGATTCAGGAGGTGGGTGTACTCTTGATTATGCTATGTTTTTCAGTTGCTGCCCACCATGTTATGTTATGTTATGTTGTATTATCCTGGTTATATTTGTGAAATTAATAAAAATGATTTACATAAAAGGGACCCAGGATATCCACTGCTTGCCCCAATACAAGTATTGTGGAACCTGTGTCTTTTAGGGAAACTGCCAAGTACTTGTGACCTAGATTGGCCGCAGGATACTGGGCTTGATGGACCTTGGTCTGACCCAGTATAGCATATCTTATGTTCTGCTGCTCTCTCCTTCCTTTCCAGGATTATCATTTCCCCCTTTCCAGAGGGGGAAATGATACCATTGCCACCACCATCTTTTCCCTTAACTCTCCACTAGCTACTGTGTGAAGGTCAGCCATACAATGCACTTATCCCCCATACGCTGCCGCCTATCTCAGCTTCCACCTATGCCCCTCCTCCCATTCTTCCACTGCCACACCTAACCCACATGTTCCCATTGCCTCCCCTAAGGCAGGGGTGAGCAAACTTTGAATCACTGACTTCATCCATCCATGCAATTGTTTGGATCCCGCTCAGGGTGAGTTACATAATTATATGTGCACACATTAAAAGCTAAACGTTTTGACTTGAGAAGAAAGCAAGTGAGTTTGTTAATGGAATGCAATTAAATCTGCACAGAAACTGGATTGTTGCCTCTTAGGTAATAACCCCTAAGCAGAAGGAAAGTGAGCTTCATTCAACGTATGATTCTGTTCTGTACAATTCACTTTGTAATTTTACTGTCCACTAAGGCATATTTTACTGGGGGGGGGGGGGGGGGAGGAAACTTGTAAAAGCAAGAATGAAACATTTCCTAATCATATAATTGTGTACATTTATAAAGAAATGCAAATTTAAGTCAGATTGGTAGCTCATTTGCCATTCTGGGCACTGTTGTGTAGAATAACCTGGGTTCCATTCCCACTAAATCTTCTGTTGAGTTATTAAGGGCTGGAGATTCTAAAGAGGCTGTATTCAAAGCCCTCATGTGAGGAGTCATTTATTGTTTTATGGTGACATAAAGTGGCTGTATTTTAGGGCCCATAATTTCTGGAAGGAACCAAGGAGCATGGTTCTTCCTCATGGTCAAGGACTGTTGCAGCATATGATAGTTTATGGTAGCCGAACCCAGCCAGAGTTCTGACTGAGCTAGAAACCCAACCAGGAGCCAGATGAAACATCTGAATAAAAACAAAATCATGCTTCTCCATGCATGGGCTCCTATAAGCTGTATTAGTGTTTTACTGAAACTGCCCAGAGCTTCCTCTGTCCACAAGGGAGTGGCCAGCATTATATTGTGATGTATGGCAGTAAATAGCAAAACCTGCAGCACTGTGCAAAGTATTACTGATTTATACTGCAATAGTTTGGTTAGAAGTTTCAAACTAAGAGTCTGGGGATTGGTTGATGTCTTCATCAGGATTTATGAAGAACAGATCGAGTTATAAAATCAGTCAAAAGATACTGATTAACTGACTGCTTCACTCTTAAAATGTAAGAATTTTGCACTCTTAGTGCAAGAAATTTTAGCTAAGTATTTTTTCTCTTTTTTCTCAGTGATGACGCGAGGCACAGCTATCAGCCCATCTTATAGATTCACATTGAATGATGGAACAGTGCTAAGTGCCCACACCAAATGTAAACTCTACTGCCCTCAGAGCCCAGACATGCAGCCGTTCATCATGGGAATTCACATCATAGATCGGTAAATTGCTATATCATTATTCAGACTTGTATCATTAACTATTCTAATTTATTGCAAGAGGTAAGCAACGTTTGGGGAAAAAAGAATAATCAAGTGAAAAAGAAAATAATTCACAAAACTTCAGTGAATAATCTTTGTGGAAATTGATGCTTCGGTGTACGTTATGATTTGGGTTTGTTTTGTGTTTCTGATTATTTCTGTTTAGTTTTTGCTGGAAATTGCTCCATTTCTATATACTTGATCTGACATCCCATATTACTTGTAACATAGTAAGTGGTGGCAGATAAGACCAACAATCCATTTAGTTTGTCCAGTAAGGTGGCTAGAGTTCTATCCACCACTCTATGAAAATCTCCCCTGGTGCCTTTGTTTAGGGTTTTGTCTTTGTTTAGAGTTGTACCTGTTGCTCCATGCAGGTTACCTCCCTCTATTTCGTGACGTGTAAAAGTTTTTTTTTTATAAAGTTTGCTCTGATTCTGTCCGCTTGCAATATGTATCCTCTGTGTTTGCTCACATGTCGTTTTGAATTTCATCACTGTTTTTGCCCTCACAATGTCCTTTGGGAGGGCATTCAAGGCATCTCCCACCCTTTCCGTGTAAAAGTATTTCTTGATGTTGCTTTTAAATTTATCCCCATTCAGCTTTGTGTTATGTCCTCTTGTTCTACTGGTTCCCTGTCTTTGTGAGAGGATTGTTTGTGAGGCCTACCCATCCACTAGGTGAACTAGGTGGTTGCCTAAGGTGGGTGGCCTGGCTCCCCCTCCCAGTGAAGCGACAGTTCAGTGCCATGGCAGGCTTTAAAATGCCTGTATGTGTGCATGCAGATATGGTGCGCCACTCCTGCCCTCTTCAATGGGAAATTGCTCTGGGGGGTGGGCAGGAGTGCAGGCCGAGAGTGGGCAGGAGTGCTGGCACTTTAAGGCCCAGTGCACTGAAGTGGCGGCTGAACTGCCACTTCAGCAAAAGAAGGGATGCCGTGACACCTCCCTCCCCCAGTGAGAAAATGAATGCTGGAGGGGCAGCATGGCAGGCTGGGTGGCATTGCAGCCGGAGGGGGGGGGGGATGTGGCGGCAGCCGCATGGAAGACCCGCCTAAGGCGGCCCTTATTGATCATTAATATCTTTTAAATACTTAAATGTCTGTATCATTTTCTTCCGTCCCTCCTCTTCTCTGGGGTATACATATTTAAGTCTTCTGGTGCAGGCCCCCCATATCATTTGGTCATCTTCCTCTAAATCATTTCAAGTTTTTTTTATATCCTCTGTGAGGTACAAACTCCAAAACGGAACACAGTTCGCCAACAACTTGTACAGAGGCATTAAACCTCTTTTGTTCTGCTCATATTTTCTACTCTGGGATGTTCATTCTGTTGCAAATCTTCTTGTCATTCACAGAAAGGCAATTTTTTCCTTTAACCCTTTGACAATATTGCTTAAAAAGACATTGAACAGAACTGGTCTCGGGACCGATCCCTGAGGCACTCCACTACTTAACTTTCTTCTGAATGAAGTTCATTTACCACCACCCTCTGTCATCTGTCTATCAACCAATTTTGGTCCAGCTCACTACCTTGTGGCCCATCCCCAGCTGCTCAGTTTACTCATAAGCCACCTATGAGGAACATTGTCAAAGGCTTTGCTGAAGTCCAAGTAGATTGCATCTGTCATGCTTTTGATCTAGTTCTCTGGTCACCCAGTCAAAGAAATCAATCTGATTTGTTTGGCACAACTTCCTTTGGTAAAACAATGTTGCTTCAAATTTTGTTACCCATTGGGTTATATAGAAAGTTCATTATCCTTTCTTTTAGCAGTCTCCATTATTTTTCCTACTGTTGAGATATGGCTTACCAGTCTATAGTAACATAGTATATGACGGCAGATAAAGACCAGTATGGTCCATCTAGTCTGTCCAGCAAGGCGGCAAGAGTAGGTGCACCTGCCATGCTCTGCAGGTCACCCCTCCCCATGCCTTTGTTTAGGGGTGTTCCCACCGCTCTGTGTAGGTCACACCCATTTGTTCAGATGTAAGAGATAGTTATGTTTATTTTGATTTTATCCTGTTGCTATAAAGGGATCCACTGTGTCTGTCCCATACCATTTTGAATTCTGCCACTGTATTTGCCCCACCACTTCCATCAGGAGAGCATTCCAAGCATCCACCACCCTTTCAGTGAAAAAGCATTTCCTGACGTTGCCTTTCAGTTTATACCCTTGCAGCTTCATGGTATGCCCTCTAGTTTTACAGCTTCCTCATCTTTGGAAGAGGTTTGTTTATTCATTAATACTCTTTAAGTATTTAAAGGTCTGAATCATATCTTCCCTGTCCTTCCTCTCCTCCAGAGTGTACATATTTAGGTCTTCAAGTCTCTTCTCATAAGTCTTCTGACGCAGACTCCAAATCATTCTGGTCGCCTTCCTCTGAACTGCTTCCAGCCTTTTTATATCCTTTGTGAGAATGGTCTCCAAAACTGAGCACAATATTCCAAGTGCGGCCTCACCAGTGACTTCTATAGTGGCATTAGTACCTCTTCATGTCTGCTGGTAATTCCTCTATGCAACCCAGCATCCTTTTGGCTTTAGTTTGAACTGGTATTCTTTGTGTTTCTCTGTTTGCGAGTTTTTGAATTTTGTGAAAACCGTGCTTTTTGCCTTTGATTTGTGCAGCCTACTTCTTTGGAGAACCAAAGAGGTTTCCTTTTCCTCTTGTTTTTATTTACTTTATGTATGCATCTGTTGCACCTTTTATTGCCTCCTTTAGTTTAGCCCATTGCAATTCCACTTTCCTAATCCTTCCCACCCTGCCAACTCCCTCCTTCAGGTACTTGGCCATTTTACTGAAGTCAGTGTTTTTGATGTCTAGGACTTTGCTCTTGCTGTGATTGGATTCTATCTTGGCTTTTATCTCAAACCACAATGTGTGATGATCACTGCTGCTCACATGGGCATCCACTTGGATATTTGACACGCTATCTCCGTTGGTGAGCACTAAATCCAGCACCGAGCTCTCCCTGGTCAGTTACATCATCATTTGTTTAAGTAATGCATCTTGGAAGGCATCCACAATTTTTTTTACTAATTTCCAAATTTGCAGAAGGAACACTCCAATCCACTTCGGGTAGATTAAAGTCACCTAATATGATTACTTCCCCCTTCATGGCTGTCTTTGCAATATCAACAATCCATTCGCTATCCATTTCTTCGGTTTGAGCTGGAGGCCTGTATACCACACCAGTATGGATGACCATGCAATCCATAGCGCTGCTTCTCTTCCCCAAGTCCCCTGCATTTCAGCAGCTTTAGTATTGCTTTTGACATATAGGGTCCCTCCTCCTTTTCTACCCTCTCTATCTCTTCTAAATAGATTATAGCCAGCTATGGCTATATCCCATTCATGCGACTTGTTAAACCACGTTTCTGTAATGGCCACAATGTCCAAGTCCATTTTCACCATTAGGGCTTCCAGATCAGGAACTTTGGCTAGGCTTCGAGCATTTTTGCTCATTGCTTTCCAGCATTTATTGATAGGTTTGCCTGCGTTTTGCATGGATTTTGTTCTACACGCCCCTTCCTGCTTGCCATTGATGTGTGGTTCAAATGTGTGGCTGTTTCCAATGTTTTACTTTTGCTGGGAGTGACATACTGAACTTGTACTTCTCCATCCGTCGCCCCCTTTCCCTAGTTTTCACATACTGCCTGAAGTTTTCACTTAGGATCCTTTTCCCTGCGGCGGAGAGATGTAGTCCGTCAGCACAGTATAGTCTCTTGTTGATCCATCTGTTTCCCCAGTTGCGTATACATCTAAATCCTTCTTCTTTGCACCAGGTTTATAGCCATGTATTAAAGTTGTTTATGTGATGCAGCCTTTCTGCCCCCTTACCATGAACAGGTAGAAATTCTGAGAATGCTATAGTGTTAGCATAGTGGGCTTGAGTTTCTCTCCGAGATTCTGGAAGTCCCTTTGAACTGTAGAGGCACTGTTTCTAACCAGGTCATTTGTACCCAAGTGGATGACAATATCAGTTTTGGCGTGCTCACTTTCTGCACTAACTATACCAACACTTTGTTTTGTGTTCCTGCTGGCTGAAGAACCTGGGAGGCATTTGACCAACCTCTCTCCTTTGAGCTGAGTTCTCAAGTTGGTGTCTCTGATGATGGAATCACCAAGTAGTAGTTTTCTGTTTTGTGATTTTTTCTTCCTATTTGGTACATTATCAGTAGATTTGTCATTCAGTTTCCACAGGTTGGGCACCCTCATTATCCAAGGCAGAGAAGGCATTATGCAGGGATATTTCTTGATGTCTAGGGTGTGTCTGTATTACAGGTCGCAACCTTCCAGAGCCCACTGTGATCCATTTGTTCCTGGGCTGTTTGATTCTTTGTGAGAGCGGTGGTGAATTTTTTTCAGTTTGTACCTTAGAGAAGGTGTGTTTAATTGCAGCTAATTCTTCCCTTAGTAGAGTCAATTCTTTATGCATAGCAGCTAACTTGAGGCATATAGGGCAAGCTCTTATGTTCCAAATGATTCTTCTCAGAATGAAAGCACCACAGTTATTGCATTGAATACAAGACAATCTCCAGGAACAAGCAGGAATGAGTCTTCACATATGGGTATGTCGGTACCGACGGAGCCTGCATGGGAATGCTGCCCAGCTTCCAATCAGAAAGCTTTTGGCAGCATCCCTCGCGCCTGCGCAGTGAC